>WBMV01005072.1:803430-988700 GCA_013396655.1 Campylorhamphus procurvoides
GGGGGAGGGTGGAGCCGGATGATCTTTACGGTCCCTTGCAACCCAAACCATTCCATGATTCTATGACTTTTAGTGCCTTTGGTGCATGGCAAACTTGTGGTTGCTGCCCAAAGCTCTTCAGTAAGAGGTGGTGGTACAGGAACAGCCTCTTACTTTCATCATGAGTGGTGAGCAGCTCTCCCTTCCCATGGAGAGCTTTGTGGGAAGGCGGAGGGAATGCTCTGGGGTCTGTAGCTGGGTCTCAGCTCCACTTGTCTGAGGAGCAAACCTGCCTGACCCAGTTTTCAGACTGAGACCTGTGTTCTCTCAAATGAATTAAATAAATTGCCACTGCTGAAACTGGAGACATTTTCCCTGTGTCACTGTGCCTTTGATTTCTCTTAGTTCATCTGACTCAGTTGCTCACGTGTTTACCTCCTCTATAATATAAATGAAGACACGATCGTCTTCCAGCAGGCTCTGATTATCTCTTGAAATTAAAAATCTGTATGTTATTTTTAAATGCAAGTAAAATATTTAATAACTTAAGAGCATTAGTATGGATACTGTCTAGTTGCTTTGAAACAGATCTAATCACACAGAATGACATTGGTCTAGTCTTTCAGAAGCACTGATTGCTGTTTTGCTACCATGGTAACTTGTAGCAAATACTAGACTTAGAAATTTTTCCCATAAAAAAAAATCAGTTGGAAAAATTTCTTGAAGGATTTTCCATAGGCAATTTCAATTTTAAAAGAATAATGATTACTTCGTGACTACTCTAATACAATGAATAAAGCCTTATCTAACTGCTTTATGAGTAACGAACTTCTTTCATTCGATCGTGGTGGGCTGCATCTCGATCCATACGGATTCTTGAGTCTCATCGGTCTTTTCTTTTGTTGCTTTCTTTCTTCTCCATCATTGGTCAGTCTTTCCCGTGATCCCAACAGTGAGGCACTGAAATAAGTTTCTCAAAGAAGTTGTGGGTACCTCATCCCTGGAAGCATTTAAGGCCAGNCTAGTTGCTTTGAAACAGATCTAATCACACAGAATGACATTGGTCTAGTCTTTCAGAAGCACTGATTGCTGTTTTGCTACCATGGTAACTTGTAGCAAATACTAGACTTAGAAATTTTTCCCATAAAAAAAAATCAGTTGGAAAAATTTCTTGAAGGATTTTCCATAGGCAATTTCAATTTTAAAAGAAAATATTTAAGAGCAAAACAAAAGTTTCTGTGTAATTGTGGTTTTAATCATTTTAGTTAAACCTTTATTCTGCAAAGTCAAATTAAAATGCAACTTAAAGAGGTATAACTCACTTCAGTGTATTTTTATTTTTGCACCAGTTGTTTGTCCAATATGTCTGCTTCCATGAAGTATTAATGTCTTTGCTAATTTTTCTGAGAAGCAGGTGAAAAGCCAGTGAAGTATAAAGTCTGAAGTAGAAGAATCATTTCCCTCTTCTCACTGTTAAGGACAGGTTTGCTGGAAGGGCAGCCATGAGAGTACAACAGGGTTTCTGCTTCTGGAATAGGACAAACTTTGTCCAGACAAGAACAGTATTTCACACACATACATTAGTACCTTTGTTACAGCAGAGTTTTTCTGATTTTTTTTAGGAGTCATTCTGTGTATAAACTGACTCAGCTTATAAATATTATGCTTTCAAATTATCACAGAAGAAACTTACATTTCAATGATCACCTTACCCAACAATGTTCTTTTATAGGTTACATGTGAAGTAAAGAATCACAATCAGAAAAGTTCTGCACTGAGTTATGTCTAGGTGGTTTTAGCACACAGTCATAAACTTTCAGGCTTCATCTTTCAAACACTTGAAAAAATAAACACATACATGTATATGTAATGTTAACTTGCCCTGTGAAATCTCTCCTCTGTCAGAACCACCTTAATTTCCATGTGGTGAAAACATCTCTAATTAACTAATCTGATTTCTAATCTCTTTCATTTTATTAGCTTTTGTTACCTTGAAGGATTCAAGGCATCTGCCTTTGGAGAGGTGAGCAGAAGAGCCACAGCTACCTTCTGCTCCCAAGGATATTCGAAGGAAACATTTGATTCTTGCAGCATTCTGACCGTGCTGTTTTGACCTCTGCCTTCCAGATAAAACAAATCAATTGCATTTTGAGGCTTCCAGAAAGCCTGAATTTGTTTATTTGTGGTTTTTTTTATGGGAAATTATGTTTTACACACAATACTGCTTTCTGTCAATAAAATATCTTTCTCTTGCCTTGCCTTCCCTTTCCCTCTCCTTCCCCTCTCCTGCTTCTCTCCTTCTCCTCTCCTCCCCGTCCTCTTCCCTTCCCCTTCCTTTCTCTTCTCTTTCCTCCCTCAGAGGAGTTTTACATCAATAATGTCTTGTTCATCTCACCTCCTGGCCAGGCCCAAGTGCACAGTGTATCTTTTATTATATGAAGTCTTGTAATACAACTACCATTGTTTACTGAAAATTTGGCTCCTAACCTCTCATAATAATCCACTCTCACAAACTCTAATTTAAGACTTGTATAATATTCAGTTTTGCACGAGAGACTGATAAGTTGAGGACAGTGCAAACAAGAGACCAGACATGACATGACTGAGTTAAAAAACTTGAGGTTCCCCACCACTTCAAATTTGAAGTATTGCATGTTTTCTCTAAAAGAAAAAAAAAAAAAAAACAAAACCAAAACAGTTTCTATATAAAAAAGGTGACAAAACTGACTTTAGGATTCTTCCCATGGAAATTAACTTGTCCATGCCAACTTTCCCACTCTCTGCTATTGCAGGGTCTGTTTATAGTGCAGACTTGACATATTTAGTGCAGAAGACAGAAGAACTGACATTGTGGAGGAGACATCTCTTTCAGGTCTGAAGTCTGGGTTGCATGGAGAAACAATCTTCAGAATTACTTAAAATTTCTTTGTTTTCTTGCTATCGGATTTTTGTTCAATTATTAAATGTAAAAACATCACAATTTTGTCAAATCTGTTTTTTTAATAAGTTTTTATTCTTCAGACATAGTCAAAGGCTCAAAGGAATATATTGGAGACAATGAAACAGGTTTCTGTGTGTTTGGGTTTTTTTGGTTGGTTGGTTGGTTGGTTTTTTTGTGAATGAGAACTTAAAGATACATATTTGAAACCCAGCACTCTGTAGTCAGTGTCTGCCATTGTTTGCCTCTCCTATCATGTCACTGGTAACAATAACATGATATATCACAGAGAAATATGTCAGCAAAAGATAATTAACCTGCCATTTAATGTCTCCTTTTGCTTGCAGTGATGCCCGGAAGAGTACGAAGCAACAGAATGTTGTAGGGCCTATATGACTATGGCAATGAGATACCCTCTCAGGAAAGGCAGATTATCAGGAGCGTAAAAACATCTTTTTAGTACTCAATTTGGGTTAATTATTATAAAAATATCTCATTGGATGTTTTTATAAAGACATTTTATTGCTTGGGCTTTACAAAATGAAAATTGTCAGTCTTTACTGACTTTACTACCATGTGAGAAAACACCTACCTGAAGTGATTTAGTGTTCCTTTCTTTCCTAGTTCCATAGGTCTTTCAGTGGGACTTGGGAAACAGACTAAGATCAGAACGAAAGAAAAGCTGGTTTTTGCTTAGTTAATGTTTAAAGATGTAAAGTCTTTTTGACAGGTTCTGTAACCTCATCTAATACTTCTTTCCTTGGTATATCTTGTTCCAGGCAAGTCATTATCAACTTTCGTTTCCTCATGTAAATATTACACCAATAAAAATAACATATACCAAGGACATGGCAGTTCATAAAGCTGAATGGTCAAGTCAGATAATGTGAAGGAAGGCAATAAGGTTTTCAGAGCAGGGTTCATCTTATTGCCTCTGGCATTGCACAAATCCAAACATAATGGCAGCTTAGGTCATGGTAGGTGACAGAAGGTGCATTTACTCTGAATAAGTATATACAATGGGAATAGTAATTATAGTGACAATAATGTTTTCATGATTTAATGTGTCTGTAAACTACTGCAGCTTGTCTCTTTCCTATGTAAAAATGTTCCAGGTTTTATATCTTGGAATGTATCTAAAGACCCGGCAGTTTTCACTGATTATTTACTTACGTATTTAGTGCTTAGGAGATATTGCTGGCAGTCAGGTTCCCTAAATCTTTTGTCAGGTCTAAAGGAGGCGCTCCAATGATATATTTCATAAGGGTTTATCTGTGTACATGTAACCTATATTGCAAGAGGTGATCAGGCCCCTCTTTCTCCCACTAGTAATTTGTTATTCACAAGATAAGAACTTCTGCCAACAAACTATATTAGTCCTTTAAATCAAGTAGTACGTTTGGTGAGTGTTTAATGTTCACATCCTGAATCGATCCCTCACAAGATGACCTGTGTGAAAAGTTGCTTAGTGCATGTTCGCACTAAGTTTTGCCTATAATGTTAGAAAGGAAAAAACTCCCATCAGATTAATAATATTTTTTTTAGCATTTTTATAAGAAGTTGGATAGTTGACTGTAGGATTGGATCCACAGATCCAATTCTAATTCATACATACATGTTACCTTTTTTTGGAGCCAGACACCTTGCTTGGTACAGCTGTTTTTCTAGAAGGTTAGTCCAGGTTCATGGCTGTTTCTAAGTGAATATTAGTTTCTGTATGAGGCACGGCCATATTCAGGAATACTTATGTAAGGATTTGTGAGAGTGCAAAATATTGTATCAATTAATTATGCCCATGGTGTTTCTCAGCAGCAAAAAGTCAAAAATGACAATGAAGAAAATATTTCCTTTAGTATGTTTGAACTATAATAATCTTAAGCAAATACAGGACATACAAAAGTTATCCTTTATGTGATATTAAAATAGCTGTTGTAGGTCTGTGTAAAAATAGAGCAATAATCATTCTTTAATGCTTGACATTGTCAGGACAATACTATAGATTTCCTATACAACTGACAAAGATAGTAACACTTTAAGCAAACTTGGTTCAAATCATTACTGTTATTCTGTTTGTGTGCATTTATAATACACATCGACTGAAATCAAGGTTACTAGTGGGAAAACACAGTGCACTATTTACCGCTGAAGGTCACTGCCAGTTACCCTACCTGGAACACAGTTTTTTGTTCTCCCAAATTCTCACCCTTCCAGTTAAAATGCTTGCTTACTATCCTTTTTGGTTTTCCTTCTTTAATGTTTTTTTCACCTGAGTTTTGTTGACAATACTGATTTCACTTTATTATTACACAGTTCTCATTAAATTGAAGAAGTTTGCAAGTGATAAAAGATGCTATCTTGAGCAGATGCCAAAACATTCTGCATTTTTTTAAAATTTCAGCTTCGTTTATCATATTAACTTTTTCTTATGTTTTTTATTGGAAGTCCAGATGTATATGGTTTTGAAGGGTCTTTAAAATATGTCTGTCTGACAACATGTCTCTCGGCACATGTTTGATGACACTCAGGGAAACCAGGGACCCTGAGAATGACCTTGCCAGGAACTATGTAATATATCACAAAGCATTTCCAAACAATCCATAACAAAGCAAAGAGAACAAGCCAAGCACCAAGCCAGAAAACCTGTATGCAAACCACATAGCATGTTATGGCTCACAACATTACTTGAAAGAAATGATGCAATGCCAGTGCAATGCTATCAGTCTCTATTAATTTGCTTGATTTTTTGTTTCCTGGTGTGTAACCTGCAGACAAAAACTTTAAAGGGCTTTTGTATATATTGAAGAATTCTTTCACTCTTTACTGATATTTTTTAATTGTCTCTTAGGTCTCTCTTCTTAGACACAAATATTTTTCCTGCTTGTTACCTGGGAGGCACATGAGAATGGCATAAGAAATCAGAGCAGATCGATTCCCTGAGCTGCAGGTTATGTCTGTGTTTAACATTGTTTTTTCTTGTGTTTATACTTCTGGCATTCTACTCAAACAAAATCAACAGAACATTGACAAGAATTGGAAAGCAGAAGTGGAAAAGAGATAAAAAAAGTTTCCCTATTCCTTCCTCTAAATTAGGTGTTTTCTAACAGAGAGGCTCACCTCAGGCTGGAGAAAATAATGCTGAAATGAGTGAAATTATTTGTTGGTATATTGTCAGGGTGGCCCACTCCCGTAATTAATGACACGAAAGCCAATCAGCCAGCTTTGTAAACTTAAACACAGCTCTGTCCTAAACGGTTTGTGCACCAGAACTGATTGATAGACTTCTCTGCTTGGAGCCCTCTGCTCTGCCTGCAGTATTCTGTACTCCAGACATTGGGTTATGGAATGTATCCAATTAAAACCATCAGTAGGAGAAAAGCTGGAAGAGTTTTTCGGGGTTTAGAGATCACTTTTGTACCCATACAAAGACTTGAATTTAAAAAAAAAGGTCTGATATGCAAGAAACAATGTTGTAGAAATACAATATTCTTCATTAGTATTTTTTATAATGCCAAAACAGATTTACAGGACTACTGTAAACCCATTATTTTTAAAACTCATCTTTAAGGTACAGTATTCATTTAATGCAAAGCAACAGAAAATACCAATGTGACCTTCACAACATTTTTAAATTCACCAGAATGCAGAGGTGTGGTGTAATCTCTATTTTAAACTAAACATAGACAGTACTTTTTTCTTGTAGGTTTCATCCTGTTCCTTTTTTTTTCCCCCTTTCATAACTGGATAGTGCAATGATGTACCATGTATACTAATAAAAGTTGGTTTGTAGTACTTGACATTTTGGAAATGTTTATAACTGGTCTTACAAGGATTTAAATATTTTAAGATAAAAGTAAAAAACAAGTTTGTATTATCAGAGGTAAGCTGTTAGAATCTCTAAGGGTATTTCCACCTTGTAATGTTTCCAATAATAGATTAGTGTCTAAGCAGCAAGGAACTTAGGGAGGTATTACATGTTTAATTTGCTGCTGTGGGCATGTAACTAATGAATTAAAGTACATAGGGTTGTATCTACTTTGAGCATAATCCTGGTTTCGAGCAAAGTCTCTCCTCTGCAAAGTAATTTTGTGAGCTTAGGATAGTAGAGAAATAGATTTATTTCCTCATATAAATAATTGTTTCTTAACCATGAAACTCTGAGAAACTGCATTTCCTTATTCCCCAAGTTTCCAGACTTGTTTTAGGAAAAGACCATAAGCTGCATAAGTTTGTTTTGAGACATAAAATTTAGTCTCCTTTTCAGGCCAGATGAAGTCCTGTATTAGGAGCATGACCTGAATAATGCAAAAACTGTCTGTTAAATAATGACTACTATGAGCAGGCTGGAAAATATGTTTATGATAGTCATTTCATTAGCCAAGTGAAGAAACTGTTTAGTTTTGGATTACAAATGAGAAAAAGCCTTAATAGCAGGGTCAGAAATACATCCAAAACACTCACTGCACCCCACAGGTTTTAGTGGGGTATGTACAGAGAAGACCAATCCAACCTGAGCCTTATTCTGGTCTTGGTGTCCTGGGGAAGACTAGAATGTATCATTTTTTTGTGCCCCTTTTTGTTGCAGCAGGTAACAAAACCACTTGTCTGTCTAAATATAAAACTTTAAATGCAGAGGCCATAATGTATTTACATTCTTATAAGGATAAATCAAACGGTATTTACCTTAATTGTGTGACACCTTTTAAAACCCTCAGTTCTGACCTTTTTTCTGGTGATAGACTTTCTCATAACTTCAGTAGGAGCATATGTGAGCACAAACACTTGCTTTTCATGTGATGTACAAATAATAAAAAGTATGAGATGATTACTTATGATTGTAGAAGGACATAAATATTTTGATGGTTTGTATGTATTTTAGATTAGGTGACTGGTTGTCGAATCATCTGCTTTTACTTCTGTTCCTTAGTGAAAGACTGAAATGGTTTTAACCAGTAAAAAAAGAAAAGCTTATTAGGGCAACTCTCTCCAAATACATTGCAAAATAAGTCATGAATTATGCTAAATGTTGTGAAGCTTGCAAGGCTAACCCATATTAACCTAAAGAATGGGAAACAAGGGTTCTGAATCATAATTGCCAAATTTTCAAAAATGTTATGACATACTTTTGGACTTGGGTCAGCATGGAATTTTTCACTCCCTATGATATTACTTGTCAGATGAGTTATGTTCTTTTTTTTTTTTAATTAATAGTTATATTTCCTTCTGCTTTACTTCTGGATGGCTAGTTCTGTGCTGTTAATTCACACTTTCATTTTCGGTTTTGCTCACCTCTGAAATGTTTGTCAGATTTGTTATCTATGCATAAACTGAATTTGTTAACATGAATTTTACAGCTTAGAAGGAGAGCTGAAATTGTTACTAATCGGTGAAGGGAAAGAAAAGGAGGTAAGATAGTCACCTATCAATAGCCTTGTTACATAAAAATTCACATATAGAACAAATACAATATTGCATTTAATTACGACCTACATTTCATGCAGATCTTGGAGAAAAGTGTGAGAAGAGAGGCTTTCTTTCAGTTGCTGCTGCTAATGAAGTAACTTGTTTCTGAGCTGTGCAAACATCAGTGAATGAACAATTGAACAGAAATAACTGTATAGATTAAATCAAGAAACATATTTAGGAAGAAAATTCTCTGATTTTCATGCCACCTCAGGACTGCTACAGTTGTCCTGGTTTGTTTGATGTTAAGCTGATTATTTTACTGAAATAGATACTGTGTTTTGAAGTTTTTATATTGCTTCTTAAAACATGCTGCCTTGGAGCTAAAAAAAAAAAAAAGAATGATGGTGGACTGATTTCAGAGGGAAACATTCAAGAGCAGAGATAGATTTTAAAGACGGCGTTTGCGGGTAGGTCTCCCTTATGTATTATTGTGATCTTTTTTTGGTTTGTTTGAAAATAGAAACT
This sequence comes from Campylorhamphus procurvoides, assembly GCA_013396655.1. Lineage (NCBI taxonomy): Eukaryota > Metazoa > Chordata > Aves > Passeriformes > Dendrocolaptidae > Campylorhamphus > Campylorhamphus procurvoides. Next base: position 812,276 of record WBMV01005072.1, read on the forward strand.
AGAACGACACCAGGAAATTGGTATCTATATCTAAACCAGTACCTGCATTTATACCTAAGCAGGTGATAGATTTTCATTTCATTCTTGAAATTATTTGAATTACTTAATATTTCATTCTTGAAGTACCATAGGCTACCCAGAGATATCACAGACACTTGTCACCAGTGTCTACAGTGTGAGGTTATCATCACATGTCCTTGGCTCCTCAGCAGTATTAGAAATAAAACCGTATTTTTTTTTCCCTTAACTGGCAAGCTTGTTTTAGAATAGATTCTTCCAGAACAACTCAAAACTGTTAAAACATCTTTTTTATATCCACTCAAAGAACAATAATTTTTCAATAATTATAATGTTCCTTAGAAGTGGATGTAGAAGGAGAAATAATTTCCATGATTTGCACAACTAGATACAGTTCTTCTGCAGTGTATTTCCAGTTTTGGAATACAAGCAGATCAATGAAAAATAAATGCAGTCCCTGGGACAAAGTGTTAGAAAAGACTGGAGATGGATCTTTTCAAATTCTCCCAAAATATTTGGATTCTTACTTATTCTAAATAGGTCTCTGAACTCAGTAAGTGTTGGCCATGCCAATTAAAGTACCTTGTCAAATGTTGACTTTAATTTTCACCTACACTTGATATAATTGTCCACAGACAACCAAGCTCAAACTTAGTTTGTTATTCTTCCTCCACCTCTGTTGTAACTGGGGTTAATGAGGAATTATGAAAATTATTACTGAAAACTGCAGAGATCACTCTTACAGTGAGCTTTCATTAGTCTCTTTTTTTTTTCTTTTTTAAGTCCAGAAAGCTTTCATAGCTAAAAAAGAATTTTTAACACTATTATGTCTTCTTAATATATATATATATTTAAATATTGAAAGTTGGAGAGGAAAAAAATGCCTATTAAAAGGAAATTAAAAGGAAATAATTTTTTTTCTCTTTGCTAAAATTTGTGGCATATCCAGATGAGGTGTAAGTGATGATGAAGGGAGTGAAAGGGGAAGTATCTTTTACTTTCCATGTGAAAATATAACCCAGTTGAGTAGCTGCAGTGAAGTTTGTGTTACAACAGTCTGTGTTAACTGTACCCCATCTGCACTTGATTCCTATTTACTGTATTAACAGGCATTATTCCTGAGTTACTCTTTCTCACAGCTGTGGTACCAGGAAGCTAAAATGTGAGCTGCAAAATTTTGCTGTGCTTATAATGCATCTTCCCACCTCTTCTCCAGAGCAGCAGTTGTCTTATGCTATAAAAGAAAGGAGAAGAGATAAATGTCTTGGGAGCTGGGACACTGACAGCAGCTGTGGCAACACTCCACCACACCATGTGAGAATTTTCAAATACGAAGTACTACTTAAAAGTTTTACCCTAAGTAATACAGAGCCCTAAGTTAAATTGAAAACTATATTTAGGCAGTTGCTACATTTTATGTGTTTGTTCAGAGGTTCTGCCCTGCTGGTGCTAAAAAAAATACTCTAATAACTCATTACAAATTTGGGATCTTTACGTATCAACACAGGAAATAGCTTATTGTAGGTTTTATTTAGAAGTAAGTCTGCAATTTATGGCTCATATTTAAGAATGAGTTTGTGATTTTCCAAATAACCTAGCAGAAATATTCAATTCATAAATGAGCTTTCTGTTTCCACTAAAATCAGTAGATGGTCTTCCATTAATTTCAAAAGTAACAGCAGTTTTTATGATCTATATTTCAGTTATCAACTGTATTTTTAATTCAAAATAAAGCAGAATTAGAACACTACTTACATAGTTCAGTTAAAATAGTCATAGTACTAACCTTTCAGTTCATTCTTGATTTTGCAAGTTATCAAAAATATAACACACTGGTTATGGCTTTTATTTTATGCATCTACAAAAGGATTTCTAAAGATTATCACAGAACAGTAACTCTGCTTTCTAACAATGCTGGTTTAGGCATGGTATGGTATTTGTTAACCATGGTATAATTCTTAAATATCTTGTTATGCCATTGTGGCAAGTAACTCAGAGGCAACCACATAATAACTGTAGACCCATAAAATATGTCTTTATTATGACCTATAAAAATGTTAAAATTCACTCTATGGAGATGGCAATAAGGTACTTTAAAAGTGCAGGGAAAGTTTTCAGTAGAATTGTGAGAAAATCAGTATGGTACTAAAGGAACAATCATGAGGTAATATTAATTCCCAGATCATATTGTTAATTGAGAATATTTTGACATGAATCACTTGTAAATTACTGAAAGTTTTCTTTCAGGGTAACAAGTAACTGTACAAATGCATAGTTTTCAGATTTACTATGGAGTGTTTTTTGGATTCAAAATAACCTTGTGGTTGCTGGGGGAGCCTTGTATATTCTGGCAAATTTTTCTTATTCTCATGTCCTGCACTAAGCAAAACCACATGCATACTACCATCACACTTGGCAAAACAGTGCACTGGAAGAGAAAACACACATACCAGAAATTATAGAAGACAAACACATTTCTTTTTATTATTAATTTTCTTTTTTTACTTCAATAGCATATTTTTGTTTCTCAAATATATTATGAAAAAGTTCATTTGAGTGGTGCTGCATTTTTACCCAGGCTTGCCTGGATCTGTAGGGTAGCAGTTTGTCCAGATGGAGTGGTTAATAAAAGCTGGCTTGGGGGAACAAAAAAAGAAAAAAAGATGAAATTCCTTTTTTTTGGAACAAATCTACAGAACCTGAACAATGATTATGACCTAGTCATTCTGTAGGTTCCAGGCAATTTTTGCACTCTTATAATCCCTAGCTTTGAACACTTTTGCTGGGTTTCCATTGCAAGATGGTCAGTGATAAAAAACAAACATGATGGACAGCAGACTATATTTTATCATTAATCCTCATATAAGCTTTTATCAAACATCTTAATCTCAAACTATTGCAACGATTGAGAGATTCTTTAAGCACCACTACAATAGTACCAATTCATGTTGAAAGGAATGAGGTTCTGAATTTATTCTTTTATTAAAAAATCTATATTGTTTATAGAAGTTTTCATAATTTCAGCATTTTAAATGGAAAAAAAACCACAACAAACATAATAAAATGAGAAACCAATCAAAGAAGGGAACTAAATCTATTCACAGCTGAGAGCTTTGACTAATAGCATATCTGTGCAAAAATGACCAGACACAACTAGCAGCACTAGAAAAAAAAACATTTTCTTCTGCTTATGGAGAATTTTAATTAACTTAAAAATCATTAAGGTGCTTATTAACAAAAAGAACTTGAGTCCCATTTCTGGTTTTTGGCAGCATGATTTATTAAGTTGTTTCCCACAACTTTTCTGTTGAATGAACATGAGGTAAAGCAAGAATCCAGCATGTAAGAGAAGAGGCCACAGGGACAATAAAGGTCCACAGACTTTGTATTTTTTAATTAGGAAAATTTGGTGACTTTAGGAACTTTATACAGAGCTTGATGTGAAGTGAGGAATATCAAGCACAATGAATGACATGAAGAAGCATCTGTCCTCTTCATCCTCTATGGTACTGCAAATTCCTGATAGTTGGACATCCCTTCCCTACTGAAACAGAAGCTTTCCTTGAATTCACTGTACTCATTGATACCCTTTAGAAAATTTCAGGTTTGAGCCACTACCTGTTATGAGGAGGTTTCAGTAAAGAAGGCAGAAAAAAGTTAATGTCAGGCTAAAGATCTTTGTAGAAACTTTCTTAGTTGTTCAAGGTGAAATGGCATTGCTGTTTTTATAGGAAGAAAAATTCCATTCAGCATCCCCTGGTACTGCTGTGTTCTCCATAACTGCCTTGAGGTTAAGTGTATCGTCATGGAGAACTTAACACTCACTATTCCAGCAGTAATCACTGTGTCTCTGTGAATAACAGAAGAGATAGGGTGAAATCAATCTACACAGACTATGAAAACCACTATGTTTGCTGTCACCTTTCTTTACACTTGCCAAAACTCATGTCTCTAGGTACACACATATGTATATGTGTGTGTGTGTATGCATACATACATGCATACGAATACATACAAACAGAGTAAACCAAAATGGACTGCAGACTGCAAACGAATTGTGTGGTTTCTTACTTTGCAGGTATAAAGTATCTTGCATGCATATGAATCTTGAATTGTGAGCAACGATTTTCAATGGAGTGGCTTAATGTACTAAAAATCCAAACTCTTAATGCACAGAAACCCATTTGTGTGCCCATGTGGAAGAGTTACATATTTGAAGAACATGACTTGTCCTATCACTTTATACAGCCATTTGAGTGCTGTGAAATATCTGGTAATTGTAACTGAAATATATTACAATCCAGATATCTTCTCATCTAAATGGTGACATGCACTTGCATACTGTGTGTTCTGGAGGTGTAGAAGTGAGAAAGTTACAGAGCTGGCTGCAGGTTTTGGCAGGACTGCTCGGTAGCAGAGTAGGTACAGGAATTTGAGAGTCTTATTCAAAATGAAGTGTGGGTTTCAGTCTGTTTGCTCACATCTCATATGTGTTCTGAGCTCTCTATTTGAAATGGATCCACTTATGTTTAAAGAATTGAATAATCATTGATGAAGAGTTTTGAACCTCAACTTCCCATGGTTCTATTGAGCCTTAGCTGTTATCAATGCAACCTACCTGTCAAATTATTTTTCTGATTGCAAGTAAAATCTCCTTAATTGAGAAACTCCTTGACTATATTTGCACTGGATATATTTGACCTCTGGAAAGTCTAAATTTCAGCAAATTGATATTTTCTGTTGCCTTCCTCTCCCCCCCCTCACCCCCGTTCCAAATTTCATAAAAGTAAAAAAACTTCAACTACAAAGTAGAGTTCAGGAGCAGACACACATTTACAGCCTATCATAGAGGTTATATTGGAAGTTCCTTTATTTAAAGATTATAACATTTAATTTTTGATTATACATGTGATTTAAGTTTAGAAGTCAAAATGAAATACCACAGTGATAAATAGCAATCTTTAAAGAAATGGCAATAGGAGTGAATGACAGGAAGAGGTTAAATGGTAAGGTGACACTAATTCTCCACCACATCCTCTATGTGTTATAAAAAGAAAATTGATCATCAAGATAAAATCATAACACAAAGGATCAGGAAGGTAATACTAAAGGTGAACTAAAATGCAGTGACAAAGTTCCGATACCTTCTCACTCCAGCAGAGATTTGATGTAAAATCCAACAAAATACCTTTAATTGTTAGTATTTAAAAGGACATCTTAGTCATTGCCAAAGTCTTGATCATTCACTGAGGACAAAATTCTTCACTGACTTTACTTATTTTTTCTGTTAATCCAAACTGGGTTTCAAGGCTGTCACTGAATAAATTCTCAGTCCCAAAGGCTGTCAGGATGCTGGGAAAATGGTCTAATTCTGTTTTCATTTAACCTTGTAAAAAAAAAAAAAGGTACATTTTGCAGTACGGATCTAGTGTTTAGCAGTTATTCTCCTTGCACGGAGAGCTCTTGCAGGCTGTCACATTGCAGGAAACAGAAAAGGAAACACAAACCACTCAAAGCTCTGGTAAAATTATTCAGGCTTGTTATTAATTGTCAGCAGTGTGACCTGGCTCACTTTGTGGATCACAAAAACCATTCTGCCTGTGGTTTTTGCAGACTTGTAGAGGGCAAAATTCCTGCCTTTGCTTCTGTCTTTACCTCTGCAAACATTAGAGGAATTATTCAGCTTACTATGTTTCTTCCTTTCAAAGAAGCATAAATAATGTAATGATACAGGTAGGGTGGTGTTTTGTAAGGGTTAGTGTTGTAAGTAGGTGGTAAAAATAATAGATGGTAAAAATAGCTGATGCTGTAAGGTGATGTCAAATTTATTGCAAGGATGAACAAATATATGTCTAGACAGGTGGAAGTTATACGTTGAACAGTAAGAATAGATGCAGTTACCTGGATGTTAGAGGATCTCACCTTCTTCCCACATAACTTTTCAGCTGAGTTTTGCAATCATATCTTGGCAAATGTCATGATATTTTTCTCAATATTTTTCCTTCAAGCAAATATTTTTCTACAAAAAAATTTAAAGTTAAATTAAGAATTTGCAGCTCAAAGCTTTAATACTTCTACTCAATGTGGTAGATTGTGGGGATTCTATTTTACTGTATAATACATGATAATATGTCATAATACAGTGCCAAGTTAATTGAAACTTAATTCTATGCAGGCTTGAATCCCAAGATGGGAAGAGATTGATTGCTTTTATTTCAGCTTATTCCTTCTGGTAATTATCACCAAAAGATAATACATTTAAACATTTGGATTAAGTTACCATTTAAAATTTAAAAACAGTAGTCAGTGGAAAAAAATGTCTGCCATCTCTGGCCAGCCAAAACTTTATTCACGTCATATCAGCTACTACTCTAACAGTTCATTCTGTTCATTCCTAAAACAGCTTCTCTTTCCCACATAGAACGATTCCTTAGGACACAGCATCGTTTGAAAATGGTTAAGCAAGTTATATAGTATCTTTGACATGTCCAAATAAATCTAAATGTTGTGAGGGGTCAGCCTCTGGCTAAGCAGACTGTGTGCAAATACTGAAAAATTTACCCAACACGTTGATGTTTGTAAAACACTGCACAAGTTTCCACACTGCCAGGGGATGGCCTGCACATTGTCTTTATCCCTGATGGGTAAATTGTAATGGTGTTTCTTGTTTCTTTTTTTCTTCTTTTATACAAAGGTGTCACCCAAAGTCATAGCAAGAGGACTGGCAGAAAATTTGTCAGTTGGAACTTCTTTGGAAAGCAAGATTTCCTCAGACAGGAAAAACTGAACCTTGAAAGAGGAAAATGTCTTCACCACAAACTTCCCTGAAAATGTGGTAATAGCTCAGGTATTTTTGGTAACATAGAAAAACGTCTTTCAAAGCAGTAGATCAAATTCATTTAAAATTTTTAGGGTGACAATAACTTTTTTAAACAAAAATAAGCATTTTCCATTTAAAAAGAGTAATCTCCCTATAATAAAGTTTAGGTTGGACATCTTTAAAATTCAGTACATGTATATATTTTTTTGAAAAGAATACTTAAAGCTGCCTCTTGTCACACCATACAGATAGTGTTATTTTCTGATAAAAAAATGATAAAAATCTTTCCAAACAACACTAATTCATCTATCTTTCCTGCCTTACCCAGTTGCCCTGTTGTCAGATTAATTGCCACTGACTGCCCCTTCCTTTTTCATTTTGATATGAACTTGGTGAGTATGGAAGGTGTACTTGAATGTAGGTAAACTTAAGTAATGATCCTTCCTGACTGTACCTGTCTTTACTAAATATTTTAACATTCATTAAAGTTTATGAACTGCTTTTTTTTTTCTTTCTTTTTTTTTTCTATAGTGTATATTCAAAGTGATTCTATAAACAAAGCTAAATACATATATACAAAATCTCCTTTGGGATGTAGTCCAATGACCATAGTGTTGAAAACCTGATATATTTGGGTTAGAGTACTTTGAATATATATATACTACTTGAACTTCTACTACTTAGACCTTCTTTCTGAAGGTCTTTGTGGTCATGACTGCAAGGGTGACATTCTTGGAAAAGTCTGTAATTTCCCTTGGCACCAGGCTTCATTTTCTCAAAATATTCCATCCAGTGATGCCTTCCTTTCGCCATCAGGATTCTGATGTCTTCTGACAGAGATGATGGTGGCAGAATAAATTTTGGGGGGGTCTCTCCTTGATTTATTGCTTCAATATCATATTTTTCTTTTAACATTCTTACTTGTCCCTTAAGAGAAAATCCTTGCATTCAGCTCTGTGTATTCTTCTTCATAAGCAAACAAACTGCTTAAGGTGAAATAAGAACGGGATCCTAACTTCTCCCTGTCCTATAATAATTTGGAGTTTCTGTTTATCTTTACGTATGCTGTTTTGATCTCTGTGTATTTCTTACTTGGTTGAAGCATAAAAGGTGTACCTGAAATTCATCTTTTCTTAAAAGATGCATCTTTTTCAAAATAAAATGGCTGAGATATTTGAATAATTTTGTGTGTACCTTCATAAACCAGTTCTCTGCAGGTTGGGGCACTTCCAAAGTCCCTGTATACTACTGAAAGGGCTTGGGCAAGAACTGTGAGGCGAAAGAGAAGGAAATGCTAGAGGATGAGAGATATCAAGGATGAAGTAAGGACATGCAAACACTGACTTGGACAAATTGCAGCTCAGAGCGGGACTGCAAAAACATCTAACCATCACTTCTTGTCTTTCTCTTTTCCCAAGCAGCCTACAGGTATAGGTCCTCCAGGCTTTCAAAACTGGCCCTGTTGATGAAAAACAGCAACTATCATCAATCATGCTGATTCAAAGTCAAGTACAGTGAAGTAGGAACCTTCCCGAAATCTTATGGCTACTGCATCAAAAGCTACAGTAAACATGTGTATGGACATATGCAATTCATCTTTTAAAATAGCTGTGGTACCTCTGATATGGGTAGCTAAATAAAACGAGAATCCTCAATATGTAAACCCAATATATCCAAGTGGATGTGTTTATTTTCAAAAGAGAATTGCGACTATTCCCATTAGTATCCTTTAAACCATTTTGCTAATTCTTTATCTAGTTTGTGGTTATAATTGTTCCAGTTAAAAATAATATCCTAGAGATCACTGAGTATTTAGCAATTAAATCTTTGACCTTAATTCCATTCAAACTGAAAGTGAAAAATTTATCATGATAACACATTAACTTCAGCTGTAGAACCTAATTTCCCTGAATGCCTAGAGAATGTCAGTGAGAGTTTCAAGAGAAGTAGCACATGTGGAAGTAGGGTGTTAAAGGAGTCCTTAGCATTATCAGATATTTTAGTGTATTTTCCTGAGGTTTAAATGTTTGTAATGGGAGGATTTTGACAGTATTATCTACTTATTTATTTTTCAGTGTACCTGATAGTTAAGGGGACTCATGCACAACTGGATCATATCAGTCACCTGTCGATTTTGGGAAAGAGTAGTCTAAATATAATAAAGAATTTTGAATAGCAGTCTAGAACATTAAACCACAAGAAGATTAAACTCTCTGGAATGCATTAAGTGTATTGTTCTTATGCAATCACAAAGCAGTGAGGTCGTTTCTCTGGATTTTGGTAGTGGTCTCTGATGTAAAGCTGAAACCATTCCTTCAGAACTACTAAAGAAAATGCAGGATCTGAACTTGAAGTAAAACTAACAAAGATTTGAAAAACAATACAGCTGTTTAAACTAATATTTTAAGTCATAACTTCTAGCAGACAGTTGCATGCATTTTTGTAATCATCTTATTACTGTTTTATTTGAGTGAAACACTCTGCACTGAAATAAGAAATTACATGAAAAATGAACTAAAAAATGGAAAGATGAAACACAGGGGAAAAGTGACATAACACTACCAGTGTTGTGGCCAGAAATAGAGCTAATTCATCTACACAGTGTACGCGGTCAAAATAAAGTATGCTTGTTTCAGATTCTTTCACCTTTTAAATAAAATAATAATCCATGGAAATGAGAGTTTCCACAAGCAGCTACTGTTTTTATTGAAAATATTCCTAGGCAGAAATGCTCTGCTTTATTCAGTGGGAAATATACATCTTTTCTGGCTTGATTTTGTTAATAGTATAATAAAGAGAAAACTGAGAATATGGGGCAAAAATACATACACCTGCTTATAAAACAAGCAGGAAGGGAAGGTTTGAATGTCATTCAGTACAAAATTATCTTTGTCACACTCTTGGCGTGTATTTCATTTCATCCCAAACTCTTTCTAAAAAGGAAATTTCTTTCCTTTTTCTCTTCCTTTAAACACTATTTTTGTAATCCTATTTCCATCAGATATGGAGCCCTTTTTGTTGTTGCCTTTGTGTTCAGCCATTTTGTCAAAGCAGCTAGAGGAGACAAAGAGCCTGCCTATAGTCACAGAAATAAATCTCTAAACCTCCTTTAAGGGTAAAATATGTATATACTTGTAGCCTGGAGGGTATCAGAACTAGGAGTGAAAACGGGCACGTAGGGAGTCATACATATTTAGATCCATTTATATTATCTCCCTGTCTGCATGGTGCTCACTCTGCCGACATATATGTTGCCCTGTTATCTTTGGGCCATTCAAATGACAAGCCTTAAAAATATCTGAGTTTCTGTCATTATCTGACACATGCATTTCTCTGAGGTGGACAATCACTTTCCTTGCAGCAAGAACCATGAGGCCAAAACATTCTAGAAATGAGAGCAAAACATGAACTTGGCCATGTAAAGTGGTTTTGAGTCTCACGGCATTAAAACAAGAGACTGTCATGGTGAGATGAAGTTGTAGTGCAGAGACGTGATTGAGAGGTTTTAGTTTGGTTGGTTAATTTTGGATTTTTGGGGTTTTGTTTTGTGTTTTTTGTGGATTTTGGGTTTTGAGGTTTTTTTGTGGTTTTGTTTGCTTTGTTTTTAAAATTTATTTTCTCCTCAACCCAAAAATAACACAAAAAATCACACAGAAAATGATCTGATTGTAAGAAATTTAATTCCTTCAGCTATTTGCCATTCACAAGACTTGTACATGGAAAGTGCACTAAAATCCTTATCTTACATTTCTATAGCTCTTTTTCCTTTTGAGTTACAATTGTAGGAGTGATTTTTTTGGTTCTGTGTGGATTTCTGTCAGGATAGTTACCCCTTCTCCAGAGCTCCTTGGGCTCTTGAACACTTTTATGGCTCCACTTCCTACATGCTTCTTTTTTCACTGTTTTCCTAAAAGGAGTATAAAAAGAAAATCTATGTTGTCTGTTTCTTACAAAGTAATGATATAAAAGCTAAAGGAATGTTCAGGGAACTTTATTGCACTTTATCATCTACCTACTGAAAGGAAAGTTAGTACTTATGCATATCACTACAGAAACACACATGAGTTTCTGTACTCTGAGGCTTTTGACAAAGTTTAGCTAAAACTAATTATCTGAATTACTATGCATCTAATCCCATATATCAAAACACTACTAGGACAAAGAAGGTTAAATGCCAACTTATGGTTTTGTGCAACAAAATATTTTTACTCCATGGTTTAGGGATTATATAAATAATTTTTAGTGTAAATATTTTGTAATATAAATTTATATTTTTATACCATATGTCATTATACATGTTAATACACAGGCAAAACATTGAGCTTGGAAAATTTAAAATGCTTATACGTCTCACCACATTCACGAAGGACCTATGTTATCACACTTTATGTTTACTTAATACTACACTAACTTCATTAAGAAAAGGCTAAAAACATACACAAGCATCACAGACCTTCATTAGATACAGCCTATTTGATAGAGAAATATGAAATTTTGACTATATAAAAGAAGTAAAATATATCTCCTACTTAGATTATAGGGAAAAGCTCTTTACTTCTCAAGTAGCCACCAATACCTGGTTAATCTCACCACCTGTTCCTCTCCACTCCTGTTAGAAGGGTTATTTCTACATTTGACAGTCATTAGATGAAACACAGAATATACAGTACTTAGCACAACAACAGTAGAAGTGACTTCCCTTGGTAAGAAGAAACTTTGCAAAAAAAGATACTTTACAGAGAATATAGATACTAAAAATCAGATAAAAATGGTAGCTCAGAAAGACTCGTGTCATTTTTTTATTAGCTGTCCGGGGTACCAGGTCAATTTAGAGCTACACCAAGCTCATTGTCAGACACTTCGCACTGCTGAGGTATGAGCACAAAGTTGTTAGTTGTGGTTGACACTGTGGTATTTACCTGATTGGTTTGAGTACAGCAAATTCGTCAGGGTAGGGAGACAAAGGAAACAGAGACTGCAGACTGGTTGGTGTTAAAGACTCTCATGGAAAGGATGAGAAACTTGAAGACTGGAAGAAAATTAGAGATAAGCAAAAGAATTTATGAAAGGGTGTAATGAAAAAGGGAGTTCCAACTGAAAATAAAGTATTCAAAGTATCAAAAGGGGAAGATGAGTTTAGCAGATGTGCTCCCGAGCAAGCAGAGGTGCAGTGTCACAAGAAGGCAGTTTTATTTTAGATGGACAATGTTACACTTTCAGCAGTGAAGAAAAAAAGAAATATTAGAAACGATGCTAAGCTGTTGGGCACTGGAACAGGAACCCCAGAGAGGAGACCACAGCACCAAGCCTTACAGAGTTCAAGCAGCATTTGGATGATACCCTCGGGAACTTGGTGTGACTCCTGGGAATGGTCCTGTGTGGGGATAAGGATTGGACTTGATGATCCCTGTGGGTCCCTTCCAGCTCAGCATATTCTGTGATTCTGTCGTTCTGTTACCAGTTGTTGGCTCAGGATGTAGTGATGACAAAAGACTGCTACAAAATTTTTGAGTTGGAGAAATTAATTCAACATAAGTAAGAGGCAGAAAGGAGAACAAATACTGCATGGGAATGACTCTTCTGTGGAACCTTGTCTTTGGCTTCATAAACATCAAACAGCTGAAGCAAACATCAGCCTATCTCCTGATAGTTGTAATCCTGCCAGTAATGTTTATCATCAGTTCTGCCTCCAGGAAGGAAGCTGATCAATAAAACATATTTTTAAACTGCCTGCTTAACACAGTATGAACAATGCCTTTTAGCACTTACATATCAGCTTGCGCTCATGCTGCTATACACACATTGACTAATTAAATTAAAACAAAAGAAGGAAAGCCTTGTTTTCTCCTTGTCTAACTGGTGTCACCTGCATTAACAGCAGAGTTGTTTAACAACAGTTCAATTTAATAAACTGAGTCTCTCTCCACTAATGTAGTTTGACTTGTATCCTTGCCTTTTATATGTTTTATGATGTGTGTGTGCTTGTAATAGTACTATGTCTACACATTATTCTGAACACTAATTTAACAATAATGTCACTTAGAAAGCTATGATCCTTGTCTCAGAGTGCTTAGGAATGTGTACAATTATGTCACAGTGACTAAAGGTCACACACAGTGAAAACAGTGCAGCAAAGAAGTCATTCATGAGACTATCCTGATTGAAGCAGGGTTTTTTTTTTTGGTAATGGAAGAAATTTTAGCACTTAAATAACTTTATTTGACTTGAAAGAACTCTTCCTAGACACAGGAAAAATTGTGAAAGAGACTGAAGAAACAGAATGGAGTAAATGTCTTTGCTTTGGAGAAACAGAAAGGGTGACTCTCAACCTAAATTGTCACAGTCTCCCGTGAATCTGCAGGTGGCAGTGCCAGAGTACAATTAGCTCTGACTAACACAGTCTTAAGCATGGCCAAGCTGTGCTGTAAAACTCTTTGGAGACCAGCTAGATGGTGTACAAGTAATCATTTAAATAGAATATCCAGGTTCTCTTAATTTAAATTGTGATCCTATGTGGGGGTTTTACTGAAGCTCTGTCACCAGCCCTTACCTGGATACCAAGAATTGATCTTGCAAGCATTTCAGAAGAAGGCAATAGTTATTTATGTAGTGTTATGCTAACCCATGCAGGTAATGAAGGAGGATGGGCAAGTAAGTAATTTGAAAGCTCTTTTTTTCTTAGTTACTTCTCATGCTTAACAGATTTTATAGAATGATATATCTAATTTTTGCCTGATATGAATTCATTGGTGAAATTTGTGTAGAATAATGAAGATACAACTTCATTCTCCAAGAACTTATCAAATTCTCGTTTAAATTTCCAATGGGAATTGTGAGATGCTTTAAATATGCACACAATACATATATTCCCTCTCTTGCCCTAGGAATATCTATTTTATTGCTTTGTAGTACTGTGATTATTTGTGTTCACACATTTTAAAGTGATCCCCAAAGTGAGTGCACAGAAAATTTTAGGCCGGTCTGAGCAGGACAGAAGCTCATGATTCTACAGGAAAATTAAGTCTTACATCTCTAGTTCTGTAGTGAAGGGCACCCGCTTTAGGGCAGACCAAGCGCTTCAGGAAATCTCATCCTATATATTTTGAAGGAGAACTGCTAAAGCAAACAAGATAGGAATATTAAGTGCTGAAATAAGAAAAGGTGGTGAACACAAGTTACAGTAAAGGAAAGCTCAGACTAAGTCAGGCTATTAAGATTAATGGATGACTGGAAGGTGGACTTTAAATGGAGAACAGTAAAAATGAATAATTTTCAATATGAAATTGTCTTATATGTCAATAAGTGGTTCCAATTCAAAACTGAAATAGCAGGCTTCTGTGGATCACCTATTACTAACATTACAATACAGACTAGGCAATAAGCATCTTTGAAAACTGAGGCATAAACTAATACACGGTGTTTCTTCACTCAATAGTTTTGACACCATTGAGTGTCTTGCCATTGTTCCTACAAGAACTATGGGTTAGTGCACCCCTGTGAAAATTGCCATTGAGCTTTACTGTAGAAAACATCTGAAAATTTTACTAGCTGCAGTGATTGCAGAAAGTGCTTCGTATCTGTGTTGTTGCAGTGCACATCTTCCCCTGTAGATTGTGTATGAACTTAACAAAGTATTTCAGACATTCATGGAAACAGTTAATGTAAAGGATCATGGAATTATAGAACAGTTTTAGTTGGAAAGAAGCAGATGTACATTTTATGAAAGGTCTAAGTTCTTACCCAGCATTACCCATTCATTACCAGTGAAAATATTTATTGTTTTGAATAAGCATAATCATTATTCTTTAATTCTGTGTAGTGCAGTAAATTCCCAAAACTACTGTCTTTAGCATAGTCTTAATACCCTCACATACAAAAGGCCAAAAGAAATTAGGGACAAAAATCTGAGTATAAAATCAAGATAATCTTTACAGCCTCCCATGACTCCAAATAGGTTTAAAAATATCTTATGGGCGTCAATACAGTTTAAGGTACTTACAGAGTATCACTTTTGTAAAGCCATTTCTTTTTTTTTAAATTAATCTCCTGACAATGGAAGATATCAAGGGAGTAAAAGGAATGGTGAGGGAGTTGATAATTCTATTGGCCAGAAAATTAGTTATGAAAAGTCAGGTTACGGAAAAGACTGATGATCCATTTAATGTATAATTAAGTATCCCTTTTAACAAATAAAGCAGATAAAATACCTACAAAAGGAAGCAGGAATTGTTTAGTAAAAAATATGCTGAATGAAATAAAGATTCCTTTGATGTGAGGAAATGAAACAGATTTCTGAAATCGCATTATCTCAGTCTGAAGAGACCTCCTCCTCAGCACACTGAAATGTAAGAAATTTCAAGAGAGGATAACAACGAAGACTAGAATAAAAATGAAGGAAAGTCTATCTAAAGATATAACTGTGAAGGATTATAATATAAAGAGACAGTCCAGAGCTGCAGACTGTAATACATCTGAGAAGAATTGAAGCTTCTGGTTTTCTCTTTTCTGGTGATTAAAGCTCATGAAAGCAATACAAATAAAAATGCAAGAATAGAAAAATGCAAGTATGAGGCAGGCAAAGATGTTGGTGCAGAAGGTGTAAAGGATGGTACTGCAGGTTTTTTAAAAGTTTTATTTGTATTGAGATTATATTTCTAGCCAGTGTGAAATTACATACATACATATGTACATTTATATATATATATGTATGTACATATTTGTAAAAGTTACATACAAACTTTTTCAATAGCACATGTGGGAAATGTATTTTTTGCCAAGGTACAAAATTGCTAGATAATCCTTGAAAGGCTTCTGGGATGGCTGTCTTCTCCTGATCCTGCAGTGGTTATGAAATCAACTAAGTTTGCTTTGCCAGGCATTGAAGAATAAGAGTTGTTATTCTGTTGTTTTAAATTCATCTGGCTGTGGTCATGCCTGAGATCTAATAATGCCTTTGTAAATCACCTTTCCAGAAGCCAACAGAAAGTCCTCAGACTGAATCCTGTTTCCTATCTCTCACAGAAGATGTCTTCTAGAAATAATCAGGATTTATTGACTTTCTAACAAAGGCAAAATAATTAACCACTGGGAAAATTTATATGGGAAGGTGGCAAGCATTTATTTCTTAAGAAAACTAAAGTCAGACTAGAATATTGAAGGAAAGCAATAATTTGCTGAACAAGTGTTAATATTAAGACGATTTGTCAATTATTTTTCAAGGAACATCTTTATAATGGCACCTTCCAGTTTTGAAATTCTATGTCAGCATGCTATCTTTTTCAGAAACAGCAAATTAACATTTCTAGGGCAAGGAAAGAATAACAGGAAACTTCCCAGAGCTAAAAAACCTGTAAAAGGTCTTAAAATATTTTTTAAGGTTTTTAGTATTTTAATTTTTAATATTTACTTGAATACTATTTAAATGTATTAATAGTGATTCCTTGTCCAAATATAATTTCCTAAGAGCTTCCCAGAAAATGTGGGTTTGATCTTGTTACACATTCAAAATGTGGTTTGTGCGTTATGGTCCATCTTCACTGCACAAAGTTGATGTAAACCACCTTTTTTTAGACCAAAACATGCAAACTTATTACATTCAGAACATAATAGAAAAAAAGTATCATCCAGCCTAAATAAAAATTCTTTTAAAGTTTCTGAGCAAAATGGCTGTATCATCTGATTGGAAGGATGTTGCAATTTTTCTTCACTCTTTGTGTGAGGGTTTGTTAAACATACATACATAATAATTACATTTGCTGTAAATGTTCAATGCATTACATGAAGTGTAATGAACTTCCTTTCATTCATCTTTTAAAGATTTTTTTTAATCCTACTGCTTTGAGTCATCTAATAATTTCATATAATTTATGAAACATATTTACTGAAACAGGGCACATTCTTTTCATAGAATTTAGCAAAACTACCTAAAAGAGACAAGTTCCCATCCAAGTTCCTAATTGATTTTCCCTTTTCAGGTATCAGAAAATCAGCTTAGCTTTGAAAGGAAATAGCCCTTACAGGAGATATAAGCTCACTTTTTTATTCTCGTCCTTCCAGAAACCACATACTAGTATTTGGCAGAGCACTAAGTTTAATAAATCACAACACTGTCTTTGGAATATGGGTGTTAGGAGATCTCCCTTAGCGCATGGAATAGACACACCCTTTAGGCACAAAATTCCTTATGACTTTGTAAAGGTGATTACTTATGATCATTTCTAGGTTCTTCTTTCCACCATTCCTGAGCCTGAGACATCATTTTGCGTTCTTAGTTCACAGAAAAATTATCATGTATTTCAAATAGACTTTTTTACAGTTTCAGGATTGCAGGATTTGTAGTCTAATTATGCATATTGGACTAATGAAGAGAAGACTTATTCATGAGACATGAATGCAGAGGGTGAAATAAGCAGGAATGCAAGACATGGTGTAGATGCCAAGGTATTTGCACACTACCATTGCAGATTAAAATACTTATTTAAATATAAACTGAAAAACAAACAAACACACATACATGCAACAGCTCTTTCTGGTTTGCAGCTTCTAGAATATAAGTTTGCATGAACATATTACATTCTTTGTCTCTTGCTGTCTATATATGTATCACATACATGTATATTTAGGATACAAGGTGGAGATGAGTTCCCTAGACATCTACATCTTTCCAATAGGAGATGACCAATTGAAGCATGAAGCAAAAGTGGGTTTAAATGTTTTGAGGTTTTTTTTAGTTTTATATGTGCAAGAGCTGTGATCTCGTATTCATTCAGTTATACATGGTTGATGATGTTTCAATACTTCATATATATTACCCTGATTATAACAGCACTTCATGGGTTTTAATCCAGATTTTAGAACTTCCATTGAAATTCCCAGTGTTTTCCAATTTTAATATTTTAATTCCCTCACTTGCTCAGAAATCAATAAAGAAAAATAGTTATTAAAGCAGTCCTTAGTTCTTAAATTAAAACACTTTGAAAGCAAAGAACTTCAGTAAAGCTTAAGACAGGAACACCAGTTTTGTGTGCCAAGCTTACCTTGTTAGCTTATCTGAAACTAACAGGTTTTTCATGTTAACTCATAGTGCTTTACAGGTTGGTAAATTTATTGGCAAAATATTGAACCTAACCTTATAACACCTAAGTTCATTAAAAAGAAGTAAGTTTAGAAGAAAGGTATATCAGATGAAAAGTAGAAGAATGGAAAGCCAGTAATGAGATTTGCAGGTTTTGGTCATCATAGATTCACGGAGAGACAAGACTCTTTAAGAGCTGTGACAGCAGCAGGGCTGTAATAACCATGGAATAAAATACAGTGGTGGTTATTTGGCGTTAATAGGATTCTACTTTTGTGAAACATGCTGGGAGATTTAGAATAGGCTACAAAGAGAGACAGAATGACACAAATTGGATTTAGCTACCAGTTTCATATGAATTTATGGGAACAATAAAGCAGGTGGAGTCACACTTGACAGTTTTAGGGGATTGAAACAAGGGAGTTCCAAGGCAAAAGCTATATAAAACATACTGTTAGAAGGACAAAGTTCACAAAACAACAATAGAAAAATGTGCACTTCCAAAAGGAAATTGCAGCATTTAACACTGCATTTTTCTTAAAGGCATTTACTGATTTTTTCCTTAAACCACAGGTCATTAGTATTAACAAGTTTTGTAAACAAATTGACCAGTAAAGACTGTCACTTTTTTGAACACTGCATTTCCAAATGCTTTATTTGTCATTCACTGCTATTATTTGATATTTTATTATACTGATAAAATGTTGTATCATGTTACCAGCATGCATTTACTCTGTTGCTATTATAAACATGGCAAAATAATTGGGAAATTTCTCACACAGAGTAAAGAAAGAGGAAAAAGTACAAACAAAGAAACCTGTAACTATTTTTTCATCATGTATTTCTTTATAAAATAGACTAATGAAATTCTTTTTTTGTCACAAGACATCCAACAGAGTGCCTAACAGACCACCTGAAAGAGTGGGAACTAGCAGTGCAGACAAGAAACAAAAATATGTAAGAAGTCTAAGATTTTACTCGACTACATTTTTCTGAACTTTAAAACTAAATAATGAGTTGCTACATTTCTAGAAGATATTAATATTAAATTAAACATTTCCTGGAATAGGTATTGAATATTGAATATACAGTAGAAGAGGTAGGCAATTATGAAAATTTATGTACAAAGCAGTTTTTGCTGTAAACTTAGGTCTTCATCCTTTTGCTTTGTTTAAAATTTTTCATTCTTTGAAACTTCCAAGTATTACTGAATGGACTGAGCAGCAACATAACTGTACATACAAAATACACAATCCACATTTTTACCAACATTTCTGCATAAAAGTCTTTCTAACCAGCTTATGTCAATGATGCAAGACAGTTTATTAAAAAGAAGTAGAGTAGGGTAGAGGTGAGAACAGAGAGGTGAAAGCAGGTGGTTGAAATATTAAAACACGAGCTTGAATGACAATGTGCTGATTGTTATTTTCGGGACTACATCAGCACATGGATCTTACACTCTATATAAATGAACAAAGAAAAGCAAATATTTAATGAGGCATTCTAACATTCTAGTTCTAGTGTTAACGCAGTATAGCTTATAGATTTCCTTCTTTAACTGGGGCTAGGAGAAATGCATATATATGAGTTTATGCATCTGAAAAGATATATAAAAAAAGATCTCTTTTGTTATTGTGTAGGTAGCTATGGCTGTTTTATGATTAAGAAATCCATTCAGACCAGACAAGTCAAAGCTTTTCTATAACTATCTTTTTCCTGTCTTATATTCAGGTAGTTTCTGGGAATGATTTGATACATTTTTGAGCCCTAACAGTAATATCAAATGTCCAATGAAAAGTTCATTATACATCTAAAATGATGCCCTTTGAGTATTTTAAGGTGGATAAATTCCACTTTTCCCAAACTGTCTTATCACAACTTTCATAAAATCTTCCCTAACCCTGTTGCATTCAAACAATTTTATTAATGATAAGAAGCATGAAATCTGCTACTTTCAGACATTTTTTGACTTGACCAAGGATTATTTGTTAAATAATTCATTCTGACTGTCCTTTTTTATTTCCTGCTTTTATGTTACACATCAGATTTAATTGGGGTTTGTAGTTATTTCCTTATTAATGTCAAGTCATTCAGTGGGAAGAGTTTTCCAGCCTCTTACAGCTTTACCACAGGTATACATCTGGGTGATTAGCTGAAGATATGCATGATTGAGACAAGACATTTGAACAGGTAGGTGGGAACCCATGAGGCAAATTAAACAGCTCCATTAGCTAAAGACATCTTTAAAATACATATCACGAAGAGTAATACACTGTGTCCAAGGATTCAAAGTTAGTCAAGTGCTCTCATGTGGAAGGCAAAGATTAGCGGTGTTAAGCAATGCAGGCTATGTTTGTAGATAGATGACAACTAGACCTTAAAACCTGCAGCTGTTGGTAATGCCTGAGACAAAGGAAACCCTGGAGGCTGTACAAGTACCATGCATGCTGTGTTTGAAAGACTTGCTATTTATTACTTTTAATTTCATGAGTACAGGATTATCTTTGCTTTTATTGTCCTTATTGACAGTCAGGTGTGATACATTGGCTCTCTAGAGACAGATATTCAGAAAAGTAGCATAGTCATTGCAATGCTGAGCACTGCAACATTTCTGATGTAGCAGCTCTTCTTCTGGAATAGGATAAAGAAAGTTTCCGGTGTCCTAGTACATTGGTTAGGTAATCATGTATTAGACAGGGATTCATAAAAAGCAGAAAATATGCACCAAAATGAAGCATATCTGACATTCTGCTTTAATAAAATTTTGTCTTGTAGCCTGTTGAAAAGCTGAATATAGAAGGCCTTTTTGATGAAGGGTAAGCAACCATATGCAAAATACCTTTTTTTCCCCCAAGGAAAATTTTCAGCTTATTTTTCTTGCTTTACATCCTGGGAAAATCAAGTGGGGAATAAATTTCTTCTGTTATCTGAAAATCAGAATTATATTCAGTATATTGATGAAAAATGCATCACATAATTATGAAGTAGGTGTTCTTGTCAATGCAATGATTCTTTGGGGCAGAAAATATTTGAAATACTAAATAGCAAGGAATTTTATAAGCTCTTGACTAAAGCTATGATTTTCATTGACAGTCAGGCAAGACTGAATCTGCTTTTTAGTGTATATTTAACTCCTCCATGTGAAAATTGACTTCCACAGCTGAAGTCTGACTTTTTTTTCTCTACACTAAAATGTCACAGTGTGGATTTGCCACTCTGAACTTGCACGCCTAAACACATGTATCTGTGTGCATGTGCAACCTTACATCACATCCCTTCACTTTCATTCCTGGTGAGTCTTGTTGCTTGACAGGTGTGTGTGTGACTCCATACCTTAAGGGTGAAGAAATTTATCTCCCCTTTAAGTGAGGGGTGGTGAGGCAGAGCTCAGAATCTTGGCTCCTTAGGAACAACAGCTCTGGAACCCAGAGCAACCTGAGACTCAACAAGAGACCTCAGTGTCAAATGGCCTTAAGTCCCCAAAAACGAAAGGCCACTAAGTATGAGTGAAAACATGAGGTTTGTATTCAATGTCCTTATAAGGAGGATTTCTTAGCTTTAACAGTCAAAGGTGACTGAAAGAATTGTGATATAGAGGAAATTTCCCAGTGCAAGGGAAGAGGGCAACGGAAGTATTTTTAAATCCAACTCCAGCCAGCCAATAGTCTAAGCAGAAAAATAGAGATGTGGAAAATTACTGAGTACAAAAGTATTCTTTTCCCACAACCCTATTCATAGTTCAAGAAGAGTGTTAATAAACTGAAGAGGACTCA
This sequence comes from Campylorhamphus procurvoides, assembly GCA_013396655.1. Lineage (NCBI taxonomy): Eukaryota > Metazoa > Chordata > Aves > Passeriformes > Dendrocolaptidae > Campylorhamphus > Campylorhamphus procurvoides. The sequence goes on from WBMV01005072.1 coordinate 833,961, forward strand.
GAGAAAAACTGTGATTAAAGAACGGTACAATGTACCTCTATTCTAAAAGAACAAAGGATCTCTGGCTGTTTATTTTCCCAAAAAGAAGGCTAAAGGGCCTGTTTCCTATGCAGAAGAAGAAATTTTATAATAGATTGCTGTTTAACCTACTGTACAGGGACAAAATGAGACCCAGGATGAGGTCTGACAAATGAAGACAAGAATGGTAATGCAGTTTTTAGTGAACATAGTTAACCACATGAAAATCTTCATAAGAATTTAGGTTGTCTCCATGTCAGCAGCAATTGAAAAGGGCATTTCTTTCAAGTATGTACTTTACTTAAGTGGGAAGTATTTTGGGAAACTATGTGACCCAAAATGGAAAATTTCAAATTGGAATCAATGTGGTCTCTGTCAATTTTTAGTCTATGACTGTATATTGTGTAGCATCTTGCTTGTTTTGTGATTGGTTTTAGTGAGTCAAGGTTTTCATTGTAGATTATCTTTGGTAATTTTTCTATATTGTGGATCCCATAGGCTCAGGTTTCTGAAATCTGTTCATAGATTGGTTTCTGATAGAGGGGCTACAAATGAAAACAAAAATACCCAGGTAGCTGCCTTTGAACCCAGTGTGGCTTCATTCTTCAGAGTCAACAAATAATGAAATAGACCACCAGAACTTTTTTATTAGATGATATTTTAAAGTGCAATCTCAAAGGAAGTCATAGGTGATAGAATCAATATGAACTTCTCTCAGTAACAGGACATAAACACCCCATGAATTAAGCTTGTCTGGAGTGAATTAACTACTGATCAGTTATGTTCAAATCTTTAGTGAATTAAAAAGATAATTTTTGAAGGCTTTTTTTTAAATAATCTTTTATACCCAGGATTTTTTTGTAAGAATAAATTAATCTAAGGGGGTCCTACCTCTCATGCCTCATATGGTAAACTATGTGCAGGCTACAGTTCTAACACTGTCAGCAGTTTTACTGAAGTGCAATGCTACAACATATACCTTTAGGAAAATTGCAGCTGAGATGAGAATGAAATATGTAGAAGTAAATCCTGTAGCTCTTTCTCCTTCCTTTCCAGACCAAAGAACACATCCTGGCATCCTCATGACTTCCATGCTTAACGAAGGAATACGTATTAGGAGAATTTGTCTGTCTTTTTTTTTTTCTCTTTTTTTTTCTTTTTAAATTTGTCTTTGAATATGCAACTCAGTAGTATAACGTATATTTGCAAGTTCATTTTTAAATTAAATTTCACTAAGATTTCAGAAGGTGTGACTCTCGAATTTCCAGTCATCTGTTTCCCATATTATTCATACTAAGATGTGAATGTGATCATATAAACTTTCAACTGCAATATAGAAATTGTGTCTTCTAAACTTCATTAAAAGAATGAGCACATAATGTGTGCGTGACTGTGTGTGTGTTTGCACTTGCACATACATGTGTGTGTATATGCACACAGACACAAAATAAGACACAAGTAATTTGGCATTTGAGCTCTGCTCTGCAATATATGCCATGTGGTAGATACACAGTATCTTAATATTTGTAGGAATACGGTATGGTCAAGAGTCTGTAATGTCAGATCTGTTGCAGGTTTGATGTCAGAGCGGATCTTGCTTTCTCCATGCTTCTTCTCACTCTGCTAGGCTCGGTTAATGGCCCCTGAAGAAATTCTTCCCTGTTGAAATCAGATAGTCATGTTTTAATCTGTCACTAGTAAGAAGCATTTATAACATCTTGAAGGAAGGAGACATTGCCAGTTGGTTCTGTTCATGTTCCAGATGTTGCTGAGTCTTACAGATTCTGTCATCCACTCCTTCCCACTAAGCCCCTGCTACTGGACAATAAGCAGATGTACTGTAATCATTGTCTGCAATGGTAACTCCTGATAGCTTTTTGTCACTTTCTCTGACTTTTAAATGGTACCCATATGGAGAACTTAAGCTGGGAGCTTTTCACACTTATTTCAAATGTAGTGTAGTGTAATGAATTCAACATAATACCTAAAACTGAGATGCTACAGAACTGCGACTAAAAATAATTAGGGTATTAATAACTTGTAAAAGTAAAAAGTGGGTTGACTTTTTCTTTTATTAGATGTTCTGGATGTTGGAATGAAAGGACCTGATCTTTTCTGTATTAGAACAACACAATATAGGAACCTCCAACCTGGAAGATGTAGTTGCCAGAAAATATCACTTTATTTGGGGAGTTTTCAGCTCACAAATCAACACAGCAGTTTCTCAACTGCTTGTTTTTAATATTGAGACAGCAAGAATGACCATAATAAATGAAATTGGTAATGTCAATGTATTCCAGACACCCTAAACTGTTAAAATTTGGATTGTTATAAGTTGAATGCTTTTTCTGCCAAACTTAATTGTGACTGATCAGAATTATAGCAACTGTCAGTCTTTAATGTCCTTGTTCAGTTGTGCTTGATGTAGTAGCCTAAAGGGGGATACAATATCAAGTCACTGCCAGGTCATACCTGAGTCAGTTACCGAAGATGTGATGGGATCTTTGATATGTTTAGCCCCCAGCAACATTTGGAGATCCTTTTTCCATAATATGATCTGTAGATTAACTCCCCATCTAGCCCATATTATTTTCTGTACAAATACTTTATTATTTTATATATTTATTTTAATTTTCTATGTTGATATGCAAGTAAAAATCTCCATTTCAGCAAGAAATGCAAGTGAATCCCAAAACTCTGCAGAGAAAGCAAACACAGATGAAGTCAAGTAATTTTTAGCTAACATTTGCTGAAATATCTTTCACTATTTGACCAGCTCCACTCAACAGGAGCCAATATCCTCATGCTGTCAGTAGCATGCACAACTGCACTAATCAGATCTGTCCTTGTACTGCAATTTCTTTTTTGTTTAGCCTAGCTGGGTTCTTCATCAATACAGCTGATTGCTATGGCTACAGACTACCTGCTGTATGTTAGGCCTGAAGAGACTGTAAAAGGAAATATTTTACCCCAGGTAGGTAAATATTAGCCTTTTCTTATTGCAATATTGCATACATTTATTTAAATCATAGTTTAAGAGTATTTTTCACAATAGGTACTGCACTCACCATTTAGCAATTAAGGACTTTTAAGCAAATAGCAAAACTTTGACAACACAGAATATCTGTTTCTGTTTGTTCTCTACGATAACCTGTGGAGAATTGTGTACAGCCAGGTAAATACAGAAGAATATTATATTTTGATAATTTTCCTTCAGGTTTATACTATTGTTTTCTCATGTTTTGAAGGCAGGAATGTGGTTGATTGGAATGGTGGAGCTGATGGCATGGATATTGTGTCACAGGAGCTGGCAACAAGAGTGAAAGCAAGCACCCAGGCTTCCCATTCTTTGCAAAATCAAGACCATTGTGGTCCATGGTGTATCCTTGCCACATATATTTACTGCTTTAAACAAATCTGCTTGTTGTTTCTACCTCCTTACATTCCTACATGTAAAATTTTCAGCAAGGGAATTCAGTTCGTATCCAGAGATGGGTAGAAGAAGGTTAAAATGAAAGGTAGAAGGGTGGTTAAAATAAAATATTTTGGCCCTGTCAACTTCCCTGACTCACTCAATACTGAGGGAGCACAGCAAACTGGTCCTATTGTCCAGCCAAGCAACCTATTTTTATAGGTACAAAATGTGACCTATGAAGACAGTTTTTAAAACGTTTGAGATGTCTTTTATGAGGTCAACCTTGGACATAGGAGCAAAAAATAAAGTCCCAAAAAAAATTTCACATTCATCCTCAAATACCCTGTACTAATTAATTTACAATCTGTCATGATTGATGTATGGTTCAAATGGCTTTCAAATGATATTTCATTTTAGTCAATATATTAATAGAGACAGAACTACTTCTGCTTACAAACTGATTTTATAGACTGGACAAGAGAGGCAAAATTCTGGAAGACTTAAATTCTGGAATAAGGACCAATTATTAGAAATACTTGAATTCTTTCAATCCGATATTGTATCCATGGTTTGGCATTGGTGAAGTGGTGAGGTTACATTATTTTGTCATGGAACAAGGATAAGTCATTTTGTCATATTTAAGGGAAATTGTTACTTCATTTGGAGAGTTTCAGTTCAAATTTTAAGCTTGCTTTTGGGTGGATGTGAATTTATTTCTTTGCACAAATAGTGCAGCTTAGGGTGAAAATAAAGAGTAAGGCAAACAGAAATCAGAACTTTAACTCAGAACTTTAAATCATCCTCTTACTCTTAAATATATATGGTACCCCTCTTCTGTTGTGCAGTGATATAAACTCGAGACCTGTTTCCCCAAAGAGATATCATTAGACTGTCCTAGCTTTCCTAAATGTCATATATTTGCACATTATATTCATATCTTCAGTGTAAGATTTAAATAAACATCCATTATTTTAATTTTAAAATTGCATCCCAGATTTTATTATTTACAGGTGTTTGACCTTTCATTTAACTTGATTAATTAATTTACCTTAATTAATTAATTTAACTCAAACAAATGAACTAGTCTTCTGAAACCAGCTAGGTTGCAAAGTGTTTATTAGTTTTATGGACTACAGTTAAAGAGTAAGTGAAAATCAAAGATTTATACCTACATGGGCTTTCTTTAGGTCAGTTAGGAATTCTTACCCTTCTTCTATGAGAATAAACAAAGAATATACATTTTTCTTTTTACAAGTGTATCTTCAGGAGTCAACAAAAATAAAAGTAAGAAGATGTAAGAACAGTCCCAGAATATTAACTGCTATAAATTGGGGCTATATAACTAGTCTACTGTATTCAGTATAATACTGCAGGCCACTATGGTGTATGACTTTTACAGTCAAATTAGATGATTTCATTTTATTAGAGTTTAATGGCTTTTATTAGATTATTAGGAATTGCCTATTTAATTAAAATGTTATGCAGTTACAAATAAAACCACAGCTTTAAAGTTGCTGGGAATTTCACAGGAAGGATATTACCATCTTTAATGGAAAGCTATAGTTTTATTTTAATTGCAAAGTTTAGAATACCTCATCTTTACACTCTCAATATATCCCCTTCAACAATACTGCATGGTATCACCATACAGCAATATTTTCATCAGCAGATGCAATGGTCTTTATGAAGCATTTTTAAAACAGCAACCAGCCACTGTAGCAAAAGTTCTTTTAAATTATTCTCAAAAGAGTGCTGAAAAAAACCAAACTAAACAACAAAACACAGAAGTTTCAGCCAACAGCTAAATAATGGGTTTTAAATAGTATTGGGAGAAAGCCAGTATAACAACTGTTCCTGCACAGAATTCATAATTTTGTTTTATCTTGTGCTGAATGTCACAAACTACCTTTCTAACCATGCTCAAATATGCTGCAAGCTTATTCAAGAGCATAACATGCTTAAACAGCAGTATTGTGGTACCTTGCAATTTAAATTTAGAGAAATGCTGAATGGCATTGTGTACAACTCCTCTCTAAAAGATGTACAAGGGTCTGAATCCACACAATTTTTGAGACAAAAGATGCACAATAGACAGCCTTATTCCATCCTGTCACAAGGAATGCCAGATATATCAAACAGTGATAATAAAGGATTGTAAACCTTTCAATCCTGTGGCAAACCGGCCTGTGGTGTGTTCTGTATGTCATAGTGTTTAGAAGCAGTGGGAAGCAGAGTGCTGCAGCTGCTGTTGTAGATGCTGTAATCTACTCCTCTAAGTAGACTGTGCCATCTTTCAGGGGTGGATAAATGTCTATGACATCATTGGATAAGTTGAACAGAAGCTCTGGAGTACTCCGTTCAAAATAAGACTAGCTTCAAGTTAGATTAAATGGCTCAGGGATATATCCATTGAAGTAATAAATCTTCTACGTTGAAGAGATCAACTTGTTTCAGTGCTTCACCATCTGCATTATGCTACTTTTTTATTATACCTAATTGGAATTTCCCTTGCAGTAATTTTTATTCATTATGTCTCTTCTTTTTGCTCCCTTTGTCCTCTTTTGTCCAAAAATAATTGCTCCATTTCTACAGCCAACTTATTGGGAAGAAAAAACAGCAATTAATTTCTTTCCATTACTCCTTTCTTCTACAAGCTTGTCTGTGTCTTCTCTCAATGCATTATATAGGTTCAAATGCATGCTCAGGTAATGCCTGAGTAAAAATCCTTATGTGTACAGGGGAGATACACAGTGTGAGCCTGCAGTTTCTCTCTACCCCATGTATCTTGAAGAAAATGTTCATATTATTGCACCATATTACAAAGACAGCCCTCTTTTTATTCACTTTAGTGAAAATGGGGTTTGTACCCATGAAGGGTTCAAACTACCTGTAAAACAGAGGTGACAGGTTTAGCATAGCTACACTGATCCTGGATGTGGCTGAATGGACTCATGAAATTAAGTTATGGAACAAACTAAACTTGGAATTGATTTTAACCTAAGATCTGTCACAAAGCAAAGTCAAAAGGCAAGGTCTGGCACCATACTTTGAGGTTTCTTATGAAAAAATGGTCACGAGAAGCTCTATTATGTTTATAAAAAACATAGGTGGCAAACCAACTTTTTAGCTGTCTGTAGACACAGGACATGAACACATGCATACATATTGCTCAGGAGATATTTTCTCTAACAGTCTGTCTTCTGCAGAAGATCCTGTTGGAAAATAGATGCTTTTACCGGAATTTATATGTCTAAAGTTAAGGAATACGTAGACAGGGGCATTTCCAAGGGGAATGATTCCTTTGAATTTCATGTAATGCAGGCAAAACCAACCATTTGCTAAGAGAAATATTAAGGGGTTAAAACTTCCTGGGCAATACCATTTTTGCAACAGCTACTGGATTTATTTTTTTTTTTTTACATGTGAGTCCAACCACAAAAAAAATTGGACATAATGTTTTGTAAATGATTCATGAAAAAGACTGCCTATGGTATTGAGATAGTAGACAGAATCTGCATTTGAAAGAAGATGCTAAAAATGCTTTTACAGGAAGAAGGAGGGGAGGAGTGTGATGAAATTATGCACAATTATTAGTTGCAAAAATATATATTTTCTCCTATTTATTCTGATGCCAACTTGGTCTGAACAAAAGCAGCATTGCTGGCAATAACATATGGCAAGTTCTGAGATTTTTTTTTTACTTGATTGCCGCACGAATTGTTAATAATCTTTTAGGTAAAGAACAAAAGACATGAATTTTTTATCCAATTATGTATTTTTCCTTTTCTCAGTGGTTAAATGAATAGTTCTTTGAAAAGGATTTTTTTTTCTAGCAATGAACAATAAGGCCATGTCTTCACCAAGATGTCACATTGATCCAGTTTGTTCTCTCTAATTGCATTGATTTAATGTTATTGAACTGCAAGCTCTTACTACCAGTGTTACGTAGTCTTAAGGTGGATTCTTTTATAATTGGTACATCCACATGCCTCTGTTCTTTTTTCAAATTCAGATGTCATTATGTCCTTTCTTGTAAAATATCATGTAGAGCCTATCATCAACAATTAAGACCAGGGATGCTGCAACTGACAGTGAAAAACATAAATCGCAAACTTCAGTATTTGTTTCCAAGTATCCATTAGCTTGGCAGCATAGTATGTACCATGTGGAATACTCAATATATAAAGGAGATTGCACCCTACATGGAGTGTTATAAGACCACAGCAATAATGTGGAGTACCTACCCTCAGACACAAAGAAATATGTACTCGGTCACTCTGATCCTCTTCTCATACCCTGGCCATTTGACCACGACACATCTTCATGACAGAGTGACAATGGATGAAGAAAAGGCTGAGTTTCTCAATGACTTTTTTGCCTCAGTCTTCAATAGAAAGGCAAGTTGTCTTCAGGGTACACAGCTCCCTGAGCTGAAAGACAGGGAGAGGGAGCAATGAAGCCCAAATAATCCAAGGGGAAATAGTGAGTGACCTGCTTCCCCCATCTATAGAGTCAGATGGGACCGACCCAAGGGTATTGAGAGAGCAGACAGAGATGCTCACTGAGTCACTTTCTATCATTTACCAGCAGTCCTGGCTAACTGGAGAGGTTCTAGTTTACTGGAGGCTGGGTAATGTGATGCCTATTTACAAGAAAGGTTGGAAGGAGGATCTGGGGAATCATGAGACATCACCACCTTTAGAGTGAAAAATATATGACTTATTTAACAGGTTTACTTTGGGATAGGAAGAAGTGGAGTCCAGAACTGTTGGTACTACAGACTACATATCTATCAGCTGGGGAAGAATTCTAGGGAAATCAGTTCAAACACTTATCTTTACATTCCAAATGGCTATAAATGACCAGATTACTCTCACCCTTCTGCATGCTTGATGGAATGAGAAAGGAAATACTTTAGCCTTGCAGAGGAAGGCACAAGTAGAGTTGTGAGACCACCAATCATTTTTGAAGATCCAGCTTACTCCCTGCCTCCACGCATTTTGGAGCTGTTCAATGGGCTGATGGCCAAGAGAAAGGAGGCATTTAACTTTATCCTAAGGACCTTAAAGTGTCAGTGATGTGTACTTTGGCAGAGTGATATGGAAGTGGTGATGCCATATGACAAGACACATCATTATGTGCTCCATGTATTGTCTGCTTCATTACACCCAACATCTGTGAAACATAAAGAGGGTTCCTGGAGGACATGTCTGCTAAGTGAATGTGAAGGACTCAAAAGATTAGAGCTGTCTAGAATGATACACTTCAAAAGGTCCTGCATGATCACTGCAGTGAGGTGCACTGTGTTCTCTGGGAATTAGAAAGGTGAGTAGGTACGGATAATGAATGGACTGCAACCAGTAAAATGTTGAGTGGAACAGGTACTTCATAGCAATGGTACTTGATGTATTGATATTGTTTTTCTGTGGGCCAGATGAATATTCTGAGGGAATACAAATTATGGGAAATGTTGTTTCTCCACAAAAACAATGGAAAAGATAAAACTTGCAAGTAGGGTAACAACACTGGGATAAGTTTTTAAGTATTCAAGGGGCTGTTCTGATCTAACCCTGGCTGACAGCAAAGCTCCACACAACTGCTCACTCATTTCCCTCCCCCAGGGGGTGGGGGAGAGGATCTGAAGAGCAAAAAATTAGAAAACTTGTAGGTTGAGATAAAGGCAGGTTAATAGGGAAGGCAAAAGCTGTGCACACAAGGAAAGCAAGACAAGGAATTCACTCACAGTTTCCCACAGGCAGACAGGTGATCAGCCATCCGCAGATGAGAAGGGCCCCATCACATGCAACGGTGACCTGGGAAGACAAACACCATCAGTCCAAATGACACCCCCTTCCTTCTTCTTCCCCAAGCTGTATATACTCGGTGTGATTCCATGTGGTAGGGGGTATCCCTTTGGTCAGTAAGGGTCAGCTGTCCCAGCTGTGTCACCTCCCAGCCTCTTGTGCAACCCCAGCCTCCTTGCTGGTGGGGTGGGCTGAGAGGCAGAAAAGGCCTTGGCTCTGTGTAAAGTCTGCTCAGCAATAACAAAAACATATCTCTGTCATTAACACTGTTTCCAGGACAAATCCAAAACACAGCCCATACCATATACTGTGAAGAAAATTGATGCCATCCCAGCCAAAACCAGCACAGATTACTATGAGAAATGTGCTTCCCTTTTGTGTAATTAAATATTTTGCAAGTCTTTTGGACATGATTGACTGATAATTGCCATTCCTAATACTTTGTAGGACTCCAACATGTTTGCATACAGTAAGTGAGAAATGCCAAAAACTTGTTTCAGCTAAGATTTTTCATTGTGGTGAAACACACTAAGTAGAAAAAACTAAAAGCATGCCACATACAGCCCAAAGCATATTTAAAAAACCTACATGCCTTCACTGTAACTTAAAAGACTTCTGTAGATGCATTCTCAAGTGTATTCATGCTCGTGGTAAATACGAACAAGTTTCTACAAAACTCTAGCAAAAGAAACATTATATTATAAGATTGTAAAGGTTTTATCAACTTAAGGAAATTATTCTTTCCTCTGTGTATGGAGATTTCTGCAGAATATGTATTGCAAAGGTAAATTGCATCCAGAACTATTGTTATTCTACCACAAAAATATTCTCATTTTATAAAGCTAAACAACAATGGCTAACTGTGCCTGTTTTCTCACATACTATATATTATAATGTGGTTAAATATCCTTCTGGGTAGGGACTATCTTTGCTGAGAGACCAGGCTTACTGTGCTGACTCAGGCTGCAAGTTTTAGAAGGTGTGTACACTGTGAAGTCCCCAGGATACACATTCTCATGATGTAGATTGGGATTTACTGTGCATGTTTCATATGATTATTATGTGTGGTCTCTCTGTCTTTGTGGTCACTCTATGAGCATTATTCATGCAAGGCACATGTTATTCCACCGAGTGTGAAGGAGACTTTGATGGCATGTGAAAAGCACTTGCTGCATTATAGACATGGAGAGGACCCAGTCTCAGCACAAATCAGATATCTTACTGTTCTAGCACAGGGTTTCAAACAAGTGTTAGAATTCCTTTCCTTTCCCTGAAGGTAATAATATACAAGTGACATGAAGCTCAATGCAGCATTAGTGTCTTTAAGTGTCAGATAAGCAAATGAACATTAGCTAGTTAAATAAACACACTAAACAGCAATATTTTCCTTCAACAAAGTATATTGAACAGCATTGCCCTTTAGGGGATATATAAAGCAGAACTAAGCTACTAAAAATGTAAATTTATTCCTCAGCATACTGCTGTTCAAACTGGGACTATTCAGATGTCTCTAAGGCATTTCTGGATAATTTTATCAGTTTATGACCACAATACTTCAGGGCCAAATAATAATGTTATTTTCTTAAAATGAAATTAGAATAAAGCAATTTCCTCCTATTTGACAGTTCTGGAAGTCCCAAAGTCCTCTTCTGCTTGTCACCTTAATTCAGCATAGTTCAGCCTATTCAAATTAATATATGGTGTCAGAATACAGGGAAATAAGAACGAAAGTGAAGTAACTGATGGTGTCATTTCTAATAGGTTATTATCATATTTTTGTATCATATGCATGTTATAAAATCTACGGCCAGATTTAGATACCTTTGCAGAGCAAGGTGAAAGAAGTTTTGAACTTAAGAAGAGTTTTACAATTACCAACAGTAGAAACAATACCTGAATTTGATATTCCTATGATTGAAATTTATTCATTCATTTCTTCATTCCCTCATACATTCATTCATTGAAAGTGTTCTCACTGACTTCCTCAGAAACAGTTGTTCGTGCTATAAAGAGGAAATGTGATAAGGATGGAGGAACACGTAACACAGTTTCAGTTTGACATTCTCCATGTAATGTAATACAGTTTTGTTAAATTCATGTCTAATTTCTAGATCATAATGTCTCAACATCTGGAGTAATCTTCAAAATATGACCACCAGGAAAACTGGTTGCACTCACATTCCAAATGTCAGGATGGAATTACTTATAGAGAAGTAAATTAATGTTATGATTCCAAACAACATTAAATATTATCTTTTTGATAAAGTTAAGACATCCAGAAAAAAAGAATTGTGTCCCTGTCAGACAAGAAGAGAGGCAAAATGTGCCAGTAGTGCCCGCTTGCCAGCCCCCACTCCCCACATACATTTAAAGAGGAGAGAGCACACTGGATTAAATGCAATTAAATTATTTTAACATGAAAATCAAAGGTTTTAGTCTCTTCACATTTCTGAAGTCTGCTTTCTGCATTAATGGTTAATGTAATATTAGCAATTAAGAAAAAGAATAAATAAATTTGTAGAACATTATAAGTTTTAGCACTCAAAAGAGTACAAAAGAGACTTTCCAAGTTTTGAGTGTGCTTGGTCATTGTTACCTGATACAAAAATGCATAAACCAAAAGTGCATACACCAGTGGTGTCCCAGATATTGTCAGAGATATTATTCCCACTGTGTCTCATTTTCTATTTTGTACAAATTTTTTTTTCCCCTAAACTGCAAAAATTAAATAAAAAGGTTAAGTAAGTATGATAGAGGATTGAGTAGAAGATTAGTTGCCTGAATCCATGGGTGAAATTTGCAAGTAGTATAAAAGCAGTTATTAATTTGAGAAAATCTATGGATGTTAAAAATACTGCCCACAGTTGTGCAGGGAAAAAAAAAACCACAAAAAACCCATACCAACCAAGCAAAAAAACCCCAAACCACAACAACAACCTAACAATTATATATTTAAGAGTATTCAGAGAAATTAATGGATTTAGTACTTCATGGGAGATAAAAATTTATGTCAGTTTTTATTAAAAGTTAAAAAACACAAAAAAACTTTCCTTTTGAGTAACTTTCCTTTTGTTATACAAATATACATTTAATAACCGACCCTTTTTGCCAATGACAGACAGACATGCAAACAAAAATGTTTCTTGGTACATTTCCTCCCAGATATGAGTTTCCGCAGAAAGTCTGTTTCCATAATTCATTGTTATCACCCCATAAGAAATAACAGCCAGATTATTTATGACCCTCTGATGAAAGTTTTCTTTAGTAAAATTGGTCACTAAAGCATCAAAAATCCTTAAAATCTGACAGCTGTTAATGATTCTGAGGGTTTTTTTAAAAGATGTTATTTATAGTTCATATTGTAAAGCATCAAATTCAAGTCCTTAGTAAATCCCCTAACTATTGCAACCTAGACACTACCTAACCTGGGATCTCGTTCTCAGCATGAATTTCACAGTTCTTTCACTGTTTTTTTTTTAAATTTAAATATGTATGTCATGCCCATAGTGACATTACTTCAATGCCTCTCCATAGCCCATTATGGTGAAGTCATGAAGTTATTAATATAATATAATATTGTGTTCTTGGAGCCACACTTCAAAATTATGTTAACAAATTGAAATGCAGTAAGGAGATGATCTACAAGAATGCTCAAGGTCTGGAAAACACACTATAAAATAAAGAAACTCCACATCTCTTTAATTTAAAAGATTAAGAGTTGCCTTGTTCCTATTCTACACAGTAAAAGTATTTTAGATAGTAGATTAATTTTTAATCTAGCAGAAAAGAAAATATTGAAGGATCTAGAAGGTGAAAGATAATATATGACACACTCAACCTGGAAAATAAGAGAAAAATACATAACAGAGAAATATTTAATCTCATTAATCAATCACTTTGGGATGTAATACATAATACAACAGCTGAGGCTTACAATTTTGACTTCTTTTCTTTTTAATGATGACCTGCAGTTAAAGCAATGCTCAAGTTTTATATTCAGCAAGGATTTCTGTTCACTGACAGAAAGAAAATACATTTTAAAAGATCCCATTTTTCCCCTTGAAGTTCATGTAGTAAATGTGTATACCAGAATAACCTGATTTGTTCACATAGCTCTCACATTTCACCAGACACTTGTGACTGAAAATTTGGAGCCAACCCTGACAAAGAAAATTATGCTGTCTAAATACTTGACTTAAATATTATTTCCTAACTTGGAGTCTAGGGATTGCATTTCTGGTAACAAAGCACAATGTACAGAAGTTTCTCCTCAAAGCAACCTGCAAATTTGGCATAATTCTGTGGGACCGGAACGGAAGGTTCCATGGGAACCTTCGTTAGTTTCCTGAACTTCCAGAACCACATGATGCAAATGTACTCAGTCCAGGACTTGTTTTCTGTATGGCTGCACAGTGTCCCATAATTGTATTTCTCCTTCACTTCTCTGTGCTGGCCGTTCAGAAATTGGAGGTATCTTGTTTGGCAGTGCTGCTCTAGAACCAGACTGACTTGATCATCCCAGGCTTGGAGACTTGGTTTATAGTCATTTTAGTCCTAAATGATACCACAAAACTTAAGATTTGTTACAGATTTGTCTTATGGGGTACAGAATGCTTGTAACATTTAAACAAGTGTTTCACAGTTCTAGTTTTATAATGTGAAGTCAATCTGGATGACAGTTCCTTAGTGATCTCTCTGGGATATTAATAATGCAAATGGATAAGAAAAACTATGCACATGACTGGGAGCAATCAGCTTAAAGCAGAAAACAGGATGTTCTGAATGTATGCTGAAATAAAGACTTTCCATCCTGATAACTGTTATGGAGAAGTGTGATGAAGCTGATTGCTATTACAAGGAGCTCTAGTAAACCAGGGACATGCTCTCACAACCTATAAATCTCATTTCTTTAAGGACTATCCCCTGCATCCTCAATGTGGACAATTTTCCAGGCAATTGTTTACTGTGTTCATAGAATCTGATCTTGTCTTTTCAAGGGAGAGGATATTGTGAGAAGACAGATATATCTGGCAGACGAGTAAAATTTTCTTGAATACTATTTGACCAGCCTTATGAATGGTGAGTGGAAGATGACTCCCATTATTAATTGTTTGCAGCTTATCTAAGGAATTAGGTGACAAATTATATAATATGTAAGGTTTATCCTATCTGCCTCGCCCCTACAAAAGTAGTATTTAAATGATTTAATCTACCTACTTTTCAGGAGTCCTAACCCATTGTAAATACCCATGAATTCAGTAACACTGGTGCTTAGGTCTTAGGGCACACAGCCAATGAGGAGTGGCTGGGTGACTTAGGTCTACTAGTAGAAATTGTGTCCAATTTCCCCCTGTGGAAACTTTAACTTAGAAAGACAATAGCTCTAGTCTCTTCTCAGTACTGACAATGGCAAAATAAGGAGCAGTGATCATATACTGATGCTTGGGAGGTTCTTGATGAATATGTCTCGCTAGGAAGGTGGTTTTGTACTATGGTGGTTTATCCAGAGCTATGGAGAAATCCCTGCCCATTAAGCTTTCCAAGATTTGATAAGTCAGTCACCAGACTGTTGAGCGGTGCTGTCAGTAGAGCTTCTCAGACATAAGGCAGGACTAGAAGACTAGATGAGCTCTGAGATCCTATTCATTTGTGTTTGGATGAACCTTCATCAGATTTCTCTGATTCTGTGAGCCTCCAGTTTAAATGGTGTGCATCTGGAAAGCCGAGGTGTTGTGTCACTTCATTAAAGACAATACTGAAATTTTGCCTTGTAATACAGGCTTTATAACATTCACTCAAGAAGTGGGAACTCTGTTCCTTCTGAAAGAAACTGAAACTCTCTTGTACATGAGAAAAATATCCACCACTAGCTCACAATGAAAGTGCTTGTCATCTCTTGTCTTGAAAGAGTAACTGGACAGCCAGGATTATGACTACAGCTTATATGCATAAATACATCTATTGAAATATAATATGCAAAAAGTCTGGTTTGTATTACTGATTATGGTACTAGAAATATCAGAAAAGCTTTTCTGTATTCCATATTCCAGCAGATATACAATGGTGGTAAGAGAAGTGATACCAATTATTTCCTGAGAGTTCTTCTGTGGAAGTACATAATTTCCCTACAGAGTGATTAAAACCATGTAAATTGGGCAGACTAAATTATTTATTTCAGACTTCCAGTGCACTCTCTTTTCATAAGTGACTACATAAAGACTTTGGGTCATTATATTAGTCAGACCAAATTACCTCTTCCTCCTTCTTCTACCTGCCATCTTCACATACATCCTCTGGGACAAAGCATTAGTGAAAACACATCTCTGTAGTCAACAGATTTTAAGGGAAAGAAGGAAGCTTCAAAACTATATCGTCTTCTGAAAATTGTTTCTTCATATTAAGTGAAATGGTCATTGTGAAATATGACTACGTTATTCTTGAGCAAGCTGACTACCCATGAATAAGTAACATACAGAGAAACAAACACGTCTGGTGCTCTTATGGCCTAGGATATCTTGAAATATATCCTGAATAGTAGAACAAAGTCTGTTATGACAGGAAAAACAGACTCATATGCATGCTAGACCTATATCCAGACTATGCTACCTGCAGGTAGCTTTAGTAATATTCTTCTCACAGCTGAGATATGTGGACTTGAACCTCAAAAAGCAGAGGTATAGAATGAGTTGCTCCTCACTGCACCATTATAAAATATGGGAGGCAGCATCATTTTCTCCAAGTCTGTTCCTTCTTTGCTGTCTATTAAAAGATATAGCCACTGCAAATTGCTTTTGTTGAGGAACTTTAATCTTCAGATTTGTGATAGGTGGCTCTGAGCTCAACTCCTGGACTGAATCCTTAAGGACTTTGTAAGAGAAATGTCTAAGTTCTGCATCCTTACTACTCTAATGCAATGATCACATTTTTCAGAGTTTTCAAGAGTTAATTTTGCACTCACAAAATATTAATGGGTAAGGTGGGCACTAATGAATTTGGTTGATACTACTAGATTTAGCAGCCTAAACCTCACTTTAAGAATAAAATACTATTTTCTATCTGGACCTTGTACTTTAGGATTTTAAAAGAGCTCAGCACCCTGCCTCTCCCATCTGGAGCCTTGGATACTCTGCTGGATATTATCTGCTTCTGTGTTATGCTGCACACAGATAATCTACTTGACAAGAAGTTGCACTGACTGACCCTCCTTGAGGGTATGTTAGTCCTTCACTACTTTTATGCCTCCTACCTCCTTTCTTTTCTCATATTCTCAATTTTCCTGTGTACTAGTGGTATTTGGTATTCTTTTTTCTTTGCTTTTTGTGCTTTTACTTCTTGTCCACACTCCAATATTAGCCATTACATTGTAACCAAGGCACATTAGCAGCAAAATGTTACTTTTCCTTCTTATGTGACTCAGACACTACTGCTCTGTGAATTGCTTAAAACTTGTCTGTATAACATTAGCCTTTATTAAATTTAACTCCTGAACTGGAACCTCTGGCAAACCTCTTAAGACTAGTTTTTAATAAACTGTTTTATCCAATGGTTTATTACATAGTTGTGTCTCACATAGTATAGTGTAGAGTCACAAATACAAATATCTTTAAAGATTAAATTGTTGTTTATACCACAACTGTACAGTAGGACAATCAGTGAATCATTTTGAACTATGTCTCATTAGATAAGAAAAGAAATTGACTTGTAATAATAAAATCTTCCTCTTCACACAATATTTCATTTCTAGTAAAGATAATTTAGATCCAAATCTTAGGTGTGCAAGTAGCTTCTATGCAGAATGAAAAACAGATGTATAAAGCATCTGAGAGATTAACTGAAAACAATCAAATATCTTTAATAAAACCATCCTTATCATGTTTTTGTGATATAAATTTTCTCTCATAAACTCAGATTATAATAATAAACTGCATCATTTTTAAAGGTTTTTTCAAATATTAAGAAAATAAAGTTGCGGTAGAGGAGATCATATAATGAATGTAGTCCTATAGTCATGTACACACACTATGTCTAATGTAAGTTTGATAGGTAACATCATTTCAACTAAAGATGAAAATCAAAACTTTCTTGTCCTTGTATGATTATTCTTAACAAAGTAGACATGACATTTTCTTTCACTCAATGTTCAATCATTACATTGCTGTTTACCATTAAAGCTTGGGTGATTATCTTAAAATCTGTTTGGTACTTTTAAGAAAATAGTTTCATTCTGCGTTTAGATGATTTTTTCTTTTTTTAGCATAAATAACTCAGTTGTAAGATGCATCATGAAAACTGTGCCTCTTTTATAATGTGTTTTTCCCTGTTTTTATGAAATCCTGAATCTATGTGCAGAGTTGCAATTTATTAAATGTCATGGATGGGTCATCTGACCAGTAGTTTGAGCAAGAAATTCATATCCCATGATTCTGAAGGCTGAAAGGTTAATACATAACAGATGCTGCTTTGGAGGAAACCATTACAGGCAATGCTTTTCAATCAATGAGATGCTATTATGAGCAATAGAACCAATTTCTTTTAATCAATGAACCTTTATTACGACATTTACAAAGAGAAACTCTATGCAGTTCTTATAAACCATTCTACAATCTTCAAAAAAATAATTCCTTTGTTTTTGAAGCCTTTTTATGGTTTTCTGGTTTTGCTCATTTTAAGGTAGTACACTAGATTTACACTTTAATTTCCTGCTTAAAAAAGAGCAAAAGAAACATGGTAGGAAAAGTACATTTAAACTTGAGATGCACTAGAGGCTGTATGTGAGTCCTGTTAGGCAGTGGGTTACATTGAGCACTAGCACACAGCTGTGAGAACCTGCCACAAGCAGCTCAGCCCACACTCTTGAATGGGAGGTCTTTTTCAGTGTGAGGGCCATCAACTTCCATCCTCAGCTCTGATCTCAGTGTGCACTGAGAGCACATTTCACACCGAAAAGAGACAGAGAGATAGACATCAGGAGAGAGGGTGATTTGTCCTACTGTCCATCCCTCTTTCCATTTAGGAATACCCAGTCCTTGCTGGCACTGAGGAATTTTACCATGAGAGCTGGCAGTGGATTTGTATCATTCATTCCCTGTCTTTTGAGCTGCAGCTATTCTCCTCCTCCGGGTGGAGAAGAAAACAGAGTTTAATTCTGGATGGTTAGTATCCCTAATGCCTAATACATGAAGTTTAATGGAATGCTCTTTAAAGAACTCACTTTTTAATCAGGTGAGAAGCGCTTTTTTAAGAAAAAAAGATGCAGCTAAACAAGATCAGAAAATCCCAAATCCCTCTTCATCCATTGCTGATAGACTCCATCCTCATCCATTCGTCCTCTAAACAAAGAAGCCTGGGAGACCTCACTGGTAAAGGCTAAGGCAAAAAAAAGAATACCTCAACTGTATCTGCTGCCACTGGATTCCCTGTTCAGGTAATGGACAACTAACACAAATATATACTAACTATAGTTAGTAATATATATTATACTAACGATATTATACTATACTATACATACTAATAATGCTAACTATATTACTACTATATTACTTATAATATTATAATTACTAACACTAATAGTATATTTATAAATTTTTGCTTTCCTGTTCACACCCTGACCTGGACACAGATAAATAAATCTACTGCTCCAGTTTGTCCTATTTTATTTTCTTGTGTAAACATTTTTCACATATACATATGTTTTTCAATAGCTAGACACAATATAGTCTCTTTATAAAGAAAGATCACTTTATTCAGCACGAATCCTTGCCCTGGGTTTAAAGTAGCTGCACAATTTTAAATTATAAATTAAAGAACAATCTCAACATCTGCATGTGATACAGAAATGTTATTTCTGTATCCATGCCATGGTGTCATGTTCACTGTTGTTTTCAGTCTTAGAATTGTGAGACCTAGATGTGAACATAGAATCTTTGTGTGATAGCTTATAAAATTCCTAATTGCTTTTGCCAAAATATGACTTCCTAGTTTTGAAGGATACTGCTGTTACAAAGGTATGTAGTTGATGAGACAGTGAAAGAGAGAGATCCAGACCTTCTGTCACTTCTACTGGTAGCAGTGAAGTCAGCAAATCTTATGATATGACAAAACAATTAGAGTACAGTTGTTCATGAATAAATGAATTCATCACAATGCAGAAGGAGTTTGTGGTCAAATGAGAAATCACACTTTCAGTATGCTTGATTTGGCTTCCAGAGGTTTTCTTATTTACCCTTTATGAATCCTTGAGGTTTGTGAAGGACCCTGGGCATTTGGCAAGTGAACATCTCATCTGTACATGTTCAGACTACAGTAGCAGTTGCACCTCTGTTCCCTTTGGATCAGTGTCACAGCAGGAGACTCACAGTTGGACGTAATCCAAAGCCACACACTGCTTTGGACTAGCACCAGTAACTTCAACCAGCACCAGTAACCCCTCAGAAGTTACATGATGGTTTATGACACCTACATATTTGGCCCCAGCCCCAGTCTGTAGAACTGAAGCCCTCCAGTTTCATTTGCTTACATCTTACTCTTACAGAAGATTCCAGGCTCAAGAAATAGAAGGAAATATTTAGAACTCCATGAGATAAATAAAAATACAGAAAATGAAATTTAATTGTACAATACACCTCTTCACAGCTCTTCTAGTACTTACACCTCTGCTGAGATTATTATCTGTGCTTATATGACATCCAAAATTTGAAACAAAATTAGGGACTAGCCACAGTACTGCAGTCCAGTCCATTTTACATCTGTTAGAATAATGGTATAGATGATGAATGAAACCAGGAGATTGAGGCCTCTTGTCTTTGTCATTATCTACCAGAATAAGAATAAAGAACAGTTACAGATACCAGAACATTTTCTAGCTTTCTAGTTTACCACATAGATCCATTATTTCTAGCGGTCAGAGGTTTTATGGCCTAAGCGCATCCTTGCAACGCAGCATGGCAGGATAAGGAGTTTCTAACCATCTAAATACTCTTCTTCTGGAACTCTTTAAAGCATCTTTTAAAAAAAAAAGAATGTAACTTATCTTTGTTTTCACACTTAACCTATGGGGTTGGAGGGACCAGTGTGTGCCTTGAGCTTAACTGAGAGTGCTGAGCCACAGGGATTCCACGGCAAGGGATAGGGAGGCTTGAAGCCTGATGAGCTGGTTCTGTCTTCCTCTTCTTCTGTACAATTCATGGCCTGTGAACATCCAGAACATGTTCCCCCTTCACTTTTTCATTCAGTGTCTGTTGACTGATAGTGGGAGGCAGGCTGCCGAATTGCATTTTGCCACATGCCCATGTCTGCATCTCTCTTGTATCTGCGCTCTGTGCCCGTCACCCACCAAGGCATGAAACCTCAGGGTCAACTGAGTAGCTAAATAAAATTTTACATAAAGCAAAGAGAAGTAGTAAATTTGGACATGCCCATGGAATTAAACCTCTCAAAGAAATTCATTGTCATTAGTGCCCAATGGCTTCATTAAATCTCCATTTATCCTGGCATTTATCATCTTTTCTGTCAAATGTAGTCTTCAAAGGATGCCTCCAAGCCACAGGGAGTGCTGAACTGTACAACTGCACAGTGCTCAATTTACTGCACACACTATAAGAACAACAAAACTCTTCATAATATGTTTGCCCATCCAGGAAGCATCAGTTTCATTTAGCCAGAATCTTCACTTTTTTTCTGTTCATTTCTATGTAAAATTCAAGGTGCTGTCTCTGTTCTGTTAAGCTCTACATGATTTGTTTCTTGGCCTTAACCAAGCAGCTAATGTCAAGAATGTCACATCACATTAACAGCCTTTCCAAGCTGCTGGACACCACTCTGAGTCAGACTGAATCACTTAAAAAGGGAAATTCAGTTACAAGAGAGACTAACAGCTGGGATTACAAGCATAGACATGTACCTAGAAATGCAGCAGTGTTCCTGAGAATCTGGATACAGGAATTAATGTTTGTGGTTTTTTTTCCCAGAATACATCATACAATTTTAAAGTAAACCTGTTCCCCCAGTGCAATGTCTACTAGAAAGATCCTCATGGAATGAACCAAACAGCACATGCAGAATACAACATTATTTAATAATTTTATAATCTACAGTTTCCCTAAATTTTTTCTTGGCTTCAGTTCCACCACTGCTAACATTTACTAAGACTGAGCATCAGCTCCCAGCAGACCATGCATAGGCACCATCCACCAAGCACATTGCTGTGCAGTGCACCCAGTTACAGACACATGAACAGGCGCCCACTAACCATGAAGCAGTGAGCTGCAGCATCAATCTGAGAGCCTCAGGAGGAAAAAACAGAAGCTGGTGAAACAGAGCATTCATATACAGATTAGAAGAAATAAAAGACACCACGACATAAAAAAAAATCCTGAAAATCAAACCAACGTAAAAACTACTAAGTGAAAAATAGCTGTTAGGTGGTAATAGCAAAGAGGGTCAGAAGGTTGTTTTCTCACCTAGAACTAACTTCCTAATTTTTTTTGTCACTCCACAGTCTGTTAAAATACCCCAACAAACTGTATGGAGAAAGTATTTACTATCTAAGACTTCCAAAACTATGCTCTCTTGAGGACATGTTACAGGCAATAAAGCAGGAGAAAGTAGCCTTTTCTGCAGCAGTAACTTAGAGTTTTATGAAAAAAGAGAGAGGTAACTCAAACAATATGTACATATTTGGTCAGAACCATAGTGAAATAGAAGAAAACATTAGCAGCCATATTTTTGAAATGCTGTTTTCTGAAGCCAGAATTTTTACTATGTTTTTTATGTGCCTGTGATCACAACAGTTTAAGGCCTTACTGATACAGAGTAGCACCTTGATACTCAAATAGCCCCATCTATTTCAGGGCCACTTTCTTTCCCACTAGGAACCCACTGACACAAAATAAGACTTCAGGAAAAAACAGTGCATTAGTAATTGTTACTAAGCAGCTAATTAGATTTTACTAATTAGATCCTATTAGGTTAAATTGCAAGTTAAAAATATACTCAGTTAGACACCAGAAATAGGACTAGGGCCACTGAAATTATCCTTTTCACAATATTGTTTAAACTTCTTGATAAACTGCCTGTTAGATGAGAGAATTACAATGTGATCAGTGCACTGCACACTTTTGATCAGTGAATACCAAAAATATTTTGTTGCATTTCAGAAACTGTCTTTTCTGGAGTACAGTTCCCATGGAGAGTTTCAGCCCAATTTTCAGGGAGCTTGTGTCCCATGTGCACGCTGCAGTTAGAGATGCTCTTTGGCCATGAGTCATAACAGGGTATGCAACACCATCAGTCCTTAGGAGAGGAATGAGAGAGTTGGAAATAAAATGGGCATAAGGTGATTTGTGATATTTTTCTGGTTGCAAATGAATTGTGTATTTAGTAGGGGTTTATTTCTTGTAAATTTACTGTACTTACTAGCTTTATAAATTTCTTGATACTCATTACAGAGCAAACGACCCAAACCCCTTAGCACCGGCTTTATCTCTTTGCAGTCAGAGCCAAGGGACTTTGGCTGTTGACATTAAAAGGCTCAGGATGATCATAGAATCATAGAATGGTTCGGGTTGGAAAAGACCTTAAAATCCATCTAGTTCCAATTTACTTGTCATGGAAAGAGATTGCACCCACTAAATCAGGTTGCCCTGGGCCCCATCTGACCTGGTGTTGATCAAATACACAACATCTACACAACAGTACCTTGCTAAGAACAAACAGAAAAATTATTTGGGTGAGGAGATTATATCAGACATTCTGATCCAGAAATATTAGTAATAGCAAGCCAGTGAGGACTGTGGTAAAGGTTTGATTCTGTCTTCCAGTTCATCAGCTTAGAACAAGACTGTTCTGCCACTGGTGTCAGTGGACTTGGGCTTGTGTAATGAACAGAGGGATCACACACAAGAAGAAGCTTGGGATCACCTAAAGACTGCCTTGATTATTCTGGGGATTTTTGTAGAAATTCTAAGATTACTTTTTCATTCTTATGAACTAGGTCTTTTGGAACAGTAGTTTTATGGCTATTTGAGTAAAGTTATCCATAATTATCATTGTCATTCCTATTATAATTACTATTACTTTTTTGGCAGTCTGCTGAATGTAAATGAATATTTGCCGCTAGAAAAGCTGACGGCCTCTCTTGCTGACCTACCAACAAGACGTCAATAATAAACTCCAGAAAGGATGAATTGGATTTCTGGGTTTGTTTGTTTAGTGTAGGTGACCTAGTCAGAATTTCTTTGAGAGTGATCGGTATGCACTAAATTAGAGTTAGAGACAATGCCTATCCCCATGTGATATGTTTAATGTTGATAAAGCAGGAGCATGAACAAATGTGACTTTACATCTACATACAAAAACACCCACTACCACTTTGTACCATTGTAAGCTGTTGTAGCCAGACTTGCATCTTTATTCAGTTTGTCTAGAACTTTGTGCATTAGACACAGGTCTCTAATTTGTGCAGAAATAGAACCACTTTAATTGAAAAAAAAAATTAAATAATATGTAGGGTTGGGTTGGTATGCATGGTTTATAAGATATGCTGCTAAACTATAAAGGAATTTTATTGAAAGAGTCCTCTCTCTGGGCAGCATATTTCAAGATAAAATTTCAGCTTTTTTATCTTTTGTCTTTTCAAATATTTCTAATTTAATCTAAAAAAAACCCTACAAAAATCCCCCAAAAAACCCTCCAAAAACCCCCAAACAAATAAAAAAAAACAAACCACCCAAAACATGAGGGCCTGTCCATTTACTGCAAATTTAAAAAAAAAATCTTTTCTAGTAATTGCCATTCAAAGATTTAAACATTTACAAAAGAATGTGCAGTTGAAATCAAGGAGATATGTTATTATATAGCTGTTGGCTGTTTCTGGTGAAGATATTTTTTAACAAAACCAAATGTGTGACAATAATAGTGAGAGTAATGTGTGTTAATGAAATACGTGGTGTGTTACACCCATATCTCTGTGAATAGCAGCTGAACAGACCCAGTTCATAACAGGATGAATATGAGAAACATGAAGAATTCTTCAAGGGTGAAGGGGGAGAAAACAGTGTAAGAGAAGAAAAAAGATTAAGGCGGCTGTCATACATGTGTCTTGAATACCACAGGCCAGTGATGGGGCTGACTACACCACTGTAGCAATGGCCAGATTGTACCCACACCACACTACATCCACCTGGGCTGTGATTTTTGCAGGAGAGATAGTGTTGATACTCAGTAGTTTAAGAACAGCATGAGACTCAAGGGGCTTTTCCTCCCTGACTCAGCCATAATTAGGAAGGATGATTTTAAAATTGTTTCCTTGCCAAAACTTTTCCTCAATATAGATAGCTAAAACACTCTGGGTTTATACACCACAGCTTTCCTCACAGGCAAAAGCTGTTATTGAGAACTTTGAACTTATACTTCTAAATATTTTAAAAATGAGGGGGAAAATATCAAAATTTTTCCTGTGAGATAAGAAGTTTTCATTTGGTGTAAAAATTATTTTCTGAGGAAAAAAAGTCAGCATTTTTTGACTTTTCAGGGATTCTTAATTTTAAAATTTGTTATCTAGACAAATAGCAATGAGTAAATCTTAAGCTACTACCCAAAATAAAACGAAAAAAATAAAAAAAACAAACAACCCATATCAAGCTCTTTGATCAAAGAAATTATTTAATTCTGGTGGAAAGTTTTTTAAGATTTTCACAAGTTTCTTTTATTTTAGTGAAAAAAATTATTAGTTAATAATTATTTACCTTAAGAATGCAATTCAATTTTTCCTGTTGAAACATGGATTGGTCTCAAATAGTATTTTACAGATATTTATTATGCATTCTTGCTCAGTACAGTGCTGACAGTGAATAACATTATAGGACACTTCTTAGTTTTGTTATGAATGAAAAGTTAAAGCAAAAAAAAGTAAGAAAGCTGTGAAGAAATAACTGTAATCTAAATAAAATCCATGTGCATGCAAGTTATCACTGGAAACTTTGGCTATAGAAGTTTGATTATAAAAGCATGAGTGCTTTTGGAAAGAATATCCAAGTTGTCAGATGAAACTCTGCTAAGGGAATAAGTGGTATAGGGAATGTAAAAGAAGGGGATTAAGGACATTTAAGTACTGTACTTACGTTGTTAGAGATTACATTTTTCTAATTTAAGATACAGTATATGTTTCATTCTGAGTCATGTAAGGAGAAAAGTAGGGATATCTAGTTAATACAAGTTGCTAGGAATAAAAAGTGGGGAGGAAAAGTACCCACTATCTTTATCCTAATTTGCATCGGCACTTAAGAAGAAAAAGAGTAACTATAATTGCTTTAGAGGGATGCAAGTGAAATAAGCTAAATTAATACTAGTTATGAAGCAAGATTAAAGAAGTTCAGCTTTTTTTCCCCATTTAAGAAGGGGAGACTTCACAGTGACATAGTTGAATTATCTAAAAATGTAAGGAGGGGAGATTAGCCAAAGCAGAGAACAAAACATTAAGAGAAAAAAGAACTTACAAAACTGGCAAAAGAAAGAGAATATGTATGGAACTATTTCAGATAAATAGGATTGTTCCTACAGAATCTTTTACCAGAAGAGAAGCAGACATGAAAATTACTCACTGTAGTCTTCTAAGTAAGAAGTTGGTGCAATTTAATATAAAGCAAAACTAGAAACTGAAATTTAGGTTTGAGAAATGAATCTGGACAAATTGACAATAAGAGATGCTTTCAACTAAGGCTCAAACAGCTCTTTTCAAAGCCTGAAAAAACAGAGAAGGGTTGTTTTCGTCTCTTTTTCCAAGCACACATAGGCTTGCTTCTGTTTAATAACATATAATTCCCAAAGTAGATTTGCTGCAGTCATTCCTGAGGAAGAAGGTCAAAAGAATCTATTTGCATCTACAGTAGTATATAGATAATAGCTGGAAGTGGATGCTCACTCATTTTGGAAGGATGGAGACATCATGGGGAATAGTAGCAGAGAAAAATCAATAATTTATAATATTTTGTGTGTGATTTGAATTAGGAAGTATTGGTACCTCAAGAAATTCAATAGGTTTTTGCATTCAGCTTTTGTAAAAATGTATGGGTAACTGATATTACAGGTCTAAATATTTTAAATTTTTATTTATTCTTTAACAGTGTCTGCATAGCAAGAGCTACTACTGTGTTCCTGAACAACTTTTCTGCACTGGCACAAAGCTACTTTCCTAGTAGAAGATTGCTCTTATTTTATAGAGAATGTGTAATTCTGTGGTCATCCCACATCTCAGGAAGACTTGTGATTCTCACATCGCAAAAATGAAATAGTAGATTGAAAATGATAAAGTGAAAGGTGAAGACAATGATCAAAGATAGAGGAACCCATATTTTTACAGCAGGGAATGTTAAACTGAGCCTTGAAAGTCTTATTCTTAGTCTGGGAAGAGACGACTACATGACTAGAGGAAAGAAATTAATGCTATGAGGAGTCTGTCTATGTAGGAAATTATTTACTCACTGTTTTCCCAACAGAAGTCAAGGGGATGGAGATGATTTGTATAAAATTGTCAGATAGCCATTAAAAGAAATGGGTTTTTTTTCTGCATAACTCAATTACACTGTAGAACATTTTGTCACAGTCTATTCTTGATACCATAGCTTAGATAATTTTAAAAAGTAATTATGCAAATTCTTGAAAGGAAAATCCATGAAGCCCTTGTAAACAAAAATGATAGGAATTCTTCCAGGCAGAAATTTGCTGAAAACAAGGGAAACATACTGGGAGGAAAACATTTTTCTATATTTGACTATGTTTTATATGCTAATCCCAAGTATCCACTGCTAGTCATCATAAAACATAAGAGCCTCAACTAGATGGACCCTTGCCTGATACAGGACAACTGTTCCTCAGCAAAGTTATAAGGATATAAATAGCACCTATATAGCAAAATGTAAGGCAAATATTTACCTTTCAGTGGAGTAGAGGCAAAATATATACAGCAAAGCTAATAGTTCCTTTAAATGCTGATATTTTAATAAATACAGTTTTCAACTGTATTTGAAAAAAAGAAGACATTTTAGATTTGCATTTCATTAACTTGCTAAATCAAAGTTATTTCAAAAATCTGATTAATATCCAA
This sequence comes from Campylorhamphus procurvoides, assembly GCA_013396655.1. NCBI lineage: Eukaryota > Metazoa > Chordata > Aves > Passeriformes > Dendrocolaptidae > Campylorhamphus > Campylorhamphus procurvoides. The sequence continues at coordinate 861,298 of WBMV01005072.1, forward strand.
CACTTTCTGACATCATGTAAGAACAAACTATACTGATGCTGTTTACATAACAATTTATACCCCAGATCCCTTTGAAGCTCCTTTGAGTACCTCTTTCCTTGCCATTTTTGTGGGGTTTTTGAGATTTAATTATTTTTCATTTCTGGATTGACTGCTTTATATTTCACTGAAGTTACTTTTTCTGATAGTTTCCTTTGATCACTTCTGGTACCAGAGCTAAGAACTATATTACTACCTACATATTTCGTATTATAGATAATCCCGCCACAAATCTTCTCCTGATCCTTGCGGTTATCTGCTGCTAGCTCTGTGGAAGCAGTTTTCATTTCCAGAAGTTCAAGGATATATACAGCAACACAGCAGGTAAGACAGGCACGTTACCCTCTCTGCTTGAACACTTTTGCTCTACCTGCTTGTAATTGAACCTATCTGTTGTTTTATTAATTACTTTCAGTTGTTTCATTAATTACATTCAGAAGACTGAGAAATCAGTTGTTCAGTCTGTTTTCACAGAATCAAATGTGAAATGGTCTTTTTTTTTTTTCCCCTTCAAGGAAATCACAATACTAACCAAACTTTTTCTGACATATGTAAACTTTTCTGTAATAAAGATCCTGGGTCCTCCCAAGATCCTGTCTATGAGGTTGAATGGTTCTGGTTGCAGATGCGTTTCTATGTAATTTACAATGTAAATCTTTGCTGTGATTTAAAATCCTTACTTCTTCCTCTCTCTTGCTGTTCTCTAAAAAGAACAAAGAAAAAACTTTATTACTTTATGTCCCCAGAAAAGTTTCACACTTCTGAAGATTTGTCATATTTCTCCTGTGTGTAATGTTCTCAAATAATACACACCTAGTTCTTACTAGCTTTCAGAAATATCAATGTTTTTTAGTTTTCTGAACATTCTTTTTGGCCTGTTTTGAATTTTCTTCTATCAGTTTTCATCATTTTAGAAAAAGTTCTAATAGAGAGAAATACCTGTTTTTCAGTTATAATGGATTGTCCACTTGAATTAAGGCTTATGCTTCAACATGGTCCTAGAATACTGCAGTATCAGGAGCAGGAAAATGGAGAAACAAAGTTTTAAAATAATAAAATATTTCAAATATTTTTGTTTAAAATATTTAAAGTTCCAGGTAATGTATAAAGATGTACAGGTCATTTAGTTGAAGATTTCATATAGATTTTTTTCCCTCTTTTTCCTCCCTTAGAGAAAATCACATTTATATTAGAATATTTAGATGCATAGCAAAAAAAAAGTATAAATAATAGTGAAGTATGTTAAAACACATACAATTGAAAAGTAAATTTATAAAGATGTGTGATTTAAAAAAATGGCTTTATTGTCATTCTGTATTTCCTCCTTGACCTTATTTATCTCCCATTTAAGGTAAAAAAACCCCAAACAAGCAAATTCAGGAAGTGGACAATACCCAAACAGCACTTGCTTATATATGTTATTAATCCATGTGATTATTCCACTTTACTCCAGGGTAAAACAGGTTGTTTCAACTATGGTTGTACAATTGCTTTGTAGCTTACTGAAATTGCAACTTCAGTATTATATTTGCACAAAGTATAAACTACAATAAAAACTGAGCAGAATATGCTTGTGTGAATATAACTATTGGGCATTTATAAGTGATCTGAGATATTAAAAAGAAAACAATTAGCATTAATACTGGAAAGATTTAGAAATGTGATTCTGAAAACAGGCTGTCATATGTCAGGATCAAAACTAAGTTACATAGAGTAAGTATGGATAATGTATGAGGGATGAGGCATTGTGAATGAGAGAGAAGTGCTGAAATCAAGGAAATATCATACAGTGAAAATGAATGAGCGTCATGTGGGGACTTTGATTGGGAGATACAACTGATGAGGCAAAGCAAGAGGGATTCATCAATACAGTAGAGCACAGAACAAGGAAGTTAAAAGAAAATCTTTGATACTGTCAAGAAGTATCCTAAATCACTCAGCCTTCATTGCAAAGTCATCAAGGCAGCAGATGGCAAGGACCTAATGAGGCTGGAAAACATCAATAACGTCTTTGAAAGAAGACTTCTGGAATTAGAGAAAACAATGAGGAGGATTCCAGTCCTGAGTAAGAGTGAAATACCATCTATATAAAAAATATCTATACATACCTACTGTCAATCTAGCCAATAAACAGTTATAAATTGTATATATGATATCATTTAATATAATCTAAATATTTAAAAGAAAAACAAAAACAATATCTACTTGAATTATTAGGCTAACATGATTTCGTCTCCACAGAAAAGTCACTAGTAAGTTTGTCTGTTCATAATGCATAGTAAATTTATGTGGGACTGCCTAAACAATTAAATTGCAGATTATAAGTATATATATGAAGATTTAAACAGAGTTGATTTGCTATGGAATGCATTTGCTGAATAATCAGGATGTAGGCAATATAGATACATTTTTTTTTCAGGCATTCAATCTTTTACTAAAACTGATTTCACATTTGGGGCCCAGGATCCTTATTCTCTTTTTCCCCTTATGTGTCTTTTCTCCTTTCCCTTTAAAGAAAGCTTTCCCTGTGTTGGGCAAATTTCTTCACTATTTCATTTGCTGTGAGTGTTCTTTCTCCAGCTTTCTTCATCAAGTCAAAGTCATTAAAATTCCAATGACAAGAGGCAAAATACAAAGCAGTGGCACTAGCAGTAACTTGATTTAAATTTTATTATAAGGTTATTTTAAGATTCCTTTCCCATTCCATTCCCCCTTCTCCCTTTTCCTTTTCTTTTTTATTCCCTTTCTCACATTGTTCATCATGACTGTATTCATCCGCTGTTCCTGCCTTTTGATTTTAGCCAATTCTACTGCCACTGAAACTAATACAAATAAAAGGACTGATCCCTATATTGTCAATAAGAAAATAAGAAATAATTTCTGTGAAGAAATTTGCAGAAGGTGCAGAAGCTCCCTAAAGGAAAAAGCAGAAGGCTCTGGACAGTGCTGCAAATAATCAGCTCATACCCTTCTAACAGAACAGGAATAGCTAAATGAGTGTGAAACTGCACAATAAACAATCTCCTATGGGAATAAGATTCCTCTGCATTTCATTAGAGATTGTTTCAAGGGCAAGATGGAAAAGACAACTGTACATAAGGCAAGAGCAGGCTGTGACCATACTGAAAGTCTTGCAGAGGGCATAATGCTGTCCTCAAGTACCTTGCATTCTTATTCATCTCCCCTACAACAAATGTAAAAAAAACCCCAAACATTGACATGCAGTGCATGGAATTAGAAACAACTTGACAGGCAGCTGTGAATTTTGAAATGTTGGTTCCAGATTCCTCTGAGCTCCTTCTTTGGGACTGCCATGCTATTACAGTGCAATGGTACACAGGAAAAATAAAATTAAAGGCTGAGTGGTTCCTCATTGCATTCTACAGCTTCCTCATGGCAGGGGCAAGTGGAGCAGTGCCGATCTTTTCTGTCTGGTGACCAGTAACCAGACACATGGAAGTGGAATGAAGCTGCATCAGGGGAAGTTCAGACTGGACATTAGGAAAAGATTCTTCATCCAGAAGGTGGTTGTTTGCTGTAACAAAGGAAGTGGTTGCAGCACCAAGCCCGTCAGTATTCAATGAGCATCTAGATGATGCACTTAGTGATACTGTTTAGTGTTAGGTAGTTCTGCAAGGAGCAGGGATTTCCACTCAATGGTCACTATGGGTCATTTCCAACTTTTCATATTCTGATTCTATGATTCCAAACGGTTTTCCACAAAACTGTTTAGCAACAACAAGCAACAACAACAAAACACAAACCACACAATCACCCCCAAAAATAAAAAAACCAAACAAATAAATGCAAGAAATCCCAATTGTTCTTCATTTATTATCTTCTTAATTAATTTGGGTTAGTTTGTATTTCAAATGTTCAGAAATTCATAATGTAATTGTGTTGCCTAGAAATGCATCAGAGGTGAATTGTAGATCCAGCCACCTTCAGAGTATGCTAGAGAACTTCCAGGTTGGGTATGGAGACCTGTTTAAATGCAAAACGCTTTCAGCTTCCGTGAGATAAATTTTGGTGAAAATATTTTTAGCCTTTCCAAAAAGTAACTTGTGAATTTGGAACAATTAGGTTTATTTTATTTGTGATACAATTAAACGCTCTGCCCGTAAGCCAGGTTAAGCCCTGTAGGAGTATCTGCCATTGGCCTGACTTTAGTTCACAGTTCCACATTCAAAATTTCTGCCTGCTTATGCTTTACTTTGACTGTCTAACAAAAATTCACACAATCTTTTCAGTGGGCCATGCCTGCTTCTCATTATCTTTGTTAGAAACAGAGCCATGTCCTGAAATGGTGGGAGTGCAGCTTGAAAGGACTGAAGGACTTGTACGGCCCAAAATAACCAGTGAGCAACTTGAATCAGTGGACAGATGACTCAGGGAGCTCTCCCTTGCAAAGTAAAATCAAACAGAAACAACAAGCAAACACTGATGCATAAAACTGTAAGAAGCTGTGAGATGAATTTCCAGGCTTAGAGATGTGGGAATAGTTTTGTCATTTCTGGGTGTTAGAGCAGATGGGCTCAGAACAACCTGGTGTGCTCAGAGGGCTGGTATCAGAAACATGGAATCATAGAATCATTTAGGTTGGAAAAGAGCCTTAAGAATATGTGTCCAACCGTTAACCAAACACTGTCAAATTCACCACCAAATCATGTAATTTAATGCCACATCTGCATGTCTTTTAAATATCTCTAGGAATGGTGACTCAAGCACTTGTGCAGCAGAGCCTCCAGGGGCACCACTGTGCACCCATAGCTTTAGCCAGAGTCAGTAGTCTTACCTTTGCAATCACAAGCGTGGTGTATGGGCAGTAGACTCTAAGACCCCATAAGTCAGCTAGCCTTATAGTGCTACTTCAAGAGCAAAGAAAGGTTTCTATACTGGTGTAACAGCATACAGGTAGGTATAGCTGACTGCAGTGCCTGTGCTGCGGACCACAACTTGTGTTTGTGATGCAGGTGGAGTGCTCCTAGACACATGGTTTCTATTTTGGGTCAGTTACCTTCCGAAGGATTTATGCTGCACTTCAGGAGCCCTTTCCTTCCTTTTTCTATAGTTATCTATATTTATATAACTGAAATATAGGTATGCACATACTTAAGTTGTTATAATTTTTTCTACTTTCTAATAAAATATAAAAAATCCACAGAGCTAAAAATCACGTATTTCCTTAAAACAGAAATGCTTCCTGAGAATTTAGAGAATGAAATAAAAGAGTGAAATGCCCTGCCCAAATCTATGCCAGTTTTATTTTCTTTTATTTTTTTAATAATTTCTTTTTTTTTAATCAGATTTCTCCTTTCCTGGCAGCCATGTCCTGCCTCAGGACTGAGGATAATTCTCTTCTTAACTCTGTTTCTTGTAAAGATCAATAGTGAGCTGATAAGGCAGACATCTGAAAGACATGCAGAATAATTATGGACACTGGCATTTCATGATTTGGACTTTAATTACCTGTTAGAAGTAGCCTAGATCAGATAACAATAATAATAATGTATATCTCATTGGATAAAGTATTTCTGTCTTTGCTTAACTTACTATGTGAAAAATTTGTATTTTTACAGTTTTGGATGCTTAATAGACTCATAGGTTCTCTTGATAGTAGCACATAATATGAGATTATTGCAGCAGAAAACAACAGGAAGTACAATTGAGTTACTTTTAGGAAATGGTTGTGCAATTTTTATTGTTCAGTCAAAAAAGGAATTCAGTTCTGGCTCTCTCTCTGAGTTTTAAGCAGGTCACTGCCTGCCGCTAGAACAGCTAGTCAAATTAAGAGAATAATATATCCAGCCCAACCCATATTGCTTTTTCAAAACAAAATCAGTAATCATTCCCGGAATGATCCTGTTTTCTTACAAATGCTAGAAATTTAAGTCAAGAACATGTAGGAATTCGACTATTCAGCTTTAAATGAAGATGCCAATGCAATAGAACCATTAGAAAGCTGTGTGAAGAGCAAGGTGAACAACATTTTTGCATGATACAAAATATACAGGAAAGACACATAATTTTGCTGTCAACAGAATTTTTTTGTGTCTTAAAAGGCCTTAAGATCAAACAAAGAAAAGAAACAGCTTAACCACCTCAGTAAGTAGCACAGAATCTGTGTGAATTGAAATCTCAGGCCTCAAAAGGACAAATAAAGCATTGGGTCTGTATTACCAATTGTCTGACTGAGATGGGATCATTGACTGTGGTATGCTGAGCAAAATCAGAAAGATACCAAAGGCAGAAAAAGCACCTCTATTGTGTGACTGCAATTACCCTCATACAGGCTTGTCAAATGTCACACTGGGATGTGAGAGATTAAATTTTTAGGTGTTGTCATGGAGTGGCCAGATAACAGGCCCAGAAGAACACCACAGGTGTGGACTTGTATCAGAGTAATGTGACTTGACTCAAAGCCAAGATATTCTGATTCTGTGATTCTAAAGATTTGTCCACAAAAGCAAATCAGTTAAAAGACAAAAAAAAAAAAACCACAACAAAAAAACACTTTCATGCTGCTGTAAGAAATCAAAGCCTCATGGACAAGGGAGCACCCCAGAACTGCAACCACAACTGGCTCCTATTAAACATCCCTGGAGAAGCAAAAGAAATAACCTCAGGTTAGTTAAACTTCACTAAAACATGAAAATGCAGAATATTAAAAGATAGTTAACATAATTGAATCCCCAAGTTTAGTTTTAATGTTACTGAAGATGCCATACTGGGAGCACTGTGGCAGTACAAAACAGCTACTGGGAAACACTTGAGAAAGAGCAGAAGGAAGCCAGCATAGCTAAACAGCAAAGTGAAGCATAATATTAGAATCAGGAAGATGTCATTCAAAAAGATAAAGTTGCATCTAAATGAGGAAAAGAGATAGCAACAATCAAATAGAGTGTATGAACCAAATGATAATAAATTCTGGAAATTTGTATGCAAAAATATAATGTAATAAAAATTATATAGACAGGTGGGCCAAAAAAATACTGTGTTAAGCTATTATCTAATGGTACCAAAAGCATCCTTTTTTCCTTCATTTTGACTGAAGAACCTGCCCAGAAAGCCATTTTATTTTGGAATAGATAATACATAATTTTACTGAAAATTCATAAAATTTATTGAAGACAGTCATGTGCACGTAATAAATGTTTTAGACTTGGATTAAAGCATTATAATACAAAAAAAACAAACCAAAAGATAAATATTTCAGTATAAATCAAGTGATTTCCTAAAAGTAAAACTACTGAGATCTGCATTAATCAAAAGAAAGTCTGAAAAAAACCTTTCAGAAGAGTAAGCACTTTGAGCCGTGTCATGGGTCGAAATGAACTTCACTAGTGGTTTTGGTAGCATTTTGTAACTTTGTGCTTTAGTTTTGGTCTTTTTTGCACTTAGTATATCAACTTTTGCAAAATTTGTAAAGTTGTCAGTAAACTACTAAATCTCCAGCCTTTGTGTGCGTTTTGCTTTACAAAGGAAGAACGTAAGTATTAATGAACTTTCCATTTTTCAAGGAACATTGACAGACACAAAAACCAAGAGGCAAATGCACTAGGTTCTTCACTAGTCAAAAATGAAGGACTAATTTGTCAAAGAAAAGTATATTAATGACAAGTCTGCCCTTTTTTGCTTAAGATGCAGAATTTCACCCACAGTTCAGAAACATATGGCTCTACAGAGACCTCAATTTTTTTAATTCTTTTGCCCTTTCAGATCACTCACTTGCAATTTATAGTTAAGTTACTGTTATGTTTTCCCAGAGGCTGGCCTTTTCATCCTTTAAAAATTAAGAGTTAATGGCTGCATAGACATGTGTAGGTGAAACTTCCCCCAACTCAGCTGCTGTTGTTTTTTTGGTTACCTAGCCTTTAAGATCTCCGGTTTTGGTATTTGACTGACCTCCTTGTCAGCTCAGCACTGTTTCTCCACAGCTAATACTGTGGGAGACATTTCGCTGCTGTGCACAGCACATGCCAAAACCTCAAGGAGCAGAGTCTGTATAACTGCATGTTTTACCTAAACTACACTGTGTCTTTTCAGATACGAAGTAAGGTCACTTTGCCTCTATACAACCTTGTATTCTGTTGATGTTTGACACTTCAGGACAGCACACCCTTTTATCCAGCAAATCTGTGTCAATTGATAGGGTGAATGTCTTTGTCTATTTAAATTGAAAAGGGGTTAGACAATTGTGTAAGTAAACAAATGTGCACTGTTATTTCAAGGAATGAGCACTCATCAAAAGATCAAGATAAATATATATACATTTTCATGTAATTACATTAAAAGAAAGTCAGTTTGCTTTACCAGAAGGTTTCTAACATCTGTTTTCACAAGTCAAACTATTAGAGGAATGATGCTTTAAAAGCTGTATTACTCCCTTTAGGATAATTTGCTCATTCTCAGACATGTTGTTTTGCCTATACCCTTCTCTAATTGTGTTTGTACACACTGTATTGTTAAACAGAATTTTCCTCCATATGATATTATTAAAAACAGGTCACAGTGTGAGGTTTTAAAGTGATATTATAAATGTTGCAGTTAGCATTTCCTTCTTCATACAGAGGTCACAGAAATCCCACAGCAAGAACAGCGGCTCTCTAGCAAACCTGGGACCACTTGTAACTTCACAAGCAACTTTAGATAAGTAAATATTATTCTAGACCTACACAAGTCACATACACACTTACAAAACCAAAACAAAACAAAAAACAAACGAACCAAAAGAACCCAACAAACAAACCCAAACCAAAATCAAACCTCAAAATAGAGATGAGGAGATTGCATTTACCCTGTATACAGCCATGGCTATGACATTCATTTGGAACATAATAAGTAGAATTAAGTGGAATAAAAGCAGGAATTGAGGTCATCTTTTGGGTAGATATGCTTCCCCCATATACTTCTTTGCAAAAATCATAAAATTTTAAGAGATGATGGAGTTGCACAAAGAATTATTACCATTTTCCCAGTAATCTTCATATTCAGTATGCTTACCATACACCAGCACCTGATGTACAACACACTACCTGGATCATACTAGCTGATTCTGTGCAGTAAGTGGTAGCATGTACTTACTTTGCATTTGCAATATAGCACCTGAATATACCCAGTTATTGCTCTGTGATATAACCAGTAGTTATTTTGAGTTCACTGGGAAATATATAATAAAATAAATGAACCTGCTGTAAGTCATTTGCTGGACAAATGTAAAATGTTTTCATCTGTTGAAATGATTTTCACACATACACTATTAGAACTTTTTACTGGTGAAAAAATCATTGCTTTTTTCTTTTGTGAACAGAAGTAATTTGCCACAGTGATAATAAAATTTCTTTTTTTATTTATTTTGCCTGTGTGTCTTTGATAAGCACAGTTGAGGTTAGGACAATTTTGCATGGTGGGTTGCAGTGTAAAAGTCAATTTTAGCATACAAAATTATGTTTTCCCTGCATAGAAAAAAGCAAGGAAGGCACTTGCAGTAAATGAATTAAAATTTGAAGATTCCATCCTCTCCTTCCCTTTCCATCTGGAAAAGGAAATACTTTTTTCTTTCTTTTTTTTTGCCATTTTTGTTTCTTAGGACAGAAATACTTTTGCTGAGAAGTATCTCCACACAAAAGCTTACAGAAACGAATATGATGTCTTGTCTTATCACTTCTGAACAGACTCTGGAGTTTGAAAAGGCTTCTGAAATTTGCTTAACTTGCCGTTTCCTAGTATAATGAGGAAATCTATGTGTCTTGCTTTTAGAAATGTTGGTGGCTTCAGAATAATTTGAGAGTCAGCAAGGATAGGCAGAAATGAAACTGCAAGTACTTGTTCATCATTGGAATATCTGAGATGATTTACAGATAAAATGTGCTAATTTACTATTGTCAGAGAGAATATGTCATTCAGATATGCTCACTAGTCTGCACATTTTTTGAATAAGTGAATTCAAATGTTAGGAGTTTCAGAATAAAACCCACAGGGATACCCCTACCCACCACAGCCACGACTGGGCAGGGATGAAAAATGGAGTTGCACCAGGGGAAACAACTCCCGGCAAGCCTTAGCCCAGACCTGGTAACTGGTCCCTGGAGGAGAACAAAACTTGTTAGACAAGATACATGAGAATATTCATCCATGTTTAAAGAGCCTCCACAATTATATGGCAAATACAGAACAAAAGGAATTCTTGAAATAAGTTAATAGTTTGGGAAATACAGTTTAAATGTATTTAATTTTACCACTGTGTACATTTCTTAGCATTGTTACTCAGGGTTTGGGAGGGATTTTATTTTTTGTATAGAGTCTAGAGGCTAAATTTCAGTTTGGCATTCAGGCAATTTTCCAGTCAACTGCTATTGTAGAGGATTATTTGAAGGAGATGACACTAATTTTAATGAAGTCCAAAGTTTAAATTAGATACAGCACTACCTCGGTTTAATTCAGAAAATGACATTTTACATAGAGTTATTCACATGATTGAATTTTGATCTGGTTCTTCAACAAAAATTTTGCGGAAAAGGTTATTTCAGAAAACCTGTTTTGATCAGCTTGAAATATCTTTACACTTTCAACATTTTGCTTGGGTTTAGTTTCATTTTTCTCAATTTTAAAACAGAGTCCTCAAATTTTAAGAGAATAAAATGGAACACTATATTTTTTAATGTTTTTAATCTTTTTCAAGAAAAATAGTTTCTAAGTTTGATTTGTCCCTAAATTAAATGACTAGAAGTTTAATTGTATGTAATTTAAAGAATAAAGAAAGATTCCTCCAGTTTATAAAAGTTATATCTAACTTTTTCATTGTTTCTTTGCAACACTCTAATTTTTCAGGTATTCTCCCTTATTCTATGTTTGGTGAGCATTATTCTGTGGTAGGATTTGACTAGTTTCCTCATGTTTTTGAAGAAATTCTATCCTGATTAACAAGCACTGCTAGAAAAGTTCACTTTTATACACCTGAAATCTTTCTCCTTACCTTAGTTCCACCTCTACTGAACAATCTTAACAGACCTTCCTGCTTATCCTAATACAAGGGCTGTTTTCAAACCCATTCACTCTGTACTTTCCCATGAAGACTCAGAAAGGCAGTCTGTATTCTCAATGTTCTCTTATTCTCCACACCAGAATGTTTCAGATTATAAACTGAAAACAATTACAGTCTCTAGTAGTTGAGATGTAAACAGACATAAATTTTACTGGTTTGAGTTAAAAATGTTAGTACAAAACCAAAAATGTGGTACAAAAATTCAGGAAAATATTTTTAAGTACTTGTTGGTGTTCATGGAATGGATGAAAGTCACCTTTTAGGATACTTTGTGATGCAAACATAAAATAAAATAATATCCTTACCACTAGAGAGAGCTCTCACACTAAAATAATAGAACGCTGCTTTGGTCTCCTTTTTTTCAGAGCTGGGGACAAGATGTAAGAGCAAGAAAATTGTACCATCTGGAGTCATGATGGGAAGATATGACCTGACAAAAAGAGGAGTCCAGAGGCTGGTTCCAGCTGGACATAGGGAGAGGACAACATGTTGTCTTCATTCCTCACTGTGGCAGATTCTGCCTGGATCCAACGAAAGGGAACACAAAAGGTTTGAAAGCAAATAGGTTTATTTTTCCAGTTTTGTCAGAGAAAGCTTGAGTTGATGAGACATATGGTAGGTGCTCCTTTTTTTTCTTCTTCATAGGCAAAGCCAAAGAGAGCAAGAATGGTTGTGTATTTTGCCATTTTCATAAGTGCCCAAAATCTGTCCCCAGAAGCTAACCAACAAGAACTATCAACATTGTACAAAGATGTATGTGTTTCTAAAAGCATGGGATGAGAGACTTAAATAGCCTTTTCAGCTTAGCAGCAGTGCATAAAAAATCATTGATTTAGACTACCAGGTAGAGAACTGGTGTCTGCTGTTGTGACTGCAAACTTCAGATCAAGTTGATGAAAGAATTCATGTTAAGTCGAGAAGAGAAAGGACATTTTTGAGCATAGTTCTGAACACTTTAGTAAGCACATACAAGAATGATACACAGTTTTGAGGAAAACCAAAACAAGAAATTTTAGAGGGTGTTTCTTGTTATTTAGAGCAGTATTGAAATTTCATTGGCAGCCTTCTGCACTTAATTAACCTGATAGGAATGAATATTTCTCGTAAACTTTTCCATATTAAGAAAGTGAATATGTTTGGGGAAAGCATGAAAGACTCAGAGTCCCATGTGTGAGTTCATGTCCTGCGTGAGGAAAACTTCCTTTGTGTGTTTTTTACTCTAAACTCCCAATACTCCCTAAGATACAGAAGTAGACTAAAATAAGTTTAGACTGAGAACACAAGATATTCTGATATTCTCCCATTATCACTTTTTCTCTCAGTTTACAGGAAAGAATTTGCCAGTCTCTTCAACCTCCATTTTGCTTGGATTATATTTCCATATTTTTACTGGAATATGAGTTTTCTGCAAGCAAATAGTTAATGTTATAGGAAAAAAGCAAGGGATAGCTAGAGAGGTAACATTAAATGCCTATATATATTCTAGGATGCCCCTAGTTACCCTTGTTTCTGAAAACATCACCCCCTCATCAGTTCAGTTAATGTATGAAGGCTGAAATATTTATTTTCTACATCTAAAAAAAGAAGAATATTATACTGAAAAATAAACTCTTATGTCAGTCTTTAGTAAAGTCATTCAAGGACAGACATTCCTTTTCACAATCAATTTAATTCAAGTCATTAACCAAGAAGCCCAAAGAAGTTTATAGACCTTAAAAATACAAATAACAGAGTGTGCTGTGTCTTTAATTAGTAACACACCAGATTTGAAATAGTGACCCTGAGCTATATAACTCCATAGCCCATTACCAATCCCCTGAGCCACTCCAATCTGTCAGAGACCTTCTCCCCACTTTACACTTTAAAGTAAGGTTAAGAAACCCAGAACAAGTGGATTTTTTTACTTTTCTTCATTCTTTCTTCTCATAATATTCAAATGCCTTTCAAAAATACTTTAAAAAGCTCTGTAGTTTGTGGTAAAATACAAAATGTTTGAAAATTTGCAGAAGTATTCTGAAAATCCTGTCATAATTTTTTTTCAGGAAATATAGATTTTATATATCTTTCTAAACTTGAAAAATTTTGCATTATCTTTCTTTTTGTGAAAGCAAATATAAAATTAATACCATCCTTTTAGCATAAGACTGATCACCCATTACTGTAGTGTTGCCATAGTCAACAAAATCTCTGATCTCAGCAAGTCTTGCTAATAGTTGTTTCTAAGTCATAAATGGGGGGAGGGGGAAACTACAAAGAAAATTTTAATTTCCTATGGAGATACCTAGCACTGAAAAAAAATATCACTGTTCTTTTGCACTTAAAAACAGCTTCAAATTTTAGAAATTCTGAGCATTGCAGAATATTAAAAACAGAGTTTGTAGTCCATAGAAATCCTGGGAGTTGATATTCGCTTCTGTTTTAAACAGAGCTGTCTCAGGATTTTGTGAAATAAGTTTTTCAGATGTATATTTTCTAACTTATTCAACACATTTTGTTTCAGCTTTGAATATATTGTGGAATATATTTCATGTCATACTTTATGCATATGCTGTTTCCTTCCTAGTTTCAGGGAGGTCATATTTAAAAATCTCTAAAAGACTGTGAACATTGTGAGAACTCAGACATTCAGTGCTGCCAGGCCACTACTTATTAAATTTAACTTTTGGAGCAGTTTTTATGTGTTCTAGAAACAGTGCTAATAGCATTGTCTTTCTTGAAATCATCAAGGCTATGAAGTGGACTGTGAATCTCTGTGAGAATTTTCAAACACCACCTCAACTATTTAAGACTCATAAGAGTGAGGGAGAGGGCTTCAGAATGGTAATTCATCATCTCTTCCTGCCCTTCAGAGAAGGAATCAAATTCATTGGGAGGATGCTTTGAGGTCAAATATTTGTGTTGTTCCCACCTCAGTCTAGAAAACACATAACAGGAACAAAACATCAGGAGTGGGATATAGTTAGCTTATGAACTAATGCTGGTACTTAATGCTCAAGAATTGCCTTTATTTTTTTGCTAGTACACTGGCTCAGAGCTCTGTATTATTACCATCATTACTGCTGCTAAGTTCATGGGGCTTAGTCCTTGAGATTACGATTTTTCAACATATTTTCACATTAATTTAAGATGTAGTTCTAAATAATTGAATGTAGAAGGACAAGAGGATGAGGCCCGACTTCAGTGGAGCCCAGACAGGATAAGGGACAACAGGCACAACCTGCAACACAGGAAGTTCCTTCAGAGTACAAGGGAAAACTCCTTTACTTTGAGAGTAATGGAGCACTGGAGCAGTCTGTCCAGAGAGGTTGTGGACTCTCCTCTGGGTGTATTAAAAACCTACCTGGACACGATCCTGTGAAACTGTTCTAAATTAACCTGCTTTAGCAGAGGGATTTGGCTAGATGATCTCCAGAGGTCCATTCCAACTCCAACTGTTTTGCGATTCTGTGACAAACAACAGATGTTTCAGATTGCTCCATGAAAGTTTTCTTTAGACAATACAGAGACAAATGCCCTTGGCCAGCTGAAGTAGCTGCCTGAAGGCAGAAGGCAACTTAAGCCCTTTAAATAGTGAAACACCAATAATGGTAGTTCTCTTCCCTGTATCACACAGCCTGTTTTCTCTTCTTAACTGCTTTCAGATTTTAGATCTAGACCTGGCTATTTTGTCTCATCCAGGAAGGCTTGCCAGACAGACTGCTTTGCTATAAATTTTTACTTTGTTTATTCTACATTTTATTTAGTCTGTGCAGAGTGGATTATTTCCTTTTTTCATGAATGTCCATTGGCTGTGTGGCACTGCTACGACTCATTGGTTGGGGGGGGTGACATTTGTTATAAATTCTCATCAGGCTGAACAAAGACATTAGACCATGTGTCAGGAAACTCTCACGATTTTATTGTACAGTCTTCTTAACTCCAGCAACCAGCATAACATTCAGACTCAAAAGGTGTTGTCTAAATTTTTGTGACTTCCACAAGCATGGAGGCAAAGAAGCACTTTATTTTGTATAGTATACTTTAATATATTCTCAACAGTCACGGCAAACTCCTCAAAAGGTGCTGGGTCTCAAGCCACACCACGGCAACACAAAGATGCTGGCTCACAAACCACAAACAACTCCACAAGCTTCCCTCTCCCACAATAAAATGCAAAGCGGAGTATGGAGTAGAATATGATAACAGTTCTTCACCCAGGTGAAGCAAGGGGAGAAAACAAAGAACATCACCATTCCTTCCATCCTGCTCTGGTACTGCCTTGTGGATGGTCTGGAGCTGGGATTGTGAATCAAAGAAAATGAAAGAGAGGGTAAAGATAAGGAGGGGGCCCAATCCACTCCCTTTTACTATTCACTTGGTGTAAGCCTCTCACGTAAATTAGACTTTTTGTGCGTTTTGTTCGAGTGTGCACAGCCAGCCCTTCTCCTAAGAGTTGGGGTGTGGGGGGAATGACACAGAGCATAAGTTTCAAGGTTGAGCAGAAAGTTGGCTCAGACAGCGCTGTCCCACCTCCACGGAAACTTCTCCTCCAATCACCTTTCCTGTAGTAATGCTCTGAATGCTTAAGATAAAACATACTTAGATTTGCAGGCTCTGACAAAACCAGACAAAAGATGCTCTTTATGAGCAAAGATTCAGGGTATCTCAACACAATGTTCAAAAATCCTGTTTGAATTATGTACATCTGTTTAATTATAGCTTTTTTCCCCATGAAATCTTTATGCCAAAAAGATAGTCTCAACAATGTCAAAATATCATAGTTTGCAAACATTTTAGGATCTGCTGGGAGTAAAAGCATTTGTCTGTTTCAGGATCTATTCTGATTAATAATTTCTGTCAAATGCATTTTGACATTATAATTGAACAGCTGCTAATCTGAAAACAAAAGTGACATTATATTCTCCTTGAATATGCAATGACAGGGAGTGCACCTTACCATCACTAGATATCTTGTTTAATCAATGTCATTCTTAGTTCATATTTTTATGGCCAATATATACAGTTGCTAAATTGGATACTACAGACAGACGTGCTCAGGGCTGGGAAGCAGGTGGGGAGAGGGAACTGAGAGCAGTGTCCTAAGGAAAGCAATTGAGTTATATTGACATACATGTATAATGAAGACACCAAATTTTCTCTCAGTGTAGAAGGATAATCCAGTTCTCTTAAATTAAGGAACTAGAGTAATCACATTGGGTCATACATATCAAGTGGTCAGAGGAAGAGATTGTGTGCACATGAACAATGTAATTTTCTTGGTAGAAATAACCACTATGTCATCATAAGTAGCAATGAAACTCTAGAAGGGAACTTCATCCAAATTTTCTGAAGTTCTGACAGAACCAAACTGTCAACTTATCCACCAGCTTCATCTCCACATCTTACATGTCTTAGCAAAGGGGACCGAAACTGCAGATTCCACCGCTGTGTAGCATCATGACAGAGAGAGTCTATAGACTGGAGGTACTTCACTGGAGCAAAAAGTAAGGTACACAATCCAGTTCAAAATGTTTATGCTATTCACTTGTTCACCTACATCACCAGCTAATTTTCCCTGTGCTTCGGGGGAATTCTGAGATAACTGAATAGAAAAAAATAGCTGAAACATCAGAAACTTATTTAGACAGAAGAACAGTAATACGACAATGTTGATACTACTTTTTTTGTTTAGCAGGAAAACTGATATATCCTGCCGTGGACTATGACTTCATTTTACTGGGTATTTCATAAACACAAAATTAAAAAAAAATAGTTCATTAAGATTTTAACCTTTTAGTCAAAACATACATCAATGAGAAAGCAGGTTATTGGAAGACAACAAGGAAACTCAGAGGTAATATGCATTAGCCCGAATAGTCTTGACAGTAAATCATCCATATTCATGGATAGCCTCTTCAATGGGTTCAGTTGTAAAACAAAATTTCTAGTATATAATAATTGCTTACCCATAATAGATTTTCAGCTAATTCATTGACAGAAGTACACTGAAACTTCAAGTAAAATAAATGGTTAAAAAATCAGTGCTGAAGTGATTTTAAAAGCATTTTAAGTCAGTGTTTGCTTTCTTTGTGTTTAACAGTCCTGAAAAGAATACTAACTTTAAGTACTGATTATGCCTTTAAATTAACTTCCAGATCCTTTGCTTATATTGAATCAAAGTGACTTTAAACAGAAGTCCATTTATTAAATATTTTATTAGGTCTTTTATTATGTATGCTTGTAAAGATCTTAATAGAGATGTTAAGTAATGGAATTTTGCAAGTTTCTAAAATTTCATAAATCTCCATAAATTTTCTCTTTATGAGAAACCTGCTTTCATAGTGTCTGATTTTTTATTCATATGCAACAAAAATGTTAATATACTGTAATTAGGCTAATATGATTTATATTTTCATTCATTATATAAGTTAATTTCGTTCTAAGGAAATCCTGTTTTCTAATTCTCTCTAGCAATGTAGAATGAAAATAATTATAGTTTGGCACAGGAAATTAGTCATAAAGGGCCATGATTTCTAAACTAAATGGAAGTTTTCACAGGCTGGATTAGCCATATGCTTTACAAAAAAGGTGTGTGCGGGGAATAAAGAAAATTATTTGCAGTGCACTTAGTGCAAGAACTCACCTTTTGGGTACACATTTTTCAGATGATTAGTGTAAAATCTTAACAGATCAAGATGTTTGAACTTTCTTATCTATTTTATACTTGTTCTTGCTGAGGTGATTAACATCTCTGATTATTTTATTTTTTAATTCAGAAACTGTAAAAATCATAGCAGTGTAAAAAAATGTGATTGATGGAAGAATATAGACAGGTTCTTTAGTGTGGATGTACCCATTTAAGCTCATGGAAGTTCCTGCACATAAATTTACTAAACCTATGGCTATATGACATATTTTATTGTGCTGCTAATGCAATATTTGCAGCATCCATGACGCATACCATAATTCATTGAGATCTTTGAAGTTTCTGTGTTGAAGTACAGCTTAACGCTGGGCCTGGGGCTGATAAAGTGGTGAGAATGAAATTATCACAGCAAAGGATGAGTCAGTGACAAGTTAAAAATACAGGGCTAACTATCAGCTTGATAGTAAGTGCGACAAAATAAGGTTTCCTTTGCCTTGAAAAGGCTGGCAACAGGGCTGTAACTGAGAAAGTTAAAACACTGCTAGATCTCAGAGGATGAACATGACACAGTGAACTCATTTCCAGGAGAAGAAAACATGAAAATATATAACTTCTTATTGCTTATAATATATTTCAAGGCAATGCACTCAAGAACTTAATAAATTACAGTCTTTGTCATCTACATGTGCAAAACCCTCAGAGATGTGCAAAATAAATTATAGTCACAGAACATACTTCAGGAATGCTGGTCAGCACAGCTCTAAAGCAAAACAGGCCTGTTTATGAGATTGACTTTGGCCAATAACACTAAATAAAATACTAAGGAAGAAAAAGGAAGTAGACATTTCTCTCCTCACATTAGGGCATTTTCCAGCTCTAGCATGGTGTTCTCCAGGGGATGAGTTAGGGGAGCAGGAGTAGTAGATGAAAGAACTCTTTTTCTGATAAAGCAGAGTGATGGTTATGCTGTGTAAAATTTGCCCTACTCTGTCCTTGAGCTCACACTGTTTAGTGTTACACAAGACCAAAACACCCCATCTGTGTTACACAGCCCTTCCTGGAAAACTGCATTGTGCTGAGGAATTGCTTGTCTTCCTACACTGATGATTGTATCAGCCTTGTGATTTAATTTGGATCAGAGACTTCAGCTTCATGTAGTTATAGGTATATTAGATGAATGACCTCACATGTTCATACAGAGGGACAAGAAACTGAGAGGTGTGATAACAATAAAAGAGAATGATCAGAAGTTTTTCCTAAATAGCAAGTAGCAGCTTCCTTTCCTATTGAGAATTTAAGAACCTACTTGAAACTGAAAGAAGTCGAGAGAAAAACAAAAATATCAGATAGATGATGTTTTATGTTGTTCAATGAAATTGAATGCTTCATGAGAGTTAATCCATGATTTTTATATATGTCATTGAGATATAATTTCTATACATCTTCATACATGTATCTATGCTTGAATAAAATATCTTAGTGCACAATACAGACATCATCTTCTATAAGATCACCAGTCCATGACATCAATTATACAATGAGGTTTCCCCTTGAACTTTTTTCCCCTATTATATTTTCATTACTACATTCAGTGTAGGAGTTAGGCTGGACAATTTTCTTGCTGCCATGATGGATGATTATGACATGTTATGAATAAGAGGTGATTAAATATAAACTATGTGTTGTCCATCAATGCAGTTATCATGAAGTCTTTGATATTAATATATTTTTAATTTCTCAGTTCACGGTTGAAAGGATCAGCCTACATTAATAGTGCTACATAAAGGGATAATTTAGGAAGATACCTGGTGCCCTAATCCTGATTTAGACAAAGTTCCAATTAAAATATGTGGAAATGGCAGTGTGACTAAACCCTTTATTTTCTCTTAGACTCAGCCACAATCTTGTCCTATTCACTACAATTGAGAAGTTTAATTCAAACTATTTCTTCATATTAAAGGTTAACCATATTAAGGAATATTTTAAAAATATAGTATACACATAATATTTTCTTCTTGTTAAAAGAAGCATAATTTACTTTATTCTCCACATTTGTGCCGCATCCTTTAACAGTGAAGAGAAACAAGGTGTGAAGAAAGCACCCTAACCAACAGCAAACAGAAACTTGACTGGCCTCTGCATCAGCCTGTCAGCTTATGTGATGAAGTCTATTGAAAATCATAATTTATAAAAATCTTCAGAGACTGACTTAATACATCTTAACTTTTTTTCTTTTTTGTGTGTCTGAAATGATAAATGCTCTTTCACCATCTTTTTCTCCTGTGGTTTAGAGATATTAAGGAGTCAGCTACACATTCCTGCTATTTTCCATTGCCACTCTGTTTTTTTCTCTTGAGTTACTGCAGTGAATTGTGTTGCACAAGATACAGGACAAAAAGTTTAGTAATATAAATACACAACACAAAAAGTTTTACTAATTTGGTTTCAAAACCTGATATTTTTATGGCATTTTATGGTCTCTATTTTTGTTTTTATATTGTGCTCTTAATACACTTTCAGTACAGAAATCTCAGAAAGTGATAAAAAACTGAGAAAAGATAGGTTTTAAGGAAAATCTGTAGTAAAATAAATTTGATGTGGTCAGAACATAGAATTTCTTTTGCTGGTAGACAATTCAGTGCAGAGCCAAGCCTTTAAAAGAAAGTGATTTTCTAGTTAGAGGAGAAAACAAAAAGAAAGGACATAGAAGGATATCTTCAGCGTCAGTGAGCTATGGGAGCAGAAGGAATAGTATAAGGAGGATAAGATAAAATCCTTTTAAGCAAATGAATATATTTCAAGAGAAAATTTCATATTCTGGAAAAAATTTGGTGACAACATTATTCAGACGCCATTTCAGCCAGCCAGCCAGCACTTCAGTGAGCCTGTACAAGCCAGCACGAGTCAGAACACAGGCTCAGAGTGAGAGCAGAGCCACCATGGTGACATTCCTTCTTACCAACAGATCAAAGTCCTTGAATTCGTACAGAACAGATATAGCTCCTTTATTTTCCATCTTGCAGCTAAGGGGGAAGTAAAAGTACAAAACAGCAATATTAGATATAGCTGAACTCAGAGAGAGAGGAACAGTTGAGGTTTATATATTTATATGATTCAATTTTTTTTTTTATATAGTATTGAAGTAAATTGAAGTTAGAGAGGGGAAGCACTCTGTCATAAGCCTAAAGTGAGTGGGTGAATGGCTGTTTGTCTGCTTAGGAATAGGTTATGTTTTTCATGATGCTCCTTGTCAGTTGTAAATTTATTCCAGTCTTGTACATTGCCTTTCTATATTTTGTGCATGATATTATTTGTTCAACTTAAAGGGTAAAATAAAATGCATAAATAGGTGATGATAAAAGAAAAATAATTTGATTGAAGTATTTAATTCAGGGAAAATATTTTAAAGTCACTACTGTACTTGGAAGAAGACTAAAAGGAGAAGGGAAGCCGCAAGAGCAGACAGTGGGTAGAAGTAAGAAATCTAATTCTCAGTGAAAGTGATTACTGTCTTACCAATAATTTCATTGTACTCAGAGTCAGATCCCTAAAATAACACAGCACTTGAAGAAAAAACAATATGCAAATATTTAAGCATATTATCCATTTACAAGTTTGCTTTGTCATCACAGTACGCAAATGAAACAACTCAGTGCAGATTGTTTCAGCCAAATTAAATATAAAACATTAATGAAGTCATATGTGAGGGGCCAAATACAGATGCTAAACAAATCTGGCAATCACAAACAGACTCTACTAAGTCTCAATCAATGTTTGGTTAATGGTATATTAAGTAGGAGTAATTATTCAAGTTATGTGTTTCTTTGTACAAATTACAGGTAATAAGCTTAATGTAGATGTGACATAGTTTCTTAATTCTAGTCATTAAGGAAAGTAGATTTAACTCCATTAAGTAACCTCACTTAAATATGACAATAGATAACTGCAGTCATTAAACTAATGACATCTGTCATCAACACTGATGTTACCACTATGCCATGCATACTTCCAGAGTAAAAGACTGTGTCAATGTTTCTACTATAAAATGATTCAGGGGTTTGTAGCCTGAATATTTTAAGTAACGGCGGAGGAAGGATAATTTAATCCACCCAAGATAAAAGTTATTAAACAAGCTCTGCGCTAGTATTGTCCACTGGGAAAGCCTCTACAGTTTATGTGCATATGGGAGAGCAGGATGAATTTAGATAATATACAACTGGGAAATGGCATTTAACATATATGCCTGTGTCTATCTGTACTTCAGAAAAACTCAAAAAGCCTTATAGAGATGAAACCTGCACTGTTTAAATGCTTTGTTCTATTCTGAGTTTCCAGTCATCTTCAGTAAGAGGATTCCAGTATATATTCCCAGTATTAAGTATTTTCTTCTTATACCTACAGAGAAGCAGAGATGAAGCACTTACACATTCTAAACAGCAGTTAGCAGCTTTTGGTGGAAATATGAGAGATGTCTAATAAGTTTGCAGACTGCAAATAGCTGCAATGGAGATGTCCTCAGGGAATCTCCTGCTGTCTATAGATCCAGATTTACAGAATAACCTGCTATTCTGTAGCTGAAATTATTAGCTCAGCATTCAAGAAGTTCTGAAGTTCTTAGCGTAACATTCATTCTCTACTATTTTTTTACACTTCCATGTGCATTATTTTTTGTGCTTCCTCTGTGCTTATTTCTTATCTGGTGGGAAAAATACAGGTGAGTTTCCCTATCAGTCTGATAGAACTGTCTCAGGTACAGTGAAGATCGTGTTACAGAACAGTGAAGATGGGTCATGTTTTGAAGCCGGTAGAAATAATGTCACTTGAAACCTATTCTTACTCTGCATTACAAGATGACAACTTCTGAATGAGGTTTGAGAGCAGAACACATCCTCACTGGTTTCTGTGATACCTTTTGGAGCCCCCTTTCCCAGTGCCTTTGTCTAACCACTAACCTTGCATTGCAGCAGCTTTTCTCAGCATTTGAGGAGGAGGTGGGACTTGGCAACTCTACACATGCAGGGCAAACCTGTTCTTGGGGAAAAGAGCTCGTAGAGGTGTCCCTGTCCCTGTGCAAGAATTAGACAAGCCAGTTTTCCTTTTTTCCTCTCTAATATCTTGATACTTCAGCACTGGACTTAGTTTTTCTGATTTTTAGTTTTGTTCCTTTGAATTATCAAGTAAAGGAAAAGCATGCACACTGTTAGAAATACCACTGGGATATACGAGCTATGGCCTCCCCTTTTTGTTCCTTTTGCCCTTGTTTTTGTAGCTGTGAAATAGCAAAACATGGGAACTCTATAAACAATATTCCTTTCTCCCCATGACAGTTCACTCCTCACAGTGCAGCCTCACTTCTACAGGCAGGGCCAGTGGGAAGAACAGCCATGCTCAAAGTCATGAACTAATTAAAGTCCCAGCAGTTCTCACCAAAGGAGGAAGAGGGGGAAAATGATGCAGCCTTTGGGGTGCAATAACTGCAGAACAGAACTCTGTGAAGGGGCACTGCAACCACAGAGCTTTGCTTAAGATCTCTGGGCAATTCCTTCTGCTTTCTGGTGAGCAAGTAGGTAATAATTTATAATGAAATGAGAAAGTACTGTATGTTCTTTAAGCTCCCATGTAAATAACAACTGAGAAACTCCTGAAATAAAACTGATATTATAAAAACCTCTCAAAAATCCCCAAACCAACAACATTTGAAAGTATTTAAAAATCAATCATGCTGGACAAAAATGAAAATCACAGAACAACTTTTCTATTAGGACAATTAAAGTGTTTTGCGAAAGAGAAAAATTAGGTTTGCAGTCAAAGACCTGTTTTTATTTTGTTACCAGCTAGGCAAAAATAATAAAGATCATACCAAATAGGAATAGAACCTTAACAAGTGTACTCTTATTCAGTTTCTAACAAATGATGTGAGCAAGAGAAAGAAATGCTTCATTGATAAAAATTGATATAGGTAGGAAAATAAACTTAACCAAACCACATTCAAGTGGACAAGGGAAAACAACTACAATTCTAGACTGCTAGAGGAGTTACTGCTAATTGCTGCAGACGGGAGCCTGTAGTACACAAAGTATGACAAACAGCTCTTTAGATCATGCTTTCTTCAAAGGTAAAATCAAATGTCAAAACTTTTGCTACTCTAACTCAGTCTGTGAAATCACACGTCATGAAATGAAGACCTAATTTATAGTGCTTTCTATCAAAGTTTGACAGCTAACATACAATAGAGTTAAATGTCAAAAAGAAAGTTAATTATTTTACAAGTACAGATGAAAACTTAACGGGAGTTTGCATCCCACAATGGATAATGAAGTGCATGGCAGACGTCTTTGATACACCCATATCACAAGCAACAAATCTCAATGTGGTATGTGCAGTCTGTTACCACTGCAGCCATATGAACAGAGCATAGCAAAAAAAAGTGCAGGACCAGGTCATATGGCATTGTTGATTTAGGCTTGCTAGATCTTATAAGCAAAATCTTGGTGCTCTCCACGTTTTTCTAGGTATTCTGCATTATATAATTAGTAACTTTATTTCAGATATAATTGGACTCCTCAAGAGATCCAGGGGATATCTGGGTAAAAAACCCTCTCCACATAATTTCCTAGATGACAAAATCATTATTTTGGAACCTTTGAAAACAAGAGTTGAAGACTTGCTCTTCCACTTTGTATATTTCCTCTCAGTGGCATCGAAGTCTCAAAGCATCAAAAATGATAACAGATTCATCTGGGGCAGTGAGATCTTTCTGCCACCACCTCCTTGCAAGTAGGGCAGTAACCACTATATGCTTGTAAGTACAAAAATCCACAAACCCCTCAGGGTGGTGTGCGAAAATGGCTCTCCCACATGCTAATGAGGTATTAGGATACCTCAACTGGTTCATCTTTGGAGAAAAACATGTGTATCCCTAAAACCCTACCAAACGAAAGTACCTTCCTTTACATAGTGTGGATAAGTCTGAATTGTTTAAGTGCTCTGCTAAAGCCTTTTTACTGAGGTCATTCCATATGGCACTTTGTAAGACCAGTGTGAAGTCATTGGAACTATGTAAGTTCCCAGAGATGTTATGGGGAAAAGAGAACCATGCACACGGTAAAAAAACCTGATTTGCTTATGGAACTCAGAAGGCTAAAAGTTAATAAATAACAGTGAGGCTCCAAAATAAGTACTCATCTGAGCACATTCTCAGAGAACAGCTGCCATTCATAAATCACTGAAGTTGCACTATGTGCATTTTATGATTTCAGCAGAGATTCTTGAGTGAATTATGGGCTTGTATTCACATGACTACCACTCTTCACACCATATCATATAAAACACAGATAGTCAAAAGCAAAGGAAAAGCTGGATATTACAGCAAGAAATGCAACGTGCTTTTTCTGAGGAATACCCTTTTCAGGGAAATATCTACCTAAATAATTTTTGATTATGATGACATGAGAATTACTTGAAGAAACTGCTCAGACCCAAGAAGAATACCCAATAGGTATTTCAGATCAGTTCTTGTCCTGAAAAAGATCTACTCAGCTTCTAGTCAGAGCACTCTGTTGTCAGAGAAAAGAAGGAAAATACCCTTGGATGTCTTTTTCTGGGTCAAATAATAGCTAAGATGTGAAGGATTAATAAAGACTGGGCAAGGTTATTGACTCCCACAAGGAGAAATATGTCCAGGTCCCTCTGAGACAGGCTGGATGTTTTCCAGGTTATTTTCATTAGAATTCAATGGAAAATGGAACAATCAGAGAAAAAAGGTAAAGAAAATGAAGACGGATAGAAAATGTGACGGTTTTGTAAGCACTGGTGTTTACAGTTGTGACTACAAACTGTTTTGTAAGCAGAAGTCCAAAAACTGATAAAAATTTACTGTACAAGACAAAGAACAGAATGAATTGCTTCTTCTGGAGGTTCAAAAAAGATTTAAATGTTTCAGATATGTTTAAATATACATGTTCAAAAGCTCCAAAACATTGTTTTGTTGCATCTATATAAAATGGAGAACATAAGATAATTACAGCTCTTTCTTTAATTTCTTTCTCCCTCCAAAATGCTTGCCTTTTCTCTGTTTGTTTTTTGTGGTTTTGGTGGTTTGTTTGTTTGTTGGGTTTTTTTGTCACAGAGGTAACATACTGCTACATCCATGTCCCACCTGTTACTTCCAGATGATACTTCCAACAGAAATGTAATACATTATTCTTATTCAGCACATTAATTGTAGTTCCAGCAGCTGTGTTAGCCAGGCGTTCTGAGCTCTTTCAGTTTCAAATCTTCTGTTTGTTTTTTTGATGGCTCAAACATGAATTTTGACTTCTTCTCCAAAAAGAAAATTCATATAGAAGTTTAGGAATGAATGCACAACTATGAAGTATTTAGTTTGGAAGATTCCTAAAATCTATTGAGCAGCTCAGATCTTTGGCAAAAGCCAGGGAGGGTGTAAGTGGTACGTTGCTGACCAATGAACCAGTGTCAGTGAGTACAGAAGCTGAAATATGAATGAAGTCAGACTGGCCCTCTTAAAAACAAAATAAAAACCATCAACAAAGAACAAGCAGCTTACAGATGAGTTCAAGATATGACAAACTCTATTCTTTGTTTTC
The DNA here is from genome assembly GCA_013396655.1 of Campylorhamphus procurvoides. Classification (NCBI taxonomy): domain Eukaryota; kingdom Metazoa; phylum Chordata; class Aves; order Passeriformes; family Dendrocolaptidae; genus Campylorhamphus; species Campylorhamphus procurvoides. The sequence continues at coordinate 887,612 of WBMV01005072.1, forward strand.
TACAGTTTCTGTTGAATCTAATCTGCTAAACAAACCAGACTTACTGTTGTCCATGCTGGGATTCTGCCTCCACCCTTCCCTTTCTGCGACAGGTTATGGCTTGTGTTTGGCTTTTATGTTTCTGGATTCTTTTTGGGATGGGAAGGGTGACATGTGTCCAACAGTCTGTGTATAGTGCTGTTTGGTTGGAGACCAAGTGGAATTACAGCAATTCCTATTTATCTATTTTAAATTTTGAAAAGAATATATTAAAAATATAAAGGTTTTTAAATGTCATGAAAAAGTGATTAGTATCTAACATAAATTTGTATGTATTTATGTCAAAAGAATATCATAACGAAATCTAAAGGATTTAAAAAAAAAACAATTAGTGGTTTTAAAATCAAGAGCACAGATGACCTGTATTTGACTATTTGGATTGAAACTGAGGTGTTTGAGGTGTTTGTTGTTTTTCTTTTTTTTTTAAAAGAACAAAAAAACAAACCTACCAAAAAACCCCCACCAAAAATCACGTAAGTCTTAAACTAGGTCTATTTTAGGGAGTTAGATTTACATGCAGCCATTTTGAACTGTCCTTATTCTGCATCTTTCCCAAGAACTTACCACTATACTCAAGAATCACAACCTTTAAACATTTCACTCAGTGAATTTTACAAGGTGAACTATGTTTTCTCACAGTGAATTTTTTAACTTCTGATGATAAACCTTATGGACAAGGTGAGGGAATGGTCAAAGTAACAAGTTTAAGTTAATTTACACATGAGGATTTTTAATAGGGATACTGAAAATGGGTTTTATAGATTATAACCTTTAGAAAAAGAGAAATCAACCTTGTTATATATAAAGACTTATGGATTTCAAGATTTCTTTTTGCTGTTATTTCTGTTGGTTTAGGTCAGGTGCTATTCACTGTTAACTTTCCTGCAGAATATATCAGTATAAGAATAATAAGTGTTTCCGTGAGTCAAGACAGCAGAGGCTTTACAAGCACAGGAAACATGAAATATAAGAAATCAGGAATTATATGAACAATGAATGTAAACCTTACTATACCCCGAAAAATTCAGAAAAATGTTAAAGGAGGAGCAATATTAATATTATTTAAAATGTTCTTGGATAAGAATTTTAGAACTTTGTTGAAGAAAAGCAAATAAATGGGTTTTTTAAAGTGTATTATATAGATCTGAGTCATAGTAAGATGGACGAAACCACTGTAGGATAAAATAAATACCAGAAATAGGAGACACAGTATTTAGAGAAGTGACAAATCCATGTTTCATAGTGGGTAAGAGAGAGCTGGAATGCTGGGAGAGCAGGAATGATAGTCTTTTAAAAACTGATGGATTTAGCAATTGACTGGATGTGAAAAACAGAGGTATAACTTATGTAAAATTGCTCCCAGCTTGGATAACAGGATAGTACAAATTTTCAGTTACAATGGGAAAATAATATCTAGAGGAAAAAAGAACACGCAAAGGAAAAATACTCTGGGTAAACCAATTTTTGAAGAATGGTATAAATGCTTGATTTTTTTTAGTTGCATTAGAAAACTACTCTCTAAAGCACAGAAAAAGTACAATGGGTTGACAGCTACAATTTACTACTTTTTCCTCTCATTTGAGATTAAAATGAAAATCTGTCAGATTAAAGATTTTTTAATCTCTTCATAACAGAGACTGTAACTTTTCTAATCATATTCTGTTATAAAACAAAATCTAGTTTAACAGATGTTTCAGAGGAAAAGAGATTATTAAGCAAATGTCAGATCAAACAAAATTATGTGGAATATAATCTGAATGTGGAAAAATGTTATCCTTTTTTTCAGCTCCACTTGCATTCTCAGAAAATCTGTTTTTTTCTCTATTGTCTCAACCTTGAGGCAATTCTGAGGAACCCTCAGCTGGCTCAAGGATTCTGACCTGTGTGTTCAGTGCTGTGACAGCAGAAGAGTGTATTGCTGGGAAGGATGGGGTAGCAGAGCTTCTGGGGGACACAGTGGTTTTGGGACATCAAAAAGAGGTTGGACATGGGTTTGGAAGGACAAGGGGGTTTCAGGAATAGTGAACCTGGGTATAAAAGGAACAAGTGAACACAAATGCTATGGTGAGGCTATTTTCATGCTTATGAAATGTTTGGGTCTGTCCTCTCCAGGTCCCAACAGATCTCAAACTATGCACTTCTTTCCCAATCTTTATATGTTTTCGCCTGCTCTGCCTGGAATTCTCACTTCCCAACTGCCTGATCCCATCACAGCAAAGCCAGTCTTTTCCCAGCAAAAGCCACATGGCTGCCTGCTTTGCTCAGTTCTGCCCAGGTTAAACCCCGAGCGTGGCCAAAGTGACTTTTGAAAATACTTGTTACTCAAAATTTGTCCCTAGTGGGATTTCATTTGCCTTGAAAGATTTAGGATTAGGGTTTAAAATGAATCAATTAATGAGTCATTTAAATTACTTAAGATCATTCATCCACTTCAGCAGGTTTTACCAATTATCAGGGAAAGTAATGGTCCCTTACAGCTAAAGGTGAACGTTATTTGCGATTTTCTCAGTAACCACATGGGTTGCCTTGGTAATGACTGATTGCATAAGGGAAGAACATGAGAATTCTTTTGCAAAATGCAGTTATAATTATTTCCTGTCCTACTTTGCACTGAAATAATTAAATATTACCAAGACTGTGAAGCACTTCAAATATAGTATAAAGACAAAATATTGTTTTACAACTTGAAGTTCGCTAACTTTATTCTCACATCTGAAAGACATTTCAGCTCACAAAGTAAACAGTGAATACTGTCCCCGTGGCATTTTAACATTTTCCTTACATAGTAAGACTTTGAAAATGGAAAATGTATATGGCGTGAAATGCAGACATCACATTTTGTTATGTGCTTCTACACCTGATATGGCAGCAGTCCCAGACTGGTTTTACAGAAAACTGCCACATCACAGATCACCTGTGGAAATGGTATTGGAGACTAGCAACATTAGGAAGCTAAATTCCAGATTCCAACCTATATTAAAATACATACATATTTGATCAGCTTTTTATCTGAAATTTCTAACAGTATTAAATCAACAATACATTATATAATTTAATAATAAGAATAATGTCAGAAATCTAAAACGAAATCTAATATTTCAGTCTTTCTGGCTGATACAAGCAACTTTTTCTCACCATGTTCTTGTAATTCTGCTTCTACTTCTCACCAGAACACAAAAATGAGGAAAGTCATAAAAATTTAATAAGCCTATTTTATTGCTCCCACTGCATAAGCTATGTAGAGTCTATCCATTTTGACAGAGGCAAAAATCTGTTCTTTTCTGCTGATATTTATTCTCTTTTATTTAAGATTCTCAAATTACTTCTTGTTGGGCCTAAACTTACCCTTGCCTTTACTTTATCCTAGATATTTGTGTTTAGATACTTGCCTTATATACTTTTTCAGTGAACAGTACTTTTTCAAGTAAGCATCTAAGGGCTTTCATTTGTACATTTCATTGAGCTTCTAAATGATTCTGTAAGTCCAGCAAATTACAACAAGAGCCAGCTGATGGTTCTTACTACATCAATACCCACAGTCTTCCCACTTATAAAAGAAGAGAATCAAATTATTTCCCAGATGTAGTGCAGAAAAATTCATTAATATATAGGTGACATCCCCAAGTATTTTATGACAAAAGCTGCCTTGGTCCTGAGTCCAAAATAAGTAATAAGTATTTGTATTACTTGTTTTGTTATTTTTGCTATGTGTTTTACATATAAATATTCCCCAAAGATTCAACAATAGCAAGTTGCTTTTTAAGGATGACAATTCTGAGAAGGATCTCATCTTAAAGACCATTAAAAATGCCTGAGCAACCACTTTACATTCAGACTCAGTCTGAATGGAGGTGCAAGGAGGGTTTTCAAATTCTTACTATGTAAGGGAAATGTTAAAATGCCACAGGGACAGTACTGGGATTAAGAATAAATTTGTCAAATTCCAAACCCCTTCATAGCTTTATCACGCGACATTGGACAAGTTACTTCACCTCTTTACTTCATTTACAAAAGAGGATTCAATTCTTTACTTTTTGTCTTCCAAAAAGTAAATCCAAGAATAAGGATCAATTCCTCAATCTTCTAATTAAGTTAAATGCACATATTTAAGTCTCAAATGTTTAGCCCTGTCCTGATGATCCATGGTGCTAAAGGAACACTAAATATCAGATCTATACATGTTACAAAATTATTTAGAGTGATATTTCAGTACTTTACTCCATTTGCTTCACATGGTTCACAGTTCTTTTCAAACTTTTACTAGGAGGTAAGGGAAATGTGTGTATTTTATTTTTTAAAGGATGGGGAATAAATTGTGAAGGCCTCTGCCAAAAAGATGAAGGCAGAACAAGTAGATGAAAACACATATCAGAAGACAGCAAATCCTCCATCACTCTTAATCACTGTGGCTGTGAAATGGTTTAAATATGAAAAACCTTCTTTTTCATTGCATTAACCGGGATTTCTGAACACATTGCTGATACATAAAAATCTTAATAGTTGGAAATTATGTCATATAGTAGGTAACATTTTCTAAAAGAAAAAAAAATAGACTTACAGTCTCTCTGAGACAAAGCTAATCTCTCTTCTCCCATATCTGCTCTGTTCCCTACCTCCCTGGAAACCCTGCCCATGATGGGGGGAGCACAATGTGTATCCACCTTACAAGGAGATGATGAGAGTGTTGTTGTCACCCTTAAGTGACTACCAGCTGCTGCTATCAAATCAAAAATGGCTGGAAAAATTGAAAGGGACATAAGAAAGTAATCCTTTCAAATTGCCACAATATTTACTGGAAAGAGAGGCTTTCAGGGGAAATCAAGCATGTAATCCTGTAAGCCTTCTGCCCAGTCATTGCATGAGCACACAGGGGCACCTATCGAAATATGGTAATGATCACAGTTCTGCAGCACAGGAAACAAATGAAAATAACAAAACCATTTTAAAAAATAGGGAGGGATTCACTATTTGAGTCTTTTCCACTGGCTCAAAACAATTGTTGCTATTCATAATTAAAAACATCCAGCTATATACTTTTGGCTTTTATGTAAGTTTTTTTAGAACTGAGATGGTAAAAAAAACTTTCACCCCACAAACACACATTTATAGAAATAGTCACAGCATTACTATGCTGCATAATATAAAAAACATCCATTTTATGGCTGCACAATTTCCTCTGCATAATACTGTGCACCAGCAGTAACAAATACGAAAGCAGATAGATTTAAAGTTCAAGTTAAGTTGCATGAGTTCCCCATGGTGAAGCAATTATTCCCTCAGAGGCTCTCATTTTCTTTATCACACCATGAATTCCTCAGAAAATGAATGTGCAGTATTTACCATGTGGTTACTTGCGTTGCAACAAAAAAACCTCAGAAACAGTATTTAAGGACAGACATTTTTCTCTCTGTGGACACTTCCTAAATTTGAAGTTTGACCTCTCCACAGTCAAAAACATTTATTCTTGGCAAAATCGTGCTCTTATTAGTCTAATCTAAGCCATCCTTTCCCCTTTAAGATGACATCTTATTTATTTCTCAATAATATAGAATAACATTTCAGTAAAAACCTGGGGTGTATATAATAACACTATATATACTGGGATGCACTGAAGTAGTACCACCAATATTTATATATCTAAGAGCTGGAGATAGACATAGTTCCTGAACCTTTGCATTATACTCTGTCATATCTCACTGCAACGCATGGGCAGTATTGGTTTCAAACCTGTATATAGGCTCAAAAATTGAGCTTCAGCCTTGCAGCACGCAGCTCTCTTTGGACTAGTACCTTCAATCTTCAGCTGTAGCCTTCCTGCAGCCACCACTGGGAGAATGACCTCCATCTTTAATTTTCTTTCCCTATTGTTACTTTTAGGAGGGCAAAGCTCTGCAGATCTTCTGTTCTAGGGTTATTCTGCAGAGAAAAATTCCTTACTTAAGTCCATCATTTCTAGTTGCCATTCTTGTGACTGTTCCAGTTAAGGTTTGATGAGAAGAAAAGAAAAGGAAAGAAAAAAAAAATAAAAACCAACCAACAAATGAAACAAAAAAATCCCATCTAACTTTACAGAGCATTTCCTAAGGTAATAAGAATGGATTGGAGAATTTCACACTGTAAATGTGAATGAACTTCATAAAACTGATAATGGTTTTATTTATGGCTTAGTAAAGACATCCTTGACCATCTTCAGTGGTCAAGAAGAGTCATAGGAAATCTTATTTCAAGAAACTAATATATTACAATAATAAAATTGATTAAAAAAATATTTTTCCTTATATATTTTTTCTTATCTCTGTTTTCATTTAGTTGCAGAATGCTAGAAAAAAACCCTGTATTAAGACCTGTATTCTGTTTTTGTTCTCATATTTATTAGACATGATATGAGTACATTTTATAAAGAGAATCCCTTCTTTCTGTAAGTTTCTATAGATAGCTGAGCTGTTGTGTGTTTTTTTCTTGTTGCCATATATAAAAGTAATAAGCACCACTTTTGCACAGTGTTTCTTACTGTCTTAGCTAAGGCACCTGAAGGCAACAAGTTGATATAGAACATTAGACTCGAGGGCTTTTGTGGAATTTGAGCATCTGAACTTGAGTGCTGTATGCTGCATGGTAACTTTTCTCTCAATATTACACACTAAAAGTGGTTGGGGGTGGAAGAAGGCATCTACAGTCAAATAATGAAAATATTTGTAGTATAGTTTTTACACGAAAAATACATGCATACACACATACCAATAGATATAAATATGCATATACTCTTTGATTATTTTTCACATTTTTGTACCTTATTTTTAGTTGTGGTTGCCTATAGATGGGAAAAACAAATAAAGTCCTGAATAAAGATGCAGATAAAGAATGTTGACACCTGGCAGAGTTCTAGCGAAAGAGGCAAGATCATGGGAAAAGACTGAGATTTCACTGAGATGTGCCACAGAGTGACGACAAGACTGGGAGGAAAGCAGGAACAACTTTGCAGAGTCAAGAGGGAGACAAGCACAGTGGGGAACAGCTGCAGAAGGCAATGAGGGAGACAATAAGTGCAAACCCAACATGGCAAAAGAGAAGGTCAACTTGAGAAAGATGTTGCCACCTGAAAGTCAAATTGCGTCCTCAATATTACTTAAATTAGTTCAATAGAAATATCATAGATGGTATACCCACTCTATCACCATTTAAATAATTTATAATAAACAGTGATCCTTGTAGGTCTGTCATTGAAATCAGTATTTGCTGGTGGATAATTTGTGCTTCATTCTGCAAACATCACCTTCTAATTCTTGAAATTAGGACTAATCAGTGTACACAATTTTCTACAGTAGGAAAAAACATATTTACTTCTCTTCAGAAAGAAAATAAGTTATTTCCACATTTCCCATGTACAGGAAATTTTTTAAAAAGTATTCAGGAAAACAAATATTTCAGTCTGGTTTCATGGAAGTGAAATTCATTATCTTTCTGTTCCCTGGGGCAGTTCCCAAAGGACCAGAAACTCCAAGAGTTACAGGTGAATGATGGAGCTGCAAGGTTTGCGGGGGCCCTGCAGGCAGTGGGAGGGTTTGCCATATCTGATCTGCAGGGCAGAAGTGGCTTAAAACCATATTACCCTGAAATCTGAACTCCCAGCCAATTCTGCTTTGCTGAAAGTGCATCAAAATCAAAACAATTCCATGCAACACTTCAGTTTTGACAAAGCATCATTCTTCACAAAGAAGCAGTTTGCTGAAAAATTCCTGACAGGTTTTGTTCACAGGACTGAGCTTGATAAGAGCAGATATCTGTGTTTGCAGCTGTTTTTTGTGAAGGAACTTACATTTTGACATTTTCTGATACTTACTAGGGGGGAAAAACAGCCTTAAAGGAATATTATTTTTTTTTCCTAAAAGCATATTCACCATCCTTGTTATATTAAAGGTGTCATGGTGGAAGCTAGGTCATAATATGCACTAAATCATAATTCTATTGCAAATGTAAGTTATAAGAGGCAAAAATGGAAAAGAGAATGTGTATCATCTGGCAGTACAGCTGAAAGTACAGCTTATCAGCAATTTGATAACTGGTCAGGCAGCAGTACTCACTAGTTCATGGCTATTATCTACATGTTTTCCCATTTATTACATGCCAGCTGAGGCCAATTTTCAGCTGGAAACTATGGCAGCTGTCTCTTTAGAAAATAAAAGAATATCACTTTAAATTTCTTTGCAGTATGACAGAAATGTCAGCTTCATGCTGGAAATGTACAGTGATACTCATTTTTTCTGACCTGAACACATTGCATCAAATCGTGCTCATGGAAATGTCATTTGTGCCTACTTTTTTTCTGCTTTTTAACCACTTTCCAACCCCAAAAAAATAAATGAAATGCTTTTTCTAGCTGCTCACTGATCACAGTGTCAATTTAACAGTGCCCTCTCACCCAAAGTCCTCAAAGATTTAGTTTTATATTTCTGGTGGTATAGTTTGCTAATGAATAAATTTTCATAGAGAAGACAATAAAAAAAAGAGAGAGGGAGGGAAGAAAAAAAAATGAAAGAAAAAATGAAGGAAAACCTAATTTCTTTGCTCGTCCCAAGCTACATTAACAATTTTCTAATTTTGTAGGCTGTTTTCTTCTCAGTCTATATAATCACCCAAGCTATACCTGTTTTGCTGATTTTTGGCCATTGACATGTTTGATCAAGTCTAGAGTAATATAATTATTAGATGTATCAGTTCTTTTAATAACTATTCCTGAAATTATTTGCCTATTCTTCCACCATCATCGGCCACTATTTCCAGAGAAAGTAAACCTGATATGAGTGAAAAAATAAATCGGTCTTATAATAAGTCACTATCTAGCTCTAAAAAGTTGGAAAAAAACAAAAAAGGTCACATTTCACCAGGCTTTAATTTTCCATTTTCATTTATAAAGAGACTCATCTCTGTATTCTTCACAGAAGTATAAAGCATTCCCTACCTCTGGTAATCCTTTTATGCTTTCACATTAATATGACAGAGCACAGAGAATTAATTATTAAATACTGCTTATACGGTGCTGTAAATATATGCTATGTTACAGAACTTAAGATAAGCAATGGCTCCATTCCTAATGAGCTTACTATAATTAAATTCATTGTTGAATCTACATATAAAATGTGGCTAGGAGTCAAACCATACAGGGAAAACCTTTAAGCCAGGTAGAGACACAGATGTGAATCTAACTTGTTCCTTGGTTATGAAAATTAATAGCAATTGTGGACTGTGATTAACTATTGATTCACATAATTCACTGAACTTTTTGGCAAAGTATTTATAAAATGCGCAGATACTCATTGAATTTGGAGGTTATAGATATGCAGATGAGCTGAAAAACTGACCTTTGATGTAATGCTCTTTTGGTTTTAGATGAATATATTAAAAACCCACAAATTATATAGTTACCATTGTAGGGATATTATTTGAAATCAAGATTCATTCTATCCTCAAACCTCTAATGAGACAAACCCCTTTCCCTGCCCACATTATAACTCACAGCTGTAGTGTAGTTGTGTGCAATATGCTTGAAAAGTGGAATCCTTTCAGGAATCAGTTTATAAATTATATGTGTGCCTTGCTGAGACTGTTTATACTTACAGGCAAAAAATTTAAAAAACAAAGTACAGAAGAACCAGAAAAGAAATAAAAATCTGTAATGCTGAGTTGTGGTCACAGGCTGATATTTGAGAACTTAGTAGGTACAGTACTGTGCAAATTTTAATAAATTTATTGTTTTCAACATTAAAAAGGGAAAGAAAAAGTCTGTCTCCTATTCCCAAATCTGAATGTACTGCTTCTCAAATATACTCATCTACTGCTTTTTAGGTTGCAATCATTCCTTCTCAATGATCTTGTATGTGGGAAGACTTTCACCACAGGCAGATGAACAACTTCTTAGCGAAGAATCCAGTCTCTTCTCTACATGAGGATTTTTGAGGTGAAAAGCTGCAGTTGAGTGCCATCTCTGATTTCATAATATCAACAGAGTGGGTCTATAGCTGTTTACAGAGAGTAATTTACCTTTCCTTTGTGGTCCACTCAATTAATTCAGGTTAACAGGCCTTCCTCCTTAAATGTCTGCTCTTTGGGTTGTTAAAGGTCAAAGACAAAGGCACATAACCCCTTTCACATTAGAAGACATGAAATGGGGTCATCTGTGTGATCAACCACTTCTCCTATCCCAAGTGTATAGATCAACTTATGGGCTGCTCTAGCGTGGGAAACCAAACACAGCCACATCCTATAGCTGCACTACAGACTGGTTCTGTGGCCAGATTCTGGGTTGGGCACATAAGGGCAAGAAAGGGAATTATTTTTAATCACAAATCACAGCTTTCTTGGTATTGATATAAATCAACAAGCTAGAGATGACAGACTTTGTATACATGTGCTATCCATTTTCCTATGCATTATGCATTAGCCAAAGTGCCAGGGGGAAAACCCTAGTTGCTGGTTTTATCCATAAAGCTTGGCAACATTCTGTTAAGCAGGAATATTTGAAGACCAACCTTGAAAATATAGGAATATACTGTCCTACCCTTAATACTACTTATATAATTTCTGCAGAAACCATGCAGCATTTTTATTTCTCATGCATTATCTTCATTGGGAGAACTTCTAGATTCCTAGTGTTAAATACAAATTCATGCTTTTCTTTTTTATTTGCAGCATATGTTCCTTGGCTATAGTACATGACACACACTGCGTGATGGTTCCATAAAGCAGATGTTACAAGAAAACAAAAAGTATGAATTTATCTTTAATGTTAAAAATACCAAGAATAGAAGAAGAATGCTGACAGAAGTCTACTAGTAGAAGAATGCTAGATGCAGATTCAAAATATCTGTCATTTTCACTAACAGCACCAACTGAAAAACATTTATATGATAAACTGTGGCATAAAGTTGGACCCAGCTTTAAAAAGTGTTTATTTTCAGCAATCTTAAGCATGTTTTAAATCATTTAACTTAACTCTTTAGAATTTTTGTATATTGATTATGAGTCAATATTTGATTATTTATTTCCTCAGGAATTTGCAATACAATAAACTCTAAATCCAATGCACTAATTTTAAACAACTAAGATCAATCTGACATATTTAGACTACATATTTTCGCAGTCATTTGGGGGAATTCTTTTCTGAGACCAAACATTTTTGTGTCAAATAAATTCCTGTGTTAACATTAATGTTGTTGCTTTTACTTAAATTTGACTAATGCTGATGTGGATCTCCTTGAATGCTTATTTTTAATCTTTTTTGCATTCAGCACAGAACTCATTCTGCTAGTCTAAAAGAATTATAATTTATGTGGATTGTCATATCTTCTCACAGTGACAGACAAACTGGTGTGGTCAGTGACATTTTGATTGCTGTTAGCCAGAAGTAGCATAATATAAACTGATGTTTTACTTTATTTACAGATGGGCCAGTGTGAATCAACGGCCACATCTTATCATTGCTAGCCTCTTGAAAGACAAATAAGGATGAAAAATGCATATGTTTTCATTTTTTTTTAAGAACTGATTCATCAGCTGGAAGAGTAGTAGGATTCCTAAGAAACAATCTATCCAGCTTCTCTTGATTCATCAAATCATGACAGGTTTTTCAAATGAAAACAGAGATAGTTTATCTCTCCCAGTAAAAGATCTTCATGTGAACTTGACAGGGAGTATCATCACAGTTCCTTTCTGAAAGCTTAGATGACTTTTGGTATCTGACATTTCACCAAAGCTTTCTTTATATATTTAGAGAATTTGTTTTCCTGGTTTCCAGTTATTTGGCCTGATTTGAGCAAATTTCCTGTGTGAAAGGGAGGGAGAAAAAAAAAAAGTTGGGTTTTTTTGTTTGTTCATTTATTTTGGGGTCTTTTGGGTATTTTTGTTTTGTTTTTAAAAAGAATGTGCTGTTAAACCTCTTTTGAGCCTTTCAGTTTCAAGTGTTGCTATAGCCAGAAGTCAGTTCTTTATCAGAAATAAGGTGCTTTTTGCTGTGCATACTTTAAGTGGTAAGTTCTCTCCTTCTGTGTATTGAGCAAGTATTGCCCACTTCTAACTATTGAAACTCTGCAGTAGATACCGTACATATTGAAAGTGAGCACAGGACCTCAGGCAGGAGTGGAAGGCTCCAAGTGTGGGAGTCAGGGGAAGGATGTAATGATTTTCAATATCCTTAAATGAGTGGTATCATTCTCTAACTTCCCTGAGACAAAATACCATGAGATGTTTCAAAACTAAAAGATGTTCTCAAATACAGATTATTTCCTTTTTTAGTATTCACTATTTATTTTAAGGAATATATCCTGATACTTCACATGTAGTACCAGTGGCTTGCTGAGCACCTCATATTTCATTGGTTCAGTACCTCAAAACATTAAGTATGAACAGCTGAATATGCATCTGCACACAGACTCAGCACAGGAATCTCATAGGTTTCAGGGAGAGGAAGCAAAACTGAGAAGGTATTTTTTATCAAATGTAATTTGAGTCAATAGAGCAGGGGTGGAGAGGCTAATATAGAATAATAGATTTATTTTATTTAATTTGTGTTATTTTATTAGTTTTATTTTATTCCTCATTCTATTAAACATTCTACTGTTTTCAGATGGCTAAGACAAAGAAAGCAAAACAAAACAAAATTAAAATTCAATCTGTAAATAACATAGCTGATTTTAAGCTCAAAAGCCTTCACGATCTCAAATTCTGAAATTGTTGTAGTGGAAATCAAAATCAACTCAGAAGCAGCCCAAAACCCTGGGATTACCTTTTCAAATATTCAGTAAATGCAATTGTTAAAAAAAAAAATCTGCTGTGGATAAAGAGTAAACATGATTAAACTAGATGATGCAATTCATTTCTTATCCTCATTAATAAGTATATTTTTATAATCTATTTATTATATGCAATATATAAACTTTCAAGAAGAACATAAATGAAATGTGTGCTTTACATACATATAAGTGTTAGTTAAAATGATACATTTTTTCATTTCATCAGCCAGCACTTGAATCTTTAAACTTTTGAAGAAACAAAATGAAATACAGCCCTGTTCTAATGTTGCTTACCATATCATAATCTTCTGCACTTTATCCATACATAACACAACAATAAAATTGAACTTTGATTCTTGCAATCATATCGTACTTGTTTATTTAAAGGTCAACCATTACTCTTAGAAGTAAACCCATTAAAATATTGTGGCATAAGGATGTAAATTACAGTGCATCTAAATGTGAAGTTATTACTTAAACATTAAATGACACTGAAGACATGACTAAAAACCAAATAAGATTCATCAGTATTCAGCTGGAAAAAATCAAGATCAGAGAGTGAGTATGGGTTTTTTGGACAGTCTGCTAGAGTTGGGTCTGAAAATTTGAAAACTTCACGAGATTGTTCTTTAAAAAAATTTGTATTTTCTGATGTTCTATTTCCTTTTCAAGATGCAGATAGTCCTGTGAAAGTGGCTTGGCTGTAGCCAGCCATCTCCAAATGATTTAGGCAGGAAAAATAAATGAAACAAGGTCTCTGTGTGAAATGAAGCATCTCTGTGTGGAAAAAATAACAGTAAGAAAAACATATCTGTACTGTATCAATTTGTAAAGTTATTTTATTCTGATTACTAAGTGGATGTATTCCTCATCATTAAACAACCTTGCTGGAAAAAATGAAAAGGATTACATTTAAAGAGCATGGATATAAATTCATGACTAAAAACAAGTGCAAAAGATAATCAACTGTCTTCAAAGAAAGTCAAGAGGCCTTCTGTCTGAGCAATGGCAGTGGGTCTGGAGACCAAATTTGCCAGAGACCAAACGGAAAGGTGAGCTCAGAGTGGAACAGGTGCCAGGACAAGGTACTTAAATGAATGAGGGAACACAATATCTGTCACTGAAGTGTGAGCTATGAGTAGCGTGTGACCTATTTAGCCTAATGAAAAAAGGCTGAGCGAGCATAATACTGCTCCCTATAAAGCCTTCTGGAGAGGGGTTTAAGCTTTTGGGAGGAAGATCTTTAAGCAAAAGGATATATAAAATCATGACTATGAATACATTTAGACTAAATACGTAAGAACAATCAGGAAGTCAAACCTCAAAAGTGCATGTATTTAGCACTGGACATAAAACATAAGAGGAAAGTCTTGTATTAGCATAAGAGTGCAAAACTAAGACAACCATTACTTTGCTGCAGCAAGAAAAATCTGCCAAAATATGATGCTGAGACCTTTGATTTTGTTTTTCTTTAAATATTTTAATTCATTATTTTGGCCATTGAAAAGAGCAGTTGTGATCAATTGGTTAACATGCTTACTATATCTGACAGAGACGTACAACTCTTGTCTGAAAAACAGAATGAACAATTTAAGAGCAGTCAAATTATTTAGTTAGTTTTCAAATGCTTGGATTTGGCAAAATTTACCAGAGCTACTTAATTGAGGAATTTTACTCTGAGAACTTACAGAGGTGTCTGAGCTCTGTCTTTATGAGAAGGGGTGGTAGTGGGAAAAGAAACCTGGAAAATCAAGACCATGGATTTGGCTGGCTTATTTTCAGTTCCTGGAAATAAGACAATGTTATAGACGATTACATGCTATTAATATCACTTAGACCAGTGGCAGCTCTAATATCTGTAGCTGTTGGGGAATGAAACAGAATTTTGTAGTAAAGGTGGGTGTGTCTGTGGAGTGTGTATGTGCACATAAGACAGCAAAGATGTCAGAGGACACTAGAAAATGAAACAAGACAGTATTGCTTTCTGTCTAGGTAATATCCTCAAGACGGGACTATTACTTTATCATGCATTTTATTATTACCTTTTAGAGGGCCTTGTCAATTCACTGTTTTCCTTAACTTCTCAGCTTCTCATTCTTCTCTGTTGAATTTGGGAATAAGTGAGCAAAATGTCCATGGAGGGACACTGTGCAGGAGAAAGACAGCAAAGAATCTCACAGTGCACTGGTAGGTTTTGTCTTCTCAGAAAATCTGCTTCATTTAGTCTCCATGTAACAAGGAGCACCTATACACACAGTTATATTTTAAAGGCTCACCACCCACCTAAAATAAAATTGCAGCACACCAGGGTGCCCACCAGTGTAGGCATTCAGTCCCATGCGTCATATGCTTGACTGGCACATCAGAATTCGCCAGGGAAATTCGTAGTAGGGTTAGAGTACAAGCATAGCCTGTGTAGAGCCAAGATTCCTGGCAAGTGCCCCATCAATGCCAAGCACAAGAGAGAAGTAAAGCTCAGAAAGTTTTTATCAAGTGTAATAGAGTTCTGTGGAGGTGGACAACATTACCCCAAGGTAAGAGTCAACCTTGATGGAGATCATAACAGGAGATGATTAACTGTCAACATGTATTTGTCAGGAAAGAGTCATATAAAGCCAATCTAATTTTCTCCTATAATTAGCAAAAAGAACAGATAAATAGACAAGAAGTAGACATGCTGTTCAAAGGAGAACTAAGGTATCTATGTTGACCAATAAATAATCACTCTCCTTTAAATTTAGAGAACAGGACTTTAATTAGGAAAAATATACATAAAGGAAAAAAAATAACAGTTCTTAACCACAACACACATATATATATATATATATATATNCCACACAGTGATAACTGGTCCCTCCTGCTGAACTAGGACACATACACATGAAGCTAGTAAGATTTTCAAACTATCTCACAGGTTTTGCAGTTAAGTAAGAAAACAAAGGCCAGAGAAACTTTATCAAATGGGTGCAAAACCATACCATAAAGCTGTTCTTAGGGGTTGTATACAAATACCTTCTTTGGTGTGTGGCTTGTATCATAAATGTTCATTGGCAATTGAGTTGATGCAAGACAGATTAGTTTAATTAATTGTTCAGGTGGCATCAGTGGTTGCTCTTATGTTGTATTAAAATGAACTAGAAGAATTTAAATGCTCTAACATATGTTGCAATTTTTGATAGCATCATAGAATGGTTTAGGTTGGAAGAGACCTTAGAGACCATCTAGTTCTAATTGCCCTGCCGTGGGCCACCTTTTACTAGACCATTTAGTAAGGAAATGTGAAATTCTATCTATAGGCAAGAAAATTATTTTCATATATATGGGATAGAGAATGAATAAACTGAACTTAAGCCAGCTGTATGTGCTGCAATTGACTGTTGCAAACATTCAAATAGCATATTGGCATGTTTGAGCAGAACACTTGAAGTAAAAGAAGAGAAATAATCTTACACTGTATTGAGGGATTGAAAACTCTCAGGCAGAATACTGTTCTTAGTTTTGATCATTATATTTTACAAATCAAGTGACCAGCTGAGAAGAGATGAGGTGAAATTAATAAGGATGCTCAGGTGTCTGCAAGAAATGGAATGCTACACGGAAAATTTGAGAAAACCTGGGTTATTTAGGCTAAAGAATATAAGACAAACAAAATAGGTCATAATGAAGGAAAGATACATATAAAATATAGGGAAAGAGAATAAAATGTCTTAATTTCCACAGAGACGGATAAATATTTTTTTCTTGCAGTAAAAATGACTGAAGTTGAGGTTAGAAATTAAGTAAAATCTCCTCTGAGTACTGAAATAGATAACTTTTAAGGTCTTCAAAATAGAAAGATTTTAATAATAATTTAAACAGATATGTTCTGAGAGTTGCAAAAATGTATTTTGTTTTGGGACACCAATGTTGTTTAAGCGGAAGTACTTTTCAGAACTGTTTACTTATGAAATAGAAAAAGGAAATTAAACAGTAAGGTTTCAAGTAGTCATGGTGAAAAAAATTTCAACCATTATAAGATGGAATTTGACTCATCTATGAAAGAGATGATCACACACTTGACTCGTTCTCAAAACTGTACCCTGTTTTTCAGGCAGGTAATCGAGGCAATTTCTCAGAATTTGGTTTTGATACCTGCTTTCAGTCAGCTTTATCTAATGCCTACTGAAGACAATCTAAAAATTCATACTTCACTTAGGTTTTATCAAGATTCCTCTGGTACCTTATATCTCAAGTAGTTCATTTTGAAGTGAGTGTATCAAGTGAACAGCTCACTCAAAATGTGAATGGTGTCATTTGGCCTTGAATGATTACCTAAAGATCACTCCAGGTAATCATTTATATTATGAATGAATATGAAACAAATGAAAGAGGGACTTGAAGCTATAGGAGTATAAAAGGATTTTGCAAGTGTAATAACCATATCCAAGTGACTTTCAAAGCAACTGGAACTTCATTACCTTAACTACCTTTAAGCACCACATGTCACATAAGCAGTGTAAGAGTTGTGATGTAAGACAGAGGATGTGTGCAGTTCACCATCCTCCCTCTTTGTGATCTGCAGATATGCAGAGCCCCATTTAATTCCATTTCAAAAAAATTTACCAAGCTGCTTCAAAGTAATTGCCTTAATACCAATTCAGTAAGGAATCATGTAGGTACACGCATTTCCTAAAACATTCTAAAGTGTAGTGGTAAGCCTCAAAGATCCCAAAGCATCAACAGAGGGTTTTGGAAAATTGCAGGGAACTCCCATAGCAAAATATTCTGCCTTAAAAATTGTTCAGAATATTTTCTCAATCTTAAAATTTATTCTCAGGTATATTTCTTAATCTGATTTTTTTGTTCCTAAATATAACTGATAATTTCTCACATTACTTTTCTAAATTCCAAATATTTAATTTAATTGCAGTTACTTGAAATCCTCCATTTTAATCTAATAAAAATATCCAGCATTTTTCGTGTTTGTTTTACACATAAACCATGAACTAGAGAATGCCATCCTCCCACATCATAAGTATAAAAATTTCTTTTTAATGTATTTATACTCTCCATAAAGATTGTGTCTACTGTTCTTTTCAGGGTGCATCAAGCATTATTCTTGATTAGGTTTTATTGACTGTTGATGTCATTTAATATCATGATAACATAGACCCTACGACTACACTACATGTGTTTTATGGTGTTTTATTTCAAACTGCATGTGATCAAATCTCTTTAACTCAATGCCTGTAGCAGTTGAAGCACATTTGATGTGCTGCTGGACAGCATCTTCCAGTTCTGCTTCATGCACAAGGAACCCACATCGTACAGTCTGAGATCACCCTCTGATGTGAACAGATGCATGAAGAGTCAGAAATTCTCTTCAAAAGTGCGTGTCTGCCCTGAAGACATATTCATGGACAAACACCTTATTGAAGAAAATTCCCAAGTGCAGTTTTTCATTTAGTAAGGGAAAAATATGTTTGGAAAATTGTCCAAGGGAAATTAAAAGTGAGATTGATGTTTACATTTATTCATTTATGAAACACATAATTTCGAGTGAAGTGGGCTAAACTAGTGTTGCAGTATAGAACAATGAGGCCATTTCCAATTGAAAACAAGAAGCAGAAATTGCTGTAGAAATGTAGAATCTAATGTGTGAATTTTGCACCATATTTGAGAGAAGGTAATTAATATAGTCAATACTGTGATCAGTGGCTCAAAGACCAACTGGAGATAAATCATCGGTGGTAACTCCCAGGGGTCAAGAGACAGGAATACGTTTGGAGTGAGTTTGGTGAAGGGCCGTGAGAATGATTTAAACAAGTTGACATGTGAAATGAGGATTCTCAGCCTCAACAAGAAAGGGCTCAGGAGATATGGTGGATCTTTTCTGTGTGTGTAAATACCTAACTGGAGTAGGGTTAACAAGATGACAGAACCAGACTCTAAAAAGTCTAAATTATAGCTACTGATTGTTATATTTTGCTTTATGTACTTCAGGTTTCTAATAAGTCAAATACAGAAAAAAACAGTATACACGAATTCACAGTAGATGATACATGATAGATACTTCAGGTCTAACCCTGCCTGAAGTAAATTAATCAGAAGACACATCAATACACTTACTAATATCAGACCTAGAAGTTATCCACAACTTATTCCCAGAAAGTTCTGAAAAATGCTTTTAATGATGCACTTGTATGTGATTTACTGCTGTTGGATAATGCCTAGTGTATTTGAGAGTCCACTCTGTTTTGTTTCGGTATCTAAGCAGTCTTGCTCAACTTCAGTCAAATTCTCACATGGCCAATATTACCATTTGGAAAGAAAATGCTTGCAGGCATAATGTTTTAGAAGTTTTTTTGTTTTATAATGGTGGTGTAGAATTTGCTGGAGGTAGGGCAATAAGTTGCAAATGGAAATATTTTATAAACAATCCTTTTGTAAAATTCAAAAAATGTCATTTTTTATGTGAAATTATTTAAATATGATAGTCAGTATTACCTCTTTAGTTATGTTTCAAAATAGTGAACTTGCTTATTGGCATACTAAAACCAGTGTGGTGCCAAGGAATAGTTTTTTTCATTATTCCCCAATCAAAAGCCTCTGATTTCAATTATACCCATGTATCTATAAAGGCATTTAAACAGACACAGAGAGCAGAGTTTTTGCTAGATTTATTAAAAAAGGGCCTCAATTCAGGAGAAAGAAAATGCCAACTTTTAAGCAGATTCTTTAATATAAGCGTATTCCTAATACATGTTAATTTGGACAATGGATGATTCATGAAATGACACCTCAACTATTTTAACATCTTATTCTTGATTTTCAAGATTGCCACTTTTTTTTATTCTATGCAAAAATTCAACCTTTCATAAAATATTACTGTACAGAGACTATAAAACTAGGAAAAAGCAGTTGGCTTTCCCCTGAAAGGGAAATCTCACCAAGGTGTGTTCATTGCTGGGTTGATGTATAAAACTGATAAAATCACACTATGGTTACCTGCCTGGCATTTACTCTATTCATTGCCGCCTGCTGGTTTTCCTAGAGGTGGATGATTGCACAGGGCACTGGGAAGGTCGCTGTGGGTTCCTCAGCTTTGCTACCCTTGTGCTGCCAGGCAGGAAAGGAGAGTGCCTGGTGCACGCTGACAAGGACACTGGGAAGAAGCCAGGGGGTCTTAGTGGTGTGAAAAAGAGTGCATTGTCTCACCTTGAAGAAGTATAAGAATAATTCAATTCCACTTAGTTATTTTAAGTCTTTTTGTCTTGTAAAATTGCAGTTGGAATTAGGGATGGAGCTGATGAAAAATCCAATACCTAGAACTGAGACTATGATGAGTTTCAAAAGTAAAACAAGGATTCTATAGCAGCAGTTTTCCCTGTAAGACATATTTGCAAAATTCCCTGAGCTCTAAGAATGAGAACAGGCCAGTTTTAACACTCCAATGTGCATAATTAAAAGAATTATCAAGCATCAATTTTTGCTCTACCTGGTAGTTGTATCATGGCATTATATATACTTTTACTTGTTCTTTCTGATCACACAAACTTAAGAAGACTAAACTGTCCCATAAATGAAAAAGAAACCCTGCTTGTTATGTGGTGGATTAGTTGTTTTTCACATGGGATTTAAAGGAACAGCTTGTTTAATAACTTTCAAAAGTTTTATGAAACTCTTTGAAAAAATAGATTCTATTCAAAATACCAAAATTGGACAAGTAAATATTGTAGGTCTCATTCTTCTGAGAGTTTACACAGCAGCTTCTAATTAGAAAGAAACCCCACACTTTTAGGTGCCTTGAAGGTGCTAAAAATCATGTATGCCTTCTACCTCCGGCAACTTGGTACAGCTTAAATTTAGCAATCAGTATTTATAATTCTCTTAGAGATTTTTTGCTGAAAGATTCCGCACAGTAGCAATCAACTTCATTGTTGAAGCAGTTCTCTTTCAGTTTGGCAAATAGCATTCTTCTTTGGTTTTTTGTTCTGAAAAAAAAAAAACAGTTTAGATGAGTGTAACCGGTTGAAATTGGCCAAATGCCAATTTCAAAAGGGGCCCGCGACAGAGACCCCAAGACCCCTCCCGACCACAGGGTGGGGGGAAAAGAGAGAGGGAAGAAAACCACGGACCCAAACTTCAGTAGGACTAAAGCAGTTTATATATATATATACAGAGAGAGAGAGAGGGAGAGAGGGAAGGGAAAAAAACAAGTTTTCACTTCCCTCTTAAGCAAAAATTGTTGTTTCCTGAAAATCTCAGGACCCTTCCTCCCGACTGGGTAATCAGCAGGTCGGTGCCTCGGCCCACTCCCACCGTAGAGCAACCGCAGGGAGTTTCTCTGCCCTCCAGCCCTCCAGGAAGAAGAGTGCCCCTCAACTTCCGACTCTGCCCTTTATATCTTTGCTTACGTAAAGAAATGAGATGGAATACTTCCTTAGTTATGACCTTAGTTACCAGGAAGGTAAACTAAAACCACTACAATGAGGTATACTTGACTTCCTGCCATTAGTAATATGTCTTGTTATCTATGGCACCATTAATGGCTCACTAGAGAGATTACTATATATTTAGTGGTAAAACAGAAAAATCAGGCAATTCAAGATGAGGTACAGTGGTGAAAATTAGGTTTGTTTTGATCTGCCTCAGAGCAGATGGTACTCCATTTTACCATCAAATTATGGCATTTGAAGTCCATTGGTGGCATAGCAGATGAAGAAAGGTTGTGCAGAAGCAAGGAGGATCCCCAGTTAATCCTGTGGCTGAAGGAGCCTTTCAAAAATCATGAGTTACTGCAGACACTATGAAAGGTGACTTTACCCGTAGATCTCTCTAGACAGCTTTGTTTATTTTCCTGCATTGGTTTCCTCAGAGGTTGACACTTCAATTCATGTAAAGGTTTAACCACAGTCCAGTGACAAAGGTTTAACCACAGCCCAGCTTCTAGATAATATGTTCTATTAAAATGCATCAGTTTAGCAACAAAACAGATTGGATTTGGGCCTTAAATGTCTCCTTGGCCCCAAGCTGTCTAAGGACTAATATACAAACATAAGAAATCCAAGCTAACAAATGGAGCAATCAAGTAGAATATGGTAACTTATAAATAAACATCAGCAAAACTCCTGAAGGAAACACTACCCATGAATAGCTATCAGATATAATGTTTTAAGAAACAGCATGAGAAGTATAAAGTTGCTGAAGAGAAAAATTCAAAAATTACCATAATTTGTCCTCTGGTGCGTATGTATTATGTATTATATGAAATTCTATGAATTTACCCAATTTTGCCTCACACTCTCATATCATTTAGTACACAGAATGGATGATGTTTACTTAACAAGCAGCTATTCAAGTTTTTGTTACCCCTGTGTGGCCCCATGCTTTATTTACTATGGGAAAGTAAATCTGCTCTAAAGGCAGAAAAATTAATTTTCCCATGGTCCAAGCCCCTTTCCAAAGAAGTACCTGAATTCTTTACAGGCATACAGTTGGACACAGGTTTTTAATCCACTGTCTACTTAAAGAAGGTCTTGAGAAGATGTTTTTTCTGGAACAGATGTACTATTTTACTTTCAATTTTACATGACCTTACAACTGGGCTGGTAGAGTCCCAGGTACACTTACAGGGTGGAGAAGTGATTGAGAACAGCTCTGGGGAGAAGGACTTGGGGGTGATGGTTGACAGAAACTAAACATGAACCGGCATGTTCTCTCAAATCCAGAAAGCCAACAGGATCCTGGACTGCATCAAAAACAGAGTGACCAGCAGATCAAAGGAGGGGATTCTGCCCGTCTGCTCTGCTCTGCTGGAGTCCCAAGTGGAGCATTGCATCCAACCCTGGTGCAACAGACATAAGGACAGGGAACTGTTGGAGCGAATCCAGAACTGGTCATGAAGTCGATAAGAGCACTAAAATACCTCACCTCACAGGCTGAGAAAGCTGGAGCTATTCAGCCTGGAGAAGAGCAGGCTGTATAGAGACCTCACAAGAAGCTTCCAGTATCTGAAGGGAGCCTACTGGGAAGCTGAAGAGGGACTCTTCATCAGGAACTGTAGTGATAAGACAAAGAGGAATGGCTTCAAACTGAAAGAAGGAAGTTTTAGACTAGATGCTAAGAAGAAATTCTTTACTATGAGAAGGGTGAGGCACTGCAGCAGGTTGCTCAACAAAGCCATGGATGTTCCATCCCTGGAAGTGTTCAGGGGTGGGCTGGATGGGACTTTGAGCGAACCAGCCTAATGAGAGGTGTCCCTGCCCACAGCAGGATCTTTAGAACAAGATGATCTTTAAGGTCCCTTCCAATCCAAGCCATTCTATGATTGATTATATGATCCTGTGGTAAATTACCAAGGCAAGGAAGAGAGGGAGTGCACAGATTTTCAGTTTTTATAGTGAAATCTGTAAAAGTAGAAAAATCTTAAAAAGGTAAAGTACATGAAGAAGACATTTCCTTAATGAAAAGTTCTCAGTGAATGAAACAAGTGTCAGGAAGATTTAAAAAAAGGAAATGCAGTCTTCCTACCGATTTATATTTATCCTTATCTAATTCTGTATATAATTTAAATTTAAATCCATCTACCATCTACTGCTACAATTTCTATCCACTAGAAATGAAAATCTAGTTGTTTATCTCATGCTGAGTTATTCTATTTACAGATACTTAATTGATGATTAATCAGAAATTTCAATTGAGTGAGCTAGGTAGATTCATTAATAACGCACATCGATAGAGCCCACTAATCCCAGTCCACAGATTTTAATGACCTCAAACTCTCTCACTGTGTATGTGCAGATAGTTTACTTCCAAACAGCATGTTTTTTACCTCACTTCCTACTGAACCCTATAATTGGCTACTCAATTCCTAATTATTATTAAT
The DNA here is from genome assembly GCA_013396655.1 of Campylorhamphus procurvoides. Classification (NCBI taxonomy): domain Eukaryota; kingdom Metazoa; phylum Chordata; class Aves; order Passeriformes; family Dendrocolaptidae; genus Campylorhamphus; species Campylorhamphus procurvoides. Next base: position 911,303 of record WBMV01005072.1, read on the forward strand.
GACTCAGTTTACCCTGGGGAAGATATTCAACAAACAAAAGCTACCAATTACACATGGCTCATTAAAGTCACACTACTTTCAATATTTGAGAGGATACTTCAAAACCATGAATAACTCATTAAATTAGCTACATCACCTTCCTCCTCTGATGTGCATTTACTCTTCTACCTTAGCCTACCTCAAGGAACACTCATGAAATTTACTTTTCCATGCTATTTTTTGGATCACTAAAATCATAGACATAGATTAAATTAGCCATAAGTTGAAAGGAAGAATCTATATATGAAGTAAGTTTAAAAGCATTAAGGAAAATATCTTACTTGAGTTGTGCAAGCTCTCTTCAATAAGTATCAGGTTCAATCACAGAATCATGGAACGGCTGGGGTCGGAAGTGACATCTGGGCATCATCTAGTTTAACAGCCATGCTAAAGCAATGAGCATGTAGTGCGGAATCCACAACTTGACCTGAACAACTTGGTACTTGGTACACAAACAGACACAAAAATAATCAAAACCTTTAAATTCAGCAATCTTCAGCTTTCCTGGAAGTCCTGAGTTAGAGGAGTTTTCCAAGAGAGTCTGTACAAAACTTACTTAAAACCAGGATTCACAGATGCCAGTGTGAAGGCGTCTGTGGAAATAAGCAGAAAATGTTGAAGAGAATCACACAGTTTATGTGCATGCAGTTATTCTTTGGCATGCAGCATCACAGAATGGGATAGAAGGGACTACAGTGGGTCACCTGGCCTAAACTCCCTGCTCAAGCAGCATCATCCCAGAGCACAGGGCACAGGATTACATCCCAATGGTTCTTGAATATCTCCAGTGAGGAACACTCCACAACCTCTCTGGGAAATGTGTTCCAGTGTGTGGTCACCTGCACAGCAAAGGAGTTCTTCTATCTAAGTGGAACTTCCTGTGCCTCAGTTTCTCCGTTGCCTTGTGTTCTAGTGGTTGACACCACCAATCAGAGTCTGAGTCGACCTTCTTGGCACCCCCCTTTAGATATTTATATACATTTATGAAGTTCCTTTTCAGTCATCTCTTCTCAAGGATGAACAGGTCCAGCTTTCCTGTTCAAGGAAAGGCAAGGATGAACTTGCCTCATCCCTTAACCATCTTTAGACCCCCTTCAGGAGTTCCGTACTTCTCTTGTACTGAGGAGCCCATAACTGGACACAGAACTAACAGATGTAGCCTTACCAGGGCTGAGTAGAGGGTAGCTGAGTAGCCTCGACCTGCTGGCTTCCTGCAATAGCAGGAGAGAAAATGTTCCTAACACCCAGGAGCGTCCAGAATGTCAGTACAGTGTCTGCTTGGCTCTCCTCAACTCAGCTCAGGGTCATCTCTGGAAAAAAACCCTTCCTCTTTCAGACAGAGAACTAATTGCTTCTACGTTGCTGGACAGAGAAAGAAACAAAATGCCCAATTGCTTCTGGAGCCTCAGGAGGAACAGAGCCTCACTAATATCCCTCTGCACCTGTGAGAATGACAGGCCACTTTATAAGCTTCAACATTGATTAGCTGCTATGGGTATTTTTTCCCTCTGTGTGAACATAAGAACTGGCTGGTTCCAAGCAAGGAATTGAAGAATTACATCTATTTACTGTCACTATATATTTTGTATAGCTCCCAGGAAAGACTTTAATTTGCAACACACAGGCAATCATTTTTGTCAAGTGGCCTTATTATGATTATTACTTGTTGTATACTGTTCTCGACACATTTATGGTAAGATCAGACCCTACATAAATGACCTTGCACTACACAGGATCACTCCACAACCAGAGAAGAAAGTATTTTTCCTTTTTGAGGAGTGGTTTGATATTACTGAATAATTAATTATAGACATATATATTTTCCAACTTTACTTTTCAGTGAAGCTTCTGGTTTTATCAATAAAGTTTAGGCACTTCATTGGAACAAATTAGAAAATGTTTGAATGTTTTTATTGTAGCTCTTGTATGCTCACTAAGGCTAAGTCTTACATTACACATTCTTAATTAACATTACCTTTATCATATTAATGAAGGTACTCGCTATTTTATTAATATTTGGCAAACAAATATTGATTTTCTTTTGTTAATACGCAGAAAAACAATGCAAAAAATAAGAATGATAAATACAGGAAAATCAAAGTAGTCTAAATGGTGCAATTCTTATTTTCTCTTACAGTCAGCTGTTTCAGTGAAGTTACTGATTTCAAACGGTCTTGACTGAATCCTAAAATCTTTCAACAGAACAGTCTAAAATTGCAAATATGAATATGAAAATAATACAGGAACTGGAGAAAACTTTATGCATGTTAGTGTTCTTAAAGAAGACTGTACTTCCTTTTATGACCTTACCAAGCACAAAAATTCATGTATATTTATAGCACTTTAGAAAGCACATCCCCTTAGTGGCTGCAAAGCTCAATGGGAGAATTCATGCTGTAATAGCATAACGTGCTAATAGCAACACCTATACCTGACCGAGTCTGCTAATTGTGTCCCTCTGGATACGGGGGCCTCATTTGAACACATTCAAATTGTCCTAAACTGCATATGCCTGGAGCTATTCCAAGCTCATTCCACTTCATAGCTGCTCTAAAAATAAACTCAGAGTACTGCACTTCATTCATTTAAAAGTGCAAGTCAGTTTGGGGATTTAGCAATGTGAAATAATACAGGTACAGTGCAGTTGCTTTACAGATAGCTTCTAGGTGCAATTCAGGAAGGAAGCAATTAACTACAGATAGAATTACAGTACAGACACAGTGCAGTGAAACTTTCCTTACAAAAAAACACACAGTCCACACAACCTTAGTGTCTTAGTACAGCAGGCCTTACTGTCCTGTGATGTCTATATCACATGAAGAACATATACAGGAATAGGGTACTGTTATTTCTATTTTAACACCTCAATTCTCTGCACTTGTAGCAATGTCTTAAGGTTCCTAGCTTAGTAGTTATGCTCCACTTGGCATATTAAGATTACATCTATTAAGAAATTGCTCCCCAGTGAGGTCTGGGACTAAAGAGAACATGTGAATACATGAAGCAGAGAGGGACAGCTCTGGATACTGGATTGACTGCCCTGTGTCATCAGTTGCCATGACAGCACACCTGCAACACAGCCATTATATTAAGAAGCATAGTTTTCATATCAGTGATTTCTATGGCTTTTAAGTTGTTTGATACCTGCAAAAGAAACATAAAATATAGTGACTTTCAGTAGCTGAATAGTTGAAGTACTTAAAATGCTATCCAAAGTATTACTTAATAGAAATGTTGCAGTAGTTGTGAAACATTTTTGTTAGCTTTCCCAAAAATAAATTAAATCCTTTAAATCCACTTTGGACAGCTTCTCCCTTTTTCTCACACTTGGGAAACCATTTATGAACGAACAGAGAAGCATCAATCTTCTCAAACCAGATAGGCAGAGATAAACACTTGATGCACTCTGATACACAGAGATAACACAGGCTCAAGAGGTACAATATTGGGCACCTCCGTCTCTGAAGTGTGGAATTTTCAGCTTGAAAGTAACAGCTTCAAGTTCTTCCAAGAAACTGAAGGAAAAGAAATTGAAAATGAAAAAAATACCGAGGGAAAAAAATCTATAATGGAAATTGCTTCTCCTGCCTTAATACATGAAAAGCTGGGTTTCCTATCAGTTGCAGAGGTGCAAATCTCAGCTGCTTCTGAAATTGCAGGACTCTAACTGACAGCAAAATATGGTCCAGCAAAAATAGTTATATTTTTTATTACAGCCACCTTACAACTAGCACTGTCCTTTAGAAACAAACCTTTGAAATTGGATGTTCTCTTTCTGTCCTTTATCAGAGAAGAGCAGCCCACCAGAGCTCCCTGCAGTTTCCCAGGGGTGCCTACAGACATTAAAAGGGATGAGCAGGTCAAGGCATATTAAAACATGAGAAAAACTCAGACAGATCACACTCAGAATTTACCTTTAATGTTGTCTTCAGGCAAATGTTCTTGCCTAAATTCAACTTCATGCACACCTGTCAGTAAGTTTGTAGAGCAAAAAAATAAATATTTTTCAGGGACGCATAATAAATCCAAATAAGATAAGACAGCCTGGAAGTGCAGCCACATCAAGAATTTCACAGCATTGCTGCTTCTAGGTGGAACATACAAGTGGAAAGTGAAATGCCCCTTAGAAGGGGAAGAAGTAGGACCACGTGCTAGTTAAAGCTCTTTTTGCAAGTGTTTAATATTTAGATTTTATAAGCCTTAATTTGTCTGGATGTATTTACATGAGCCTGTTTCTGCGTAGTTCTTTACAAATTGTTTTGACTTGTAGCATTTTCACAGGTGCTTAGATAGTATAGGGCTTTCATGAATTTTGACAACACCTGGAACAAAAAGAAGTGACACATTCTGAATCATTTTGTTAATAAGGGACATGAAGCAGAATCACCAGTTAGAACACTGGATTTTATTCAGTTCATCTAACCCACGACAAGGGTTCAACAGGAAATGTGTAGGATCAGCAGGCCTTTATGGGTGATATGAGTTGTCAACAAAGTCCATCTTTGCACATGTCAGTAATGCTCTGCATTCAGCAGACAAAGCAGGAGTGAAAGCCCATCGTGCTGATAAATGTAGATTAGATTCATAGCAACATTTGGAACAGAGTCTGGAATAGTTTTAGTTCTATTTTTGACATTGGCATAACTGGATACATATTTTGTCATTATTTTGGTTAGTGGTACTTTTTCAAGTTTATTTACATTCAGCCACAGGAAAAAAACCAAACAAACAAAACAGTGGATTTGATTGGTTTGGAATAGAAAACAGGCATAAATAACAGTTTCAGTTTCATATTCTTGGGGTTTTTTTGTGGGGTGGTTTTAGATTTGGTTTTGGGGGTTTTGTTTGCTTTGTTTGTTTGGGTTGGCTTGGTTTTGGTTTGCTGTTGTTTTTTGGGGTTGGAGGGAATCTTTTAGTGATTGTCAGGCTACGTTTTTTATTAGAAACTTGCCAGCTTATATTACCCCAAAACCAAACCACTGTAAAAGAAGGAATCAGATCTTGAGACGCAAAACTATGACCTTTTGAACAGCTTTGGTGCTCTGTTTAGCTTATCCGATGAAATTTCTACCCTCTGTATGGCTTCCATAATTACAATGTTCAATCATCTCATAGATATTATTTCAGTGTCTTATTGACTGAAATTATGCCTCCTATCTGCATCTGATAATGGTTCCAATTTTGAATCATACAATTCAGACACTTCACAGCAGTAGCTGCAAGAGAAGCACATTTAAATTATTTTGCAATCTTTTTGTTGCTGGTGTCATTTTATCTTTCATCCCTATATGCTGCTTTTGTACATGCACATCCCATAATATACACTTAGAACTAGAAATAAGGAAACAACTATGAAATAGCAGTCATGTTAAAGTCCTGTGTTTTAATCTAAGTGTTTTGTTTTCACTGGTTTCTTTGTTAATTTCATTCTTTTGATTTTGTACCCCATCTCTTAAGTAGCCAAGTTTATTTTTTGTCTCCGACCCTTTCTTCTGATCCTCTTACGTGAAACACTGTCAAAAAATTCCACAGGGCAGAGAGAAATATTCTTCACAAAAGCCAACTGACATAGTGTTTACACCCACTTTATTACCTGGATGTAGCTATGATATTCCTCAAGAGAATTTCCAGGAGCAAATGAACACAGACATGTGTAATGCTCACAATCTCAGACCACTTTTTATGCATAAAACTCGATGGAAACTAGCTCTGTTTCTAGTAGTCACTCTGCTTTGCAGTTATGTGCCTATCTCATGCAGAAAACATCCTCCTGTCACAACTAACAAATGCCGTAGTTATCACTGTTATGTCTGATCTCTTTGTTATGAACATTATTAAATACCTATTTTGGTTTGACTTTGGTGTATCCACATGCTTTCTGTTGAGTCATTTATTGTCTTGTTTATGCCAGTTTTCATTTCAGGTTATGGTGACAAAGGTTTGTACAACCTCTGGTGAGTGCTTATTTAATGGGAATGAGGGAAGCTGAGTGCTCACTATCATGGACAGGAGCGTTCTGCAGTTCTTCAGTGCAGTGAGTTGGAGACTCAGTCTAGGCGTAGGTATAGAGTGCCATCATCAAGAGCTGTCTAAAAATCAAAGGTGTTCAGCTAGTAATGCTTGTATATATAGTAATATATATATAGTAATAGCATGCATATACTCTTTGTAATAAAAAAAGTCAAAACCAGTATGTGGCAGCATGTGGTTGTATAGACAATATAACTGGTCCAAGGTTGATTTAAATTTAATTTCAAAGCCAAAAGCATGAAATATATCACTTTTAAAGTTTAAATTAGGACATATCTGAAATGTCATTATACTGACCTGATGCAGATAGAATGCATCCATTGATCTTGCTGGAAAAAATCCAACTCATATCGCTTGGGGAATCTGCCCTTTCATCAACACTGAAGATCTGAGAGACATTGATGCCTACTAAAATTAATGGGAACTGCTGATGTTCTTGGAAACAAAGCCTGTAGAGTTGCATTATCTTAATTTGCTACTTTTTTCTTTTTAATGTGTTAGCTATTCTTATTACAAGGTCCAGCAGAAGGACAATATCCTGCAACACAGCAAAATTTCATCTTCATGCGACAACTATTTTAGTGACAACCACTTTTACTCTCAGAAAGCTAGTCTGCAATGTACTGAGCAAGATCCAACTACTTTCAGTGAACTGACAATTGCAATGTGAAGTATTGCCAGATAAATATTTATCAACATTGCCTTTTATAGAATTTGATACGTTATGAGAGATGTCTGATTTTACCAAAATTGAAAAAAACAGTTTAGAATTCTTTTCCAGAAGAGAATTATTACACCAATAATGAACTATTCTTTTAAAGCTTCTTAAAATAATGCACTTGCTTGTTTTTCAATGTTAATAGATATCTACCTTTTGGGAGGGGAAACACTGAAGTGAGATGAAAATCTCAGAGCCCTCTTTATGTGCCAATGTGTGGGGACAGTTGTGAATGAGCAGAACATGATTTTTCCATGGGATGGGTCATTCTGTAATGCAGATTTTTAGAGAACATCATCAGGAAGAGATGCCTACATCAGTGTTTCCTAGTGTCCTTGACAGAAGCATTGCTGAAGGTGACCAAATAGCTGTTACATCTTCAGTACACAGTGGTATCAGCTCAGTCTAGCTCTTACCACAGAACAGGCTGATACAGTAGTTAAAAAAAAGGCTTTATCCATTTAAGGCAAATTTAATTCTCCTCTGATCAGCAGCAAGGGGAGCAGTTAGTGTTCAACAGACCTTTGAGTTTTAGAGGTACAGACCTTTCTCTGGCCTTATGCAGCTTATCTTGGATTCCATATATTAGTACTTAAAAGTCCATTAATCCTAACTGAACGTGCTTTACTAGAAACTTCGAAATAAAAAGTCAGGGTAACTGCTGAACAAAACAGAGGTTAACCACTTCTTACCTGATATTCCCCCTGACATTTCAGTATCCAGCCTCTTTCAAACCGTGTAGCTGCAGCAGCAGAGATGGGGAGATATGGAGTGACTGAGTCACCTCTGACATTTATTTTGAGTTTTGAAAACAGTATTATGCGTTCACAGTGCAGTAATTTTTCAAATTGAATTTATCATTGCGGACCTCTCCAGTTTTCTTCTTATCAGGTGATAAGACTACTCACAGTTTTGTTCATATTTACTTTCTAGTCATGCTTCATAACCACTTGAAAGTTTCCCATGCAGGAAGATGAGTTTTGTTAGGGCACATGGACCAGTCAATCTAACTACACCTGTGAACTGCAAGAAAGGCCAGCAAATGACTCAAGTCTCAGGTGTTCTGGCCTAGAAGTCCATCACTGAAGAAAGCAAACATTATCAGTGCATTAAATTTAACGTAGTGCTGGAATAAGTGTGTGTGTACTATGTGAGGAAATTTCAACCCATTAATAAAAAATAATTGTTTTTTTTTTAAAATTCCTTCAAATTATTACTTGGTTTCCCCACTGAGCAGTTTTTTCCTGTTAATCCAACAGCTGCTATCAGCAGTAGGCAAATTCATCCAACTGGTATTTTTCTGTAACTGCTCTGAATTAATTCTGCACATCAATTTTCAAGCAAATTTCAAATATGCAAGAAGATGTCCCAACAGTATGAAACCTCGCACAAAAACATGAGCTACACAAAATCCATTCCAATATAACCAAACCTAATATAAGGCAATAACAATATAGTACAGCCACAGAAGTAACAAGAATTTTGATTTTACATGCAAAGAAGCTATGAAAGTCTTATTAAACAGAGACTTGTTGTAGTTTCCTAGTGTCTTCCCTTATTGATTTCTAACTTTCACTGCATGTTTCAAGTCTTAAAACAAGAGTTGTGATATTGAATTGGTGATAGAGCTCTTTCTCAAATTTTCAATTCTTTTTTTCTTCCACTATTGTTTTTTGTAGCAGTTTCTAATTATTGGATGTAAATCTATGGCAAACCATCTCTTATAGCAGCTGTGTGCTATGAGAAAAGGCAAAAAGGCAGACATCCACTATAGCATACACAACATTTATAGTAAGTGAGGGAAATGCTTGTACTGTTTTGGGTAATGTTTTAAAAGTATTTTTGTGTCTTAATTCAATAAACCAATAAAATAAAAGGTGACTATTTCTGGTAAATATGACAAATCTCTAAAAAATACCTTTCACTTGAAAAATTTTTAATGACCTGCTTAAACCAAATACCCTATCACTTATATATTAAAAATAAATTATTATGAAATAATAATATACTTTTGTGAGGCATGCTGTAGATTTTCACTGCTTTAATAATCAACTGAACCTCACAGGTCACTACTGAAGACAAAGGTCATCCAGCTCCTGTAACAGAAGCGCAAAAAGTGCTCCTTGACTACTCTGCCTCAGTAAGACGCTTAGAGGCACTCACAATGTAATTGTTCTAACACAAAGTTTTGATGATGCAATTGTTACCTATGATTCGGGTAACATTGGACTTTTAGTCAAAAAAAAACAACTCCCACAACAGTCTGGATGTGAACATATATTAACTCCTTTTAGATCAGACTATGAAAGTCTGAGTTTTATGGCTCTGATGGCTAATTTAGAATAGCAACTGAACCCTCAAGACTCCTGGTAAAGAAGGCTGTCCCTCCTCTTTAAAATACTTTTGCCACTTTGTACTTTTCCTAAATCATTTGGTTAGATTAGATCACAAATGTCACAACTCTGATTTTTATTATTGAACTATATGAACATAACCAGTTCCTTAATTTATGTTGTTAAACATTTTGTGAGGAAATTGCCTATTGTGGTTTGTTCTGGGTTTCATTAATATAATGTAACTCAGCCTTCCCTGAGATTAAAATCAAAGATGAATAACTGTGCTCAGCTAAAGCATGCCATTTGCTAATTCATCTGAGATCAATAATGCTTAAATGAATAATTTAGTGAACCACTATGCACCCTTTTTGGCTGCTTTATTTTCTACTACAAACAACTTGTTATTTGCAATAATATACAGCATTTACAGAGTTAGACGAAAGAAAGTCTTTTTTTCCTCTTTCTTTTATGTTTTCTTAGTAAGCAGAAAAGTAGTTTGTGGGTTTTAGTTCTGAATACCTGACCAGAAAATCTTTAAAGAATTCAAAGTCTATATATTGGCTTTTATTAAAACTCTCTTTGGGCTTTCTTTTCAGTTTTAGCTTGACAATTGTTTCTCTGATGCTCATCAAGATGTTGTGCAAATAAGTGATTGTGAACAATATAGGTAGCATTGCCAAGCATACACTCTTTTATATATGCATTGTGAGTCTAACACCACGAGAAAGCTGTCAGACAGATTGATCTTTTGTAGCAAGTCCAAAATGCCTAAAAGGAATTGACCATCTGCAAAACACAATCAGGTTAGTGACCTAAATTAAGAGGCACAGGTCATTCTAAGTGTTTGCCTCTGACTAGAGTAATTTAAGACTGAAAGCATCAAATCATGGAATCAAATAGGAAAAATCTGTCTGGTTCAATCTTCTCCCCACAAATGGATACATAGACTAGAAGGGTTTCTTTACTCAGGAGTGAATTGAAATTCTATTACCTTAATTATGTTCCTATGTTTTCTTCTAACAAATATCTGTGGGACAAAAAAAGTGGGGTGGGGGAAGAAAAGACCAAAAGCACCATCCATTTTTGAAAAAACTTGAGGCAATGGATGAGTGAATGGATGGAGGCATTCATTCACGCAGAATTTTGGCTGCTTGGAAGCTTATTCTAAGACAGATATTTCAGAAGCCTTACTGAATAAATGATTTACGAAGACTCCTTCAGAAAGTGTTACTTCTTTACTACTTGCCTTGCAGTTATTTTGATGACTTCTTAAGCATATACTTTCAGGATTCAAGAGATAACACAAGTCTCCCTACTTTTATCTTCACTTTAAAGGAAGAAGATATACCGTCTAATGCTTATGGCTGAAGATAATAACTGGAAAGTTATTCTGTGCATTTCTTTGATGCACAGTACCTAAACATCTCTTTTTTATTGCCACATTTTTAAGGGTAATCCTTTGGGAAAAATGGAAAACTGACATAGCAGGATTTCCATTTGGGATGTTATGGAACACTTAACAAAAAAACACAAGGGAGGTCTGTGTCTCTCTGGACCTATATGTAGGTGAAGGCTAAGCAATATTACCAGAGAACATGCTAGATAGCTCTTGGTTCCTACCATTAGACAACTGAAGTGAGTCCATCACTTAGTGCAATCACGTTGGCAATATTCTCTGATCTATTGGATTAACCGTTTAAACTGATGCACTAATTCTTCCCTCTTTTATTAAAAATGAGACATCTGACTGAGCATTGTATACTTCACTTGCACTACAAAGCATGTGTCCCTTCTGGATGCAGGCCATAGATATCTGAAGGAAAGAACCATCAATGCAGAAAGGAAGCCCTATATTGGTGTGAATAGCTTTTACCATGATTGCAATTTATTCCATATTAAAATCTGAAAACTTTGCATTTTCACAGACAGTTAGACAGTAGCAGGAACTGAGATCTGGTATTCAGTGCTAATGTTATACTTTGTCGTTATTAAGTGGAAAGTTATTGATTCGAACAACTGCATTGCATGACATGTCATTACCCTGTGTCAGTGAATTAAAGCAAACAAAATACCTGGGAAGAGAAAATTAGTTCGGTAATACTGCTGATAGTCATAACGATGTATTGATTACATATTAACATAATAAGACACATAGTTACATGCAGTGTATTAATTTCTGCATTGATATACATAAATATTTTTAATATTGGCTGTAATTGTCCAATTATACTTTTTGTTTGGTAACAGACTATAGGGATTTTTCACTATTGGAGAAATTTATATAGTCCTTTTTTATGTGGCTATGAAATTTTTTTCTTTTGGATTACAAAAATGGCAGAGCCAAGGTGTCCCTGTAGCTGATCCTACTGGCTACATGCTGAGAAGAACTTGCATCTACAAGGGAAATTTTGTCTTGGGCTGTTTATTAACATAGTGTAACTGAACTGTACTAGTGGCAAATTATGTGTAAGCAACTTCATTTTAAGCTTTGCATTAACCTTTTTTGTATTAGTGACATACTCTCTCTTCTCTGTTGATCTACCTGTATTAGATATTCTCAGGTGTAAATCTCAAAATACATTAAGTTTCAAAACTGAAGTACGTTGTGAAGTAACTATGAAAAAAGCCCATGACATATTCATGGTGGTGATGTTTTAAGTCATTCACTGTGCAACATCTCTTCAGAGTTCTACAGACACAATTTCACACAATTCAGCACTGGGAAGTATATTTTGGAGGCATTTTCATGTCTTTCAGATGATTTAGGTTTTTTGGTGTCAGATTGTTTCCTGTGTGAGGAATTCCTTCCATATACTCATGTTTTTTACCCTCCCCAGAGGCATCACTGTCAACAACCCTGTTTGTCAGCCTGACTGAGGTATTTACAAATTATTTTAGATTTGCACATTAACATGATGCAGAATAACCTTTTACATCCAGTATCAAGAGATATATTCTAAACACAAACATCTAATAAATGTATCAAGGCACTTCTTAGGTAGCCCTTGGCAATACGGGTGATGCCAGATAGAACAGCTCCATTGAGGCAGCTGTAATCTTTTCATCTCTGGTTTAAAAACCGCTATTTTCACTGTCTGCAAATGTTAGATTCTAATCAATACTTACAGACTGATTTAGGGAGACATCATGAGTGTCTTGTTTAGTTAGAAAAAAATATCAGCAATCACTGGGGAAAGAACCCTTACAATGAATACTAAAACAATAGATCAGAAGGACTGTTAGGAAAAGATTCTCACATTTGTGGTAAACAAGCTAGCTTGGATACCAGCAACAGTCTTTCTGTGCAACAACAAGATAGGAATAAAGCTAATTTACCTTGCTTCATGTCAAGATACAGGGTGTATACCAAATTTTCTGTTGTAATTGATTACCATTTAACCCTCTCCCATGAAACTAAGTCATCCCTGCACCAAACTGAAATGACTACAGTATAGACATAACTCAGGAAAGGAACTTCTTCCTAGAATTGCTGCTTTTTGTTGGGTTTTGGGGGGGTTTTTGGTTTTTGTTTTGTTTTTCTCTCCCTCCATTTCTAGTAGTTGATTGAGAAAAAGCTAGTATTTATCTCATTTGACCTCCTCGTGCCCTAAGACTAACATATTAGAATGGTTAAGTGACTGTAGCAAATTTTCTCATGGACTACCATATCCATGGTAAGATCAAATATGTGTCCATATGGTAAAAATGCTATTTGAGTTTTATATTAATTATTTAATATAAATCAGTGTGAGGACATCAATAGCACTTCATGTGCTTTAACAGTCTAGGAATAGACCCCCTGAAAGTTTTTGACATAATTCATGACACTGTCCTATATCTCCCAAGACAGTTGAGCAACATCTGGAAAGAGTTGAAGAGTTTCTTTTCTGCAGTTTGTTAAGATGTGATACAATTACAAGACCTCAACCACTATATTTTGAGTCTAACGTTACATATAAAGATTACCAAAGGAAAGTCATATTAATTTTAAGCTCAAATCTGAGCAGTGAGTGTGAATCCACTGTAATTTACAACCTAAAACAATGAATGTCAGTAAGTTGGTATGACAGACAGACAGACACGGGCTAGATTTCACTTAAACTGATTTTAACTCTTCAAAAATTAAATATCTAGTCTAAGTTACTCTAATGGAGACAGGCAGCCTAGGAAAGGTAACATAGGAAAGAATGGTTACTGACAGATGAAAATATGACATTTAAGGTAGATAGGACAAATAATCTGTTCAAATGCCTATGGAAGTATTCACTGTCTGTAGAAGCTGGATATGAACATGATTCAATCACCTAAATGTTCGTGTCTAGTGCTGTTTAAGGAATCCTGATCAGGATGACATTATGTCACTGGATTTGTGAGTAATTCAGCAGGATAAAATCTGACAGGAGACCTAAGAGCATCTCAGGTGGTAGTGGGTGCAAATTACTAGCAAACTGAATCAAGACATGAACTTTTAAAAAGCAAAAATTAGAAAAAAATAGACTCTAAAGACCAAAATAGTTCAAAATCTCAACCCCTCATGGATCAATATTGGGATGGGAACTGTCTAACATCTTTGATGGTGACATGGACAGTGGGATTGAACACGCTTTCAGCAAATTTGCCAACAACACCAATCTGTGTGGTATGGACATTCTGGAGAAAGGATGCCATCCATAGGGACCTGGATAGGCTGGAAAGGTGGGCCCACTGAAGTTCAAAAAGGCCAACTGAACAGTCCTGCACCTGGTTCAAGGTAAAGACAAATACAGGCTGGACAGAGAATGGAAGACTAATGCAGGACTTAGAAAAAGCCAAATGCGTCCTGGGCTGCATCAAAAGAATCATGGCCAGCAGGTCAAGAGATTGGAATGAGATGATCTTTAAGTTCCCTTTCAACCCAAACCAGTTTATAAACCCATGAAAAAATATCCAATAATACAGTGCCAGAGCTATGTCAAGACTATATCTGATGAACTAGAATAAGCATAAATCTGGAAGTCAAAATAACAAAGAGTTATTTTATTATAAAACTATCTATTTATCTATTATAAATAAGATAGTTTAGGATAAATAATGATGGGACAAGCTAAAGTACCTTTAGTCTCTTTCTTGCAGATTTTTCTATAGTGAGTTTGTAAAGGCCTGCTGATGGTTTATTCCATCTCAGGACTTTCAGCTTCACTGGTGAACCTCATTGAGCACACCCAGAGAAATAATAGTAAAGATGGACATTTCTGAGTATTATGATCAAACCAATAAAAACCCCAAACCTAGCAAATACAAAATGTGGTTTTGTCTTTCCCTCTTCATAGATGTGTTTCACTTCCTTCCGTTTCTTTCTTCTCCTTTTTCTCACATTGTTTTTCATTTTACCCTAACTGAAGTCCATCCTTAACAGTATGATAAATATCTTACATGTTGCTTGCAAATATTTATGTTAGGAAACATTTGGGACTAGAAATGCATATTTTTAGAGAAACTTCATCATCTTATTCATAAAAAATTCTGAACTGATTGTGGAAGTGGACTTTGAAGGAAGATTTTGCAGAACATTATATTAGTATGAAGAACCAAAACTGTTTAGGACCCAACATCCTTTTTCATGCTATTACCTGGAGAAATAGGCTATTAATGACCATTCAGAACATTATAGTTAATTTACCTATTGAAGTAATGGGGTTTGGAGACTATAAACTCTACACACTACAGGTCCTAAACTGGAGGAGCTGCAGTGCTGAACCAATTAAAATATATTGCCTGTGGCTGTCAATTATTCTTTGTATTTCTACTACTTTTTAAAAGTACAACATTTGATGGCCTTTCTAACCAGGAATAAACTCAGGCAAAACTGAGTCAAAACTTCAGAATAGACCAGCTAGTAGAAGAATTCAGACGTCTCTCAGTCTCACCAGGGAATTGACTTTTGCTTGCTAATTGCTTTGGTCTCCTTGATATGGTTCCTGCTGTGCTGCTTATAAGCCTGACTGATATCCTAGAAATGCCTTCTAAATAACTTCCTTATCAGTGACAAATTCTTTTAGCTCCCTGGAGGAACAAGGAAGAGAGTTGTTTTATGTCTTTTCCTTAGAACAAGAAGATTACTACAGCTTTTCCAAAAATTTACACACCCACTGACCAAAAATGCAGATATTATGGCAGTCTTATTTCAATTCTGTTTTTCATAATGAAAATTGTGTATCGTGAATTAAATGCTGTATCTTACTCAGATTTCTTTGAGAAAAGTCAGGGGCATAAAATTAAGAAAAAATATTGTAAAAAAATATCTGCATGGTATAGATATTGTTGATGCCTGGTTTCACTGTTGTGTTTTTAAGGAAATGGGATAGGAAAGAAGTTGAAAAGAAAGGCAGAGATGAAAACAAATGCACTGATGGGATGAACCATCAGAAGGAAAATACAGCAGTTCTTCCTTAACCATCCATCTCTCCCTTTATAGTGTATCCTGCCTTCTTCATTTTGCCTGTTCTTAAAAAAATGTTTAAAATATTATCCCAGTCTTTCCTTTACATCTTTTTGTTTCCTTCCTGAATATTTTTGGCTCTCTGTGTAATCGTTTTAATCAAAGAAAACCTGTGCAATCATGGTGCTATACTGGAGTTTTTGTCTTCTTTTTTTTTTTTTTATTGTAAGACCATCTGAATTCTCCATGAGCAAAAATGGAGTTCCAACTTTGGAATAATCTATATAGTGACACTGAAAAATATGGGTGTCCTGGTTTGTTAAATACTGGCCATATGAAAGGAAAACCTGTGGTTGTAGCAAGGGATCAGAAGATGAAGTTTTTAGTTGTAGTCAGAGTAGGCACTGTGTGATGAATGACGCCTTTTGCATTCACCTATGAGGAAAGAAATTTGATATGCCTCATTGACGTTTGGTGCCTATAAGTCACTTTAGAACTGAATGAGAGGTTTTCAGTGACATAGCATTGCAACTAAGCTCAAAGGGAGTTTAGTGATACTAGGTGAAAACAACGACAAGAACTTAAGATGGAAAGGATTTACCAGAGCTTCAAACTATGCCTCCTTCATACTTGTTTTCACAAACTCCAGCACTAACCAGTTTGACATTTTTGACTGCACCAAAGGAAATTTCTTTCCATTTGCAGCACAAATATATCCATGACAAATGTGATTTTTAGTGGGTTTATGCTGATGCTTTCCCTTAGATCAGGTATTTCTCTCACATCTATGGTCTTTGGTTCCCTGAATGAATGTCCAAAGAGACTCAGCTTCAATTTGTAGCCCATCCAGCTTAATTTGAAGGAAGAACCCCTTATAGCCTACCTTTGTAACCTACCTTTTTAAAACATGAGCAGTTCAGATTACCTTCAGCAGAGGTCAGTGGCGCAGTTTATTATGATTTCAGTTGTCCCAAAAGTGCATTGAGAATGAGCTTTTTAAAAATAATCACCTAAACCAGGTGGCCTAATACTCATAACCACTTGCCTTTCGGAGTTATCGGAGATGAATAGCCATAAATTCATCACACCAGGTTTACTGATACTGAAGAAAGAAGATTTGGGAAGGTTTAGTAACCAGGTGATAGCAGAGATTTCTTACATGTTCTGTTCCTATGACATGTACCTACACTTCCAGACACTCACTGGACAAAATGATAACTATTCATTTTCTCTATGTTTATAAATTACAGTCTGCAAGATTCTACTGTGTGTAGCATTACTTTGAATTGTGAGGGTTTGATATTTCATGTCTTTGTGAATGAAAGCTTGTCTTTTTCAGAAATTCCATTTGTTTTTTTCCCCGAGTGTGAGGGGGAATAATGTCCACTGGATCACTTCATTTGGCATGAAACATAAATGCTGGGCAGAATAGTTGTCATGGGCTTCATCCAGGTGTTTTTTGAGAGACCTTCATCTGCCAATAAACAGAAAGTGATTTTAAGGGTACTGTTCCCTTCTAGCCTAAAGTACAAGTCTAAAGCTGAGTGTTGCAAAGTCTTCTCCCTCTGGTCTTGGCTCTTTGAATCACATCTGCTTTATTACTGTGAAGTCTTCAGTGAAAGGCTTTAGATAAAATAGGTGACTAATTGCATAATACAATCAAAGATTAATTAGAACAGCAGTTTATAACCTGATCATAAGATAAAGCACAGAGAATTTGAAACAGTGCAACACATGTCTTTTTCTGCTATTTTTTCATTATAGAAATTAAGACAATTTAGGTTTCATTATAATCACTGCACCAAATGCAGAAATAGTAGGTAATCAAATACTACTTATATGTCAGTACTCAGATATAAGTCAGTCAAAGATCATCTCTTTTGTCTGGGCAACAGCTCAGAAAATGTAGGTCAAATTTTCCTTAGAACCTTGAGAAATCATGGTGGGCTGGAGGCCTGGCTCCATGCAGAGAAGTACACCAGCTGTTCTGGAGGGACTGTGGTGGGGCACTCAATTATATTGCCTCAGGATCCTTTTAGGCAATGGAAGTCCTTTATGACTGCTAAGCATAGCCAGAACAGCCAAGCTTCAGAGTCTAACTACTATCTAATAATAATATGTTTATTCTGCATGCAAGAGAAAATCACAAGTGCCAAAATAACTGGTTCAGAAGCCAGATTGCCTTCTGCACTTAGGTTATAAATTTGTATTCATCTATCAGTTACACATTTCTGAGATAACCCAATCAGCCGCAGTATGACAACAGTGCAAATTTTTAAATTATAAAACAAATCCAAATAGGAGTTGAATTTATACCATAAACCTCCAACACTAGATTCCACCAAAGAAAATCCTTAATAACTGGACTGAGGACACTGAGTTGGTTCAAGTGTACAAGTGGTATTAAAAAACCAGTATATAACCTCTGCTAGAAAATATGCTGCTCTTACCCAGCAGTGTTCATCTGCAGGCATCTAATCCCCTAACAAAGAATGTAGACTTTGTTGTCTGTATTTTTACAGGAGGAAAAAAATCATTTTGTCAAAGTCAAGAAGCAAGCCTGTGGTATAAATTGAACATGTTTGTAAATCTGACTCATCAGTCCAGAGTCCTGCCACAGACGATGTCCTGTAGGCTATGCCAGCTCTGCAAACTGGCTGTTAGAGTGCAAAACAATGACTGCAAGCAGCACAGCCAGCGGTTTTTAAGAGAAAAATCTAAATAAAATATATTATAGTAATAAAACAAATTAGCAGCTGTTATCCTGAGGCAACAGTAATGAAACCCTCACAAAACAGGCCTTTATTAGAAGTAGTAACAGTAATCATAAGTTCAAGTTTAACTAAGTGAGCCATTAAAAGTGCAATGCTGAAATGAACTGAACCAAATGACAAAGTAAAACGTGCCTGGGGCTATGAACAGGTTTTTAATTTGTTTTACTTCCATCTCTCTGGTGTCTGGCTCTAAAAAATGATGTGACAAAAGACTCCTCACTACATTCTAGTCTGAATGCTAAATAAATTAGTAAAAGCAGCACCAACAATAGTACACACAGCCTATTCCTGTCCCACAGTGCTAACATCACTAGTCCTCTCTGGCTTTGTGCTCTGGTTTTCCATGATTCAGGGCAAACCACAGTCCCTCCAGCCATAGGCAGCCATAGAGACTTTCATGCAGCAAAGAGCTACCAAACCCCATACTCAGCTACTGTTTTTTACGAGAGGATTCTAGGCTCAAATTTATCAGAAGAACTACACTGAAAGTTTCTTACACCAACCCCTTTTACAATTTTAATGGTCTGGTGGGAAATGCTACTGGAGTGGATAGTTGGGAATGTTTCACCCCTTCAGGCACATCCAGGCAGGTCTGGCATCTCCTGGACACCATACAGGCTTGTGCCATTCAAAGCAGCCTTGAAAGTGCTCTAGCACATGCTCAGAAACTGTGACCACAAAATCAGAATCACAAAGAATACCAAATTATGTTAAAGATGCATTTTTCAAAATGTTTCTAGACCACATCCCGTAGAAATAATATTTTAGCTTTCTCTAAGATAAAATGGTAGTTACTTTGCAGTATAGTCAAAACAGAACTCATTTAATTCATATTTACTTCCCTGATTTTAATTCAAGACTGGACTTAGTTTCTATTATCCTGTTTTTCCTTTCTGAAAATACATTTTCTTGTGTACAAAAATGTTAATGAAAAATAGTACCAGAGAAATAAAAGTAACTATAGTTTTCATATAACATTTATAAAACTATTTTAAATATTGTAAATAGCTATTTCCGTCACCAGGCATATTGAAGAAAGTTAACTAGAAAAAACACTTCGTAATGACTTTCAAGGATTTGCTGAAGGCAAAAAATTGCATTTTATAAATCAAATTCCTTAAAAATGCTGACTTCATTTCAAAATCATTTTCTCTACTTATCTACTGAGTTTCTCCTTGCTGTGCTAGAAATTGTACAGTGAGTTTTATATGAGCTGTGAAAATGGATTTGTGATTTTTAAGCTAGCAAATCCAAACCAAAATAGTCGTCACCATTAAAAAAAAATAAACAACAAAACCTTATGCATCAACAGCTTCTGATGTTAGAAACAAAAATCAGAATTTGACTAGTTAAAATCTGATTATTACAAACATCATTACAAAGCGTAGATTTTTAAATTTTTTACTTATTTATGAGTCAGTGAGATAGTTTTCTCTCGTGAACAACTGCATGCTGGTCTAAATGTAAATAATGTCTATAATATCATTTCTGCCTGGAATGTTAGGAGTTATAGAAGCAAAAGCTGAGACTGATTGTTTTATTAGGACAACTACATAGAATGAGTTGTTGCAGTATTCAAAAGAGTGAAAGAATGGTTGTAAACTGTCCTTCTCATAGTGATAAGTCCTAGACACAATGGGAAAAATAAATATGAAAGAGAAGCATATACCTTGTAGTCTCTGGCAAGCAATAGAGTAGGGCCTTCCCCAATCTAATGTTGCATCCGAAGTGTCTCCTTGAATAGATAGTACTAGACAAATTATTTTCTCTTGGCTTTTTTGCAAACTGCTAAACTTCACGAGAACCTATGACAGACAGTTTCACTATTTAAATATATCAGAGTATAAAAAGAAGCATGGAATAAAAAAAAAAAGAAAAAAGAAAAAATCACCTTTGTCTTTGTGTTACACTTGCAATGAAGTAATTTTGAAGGTAGTGCATAATTTTATAATGGTAGCTAATAGTGACTAATCACAGTTTTGCCTGTAATGACTAACAATATTATATTCACTTCCTCTAAGTAATTTGTGATTTATAGAGATAATTAAATTTCCTATGTGACCAAATAAGAAGACTGAAGTAAAACCTCAAGAATCCCTCATGTCGCATCCATACTGCAAAATTCATCCATCTCAGCTTGGTCAGAATAGGTTGTATTCCCTCTCCACCCTCCCTTAAGTAGTTTGGCTCTGGGTGTCATTTAGGCCCCATATGCTACCCCTGGGATTCTAAGAAATAATTTGTGGTTTGGTGGGGGCGTTTTTGGTTTTTATTCAGTTTTGAGCACCTGAAACAGTAAGTATACATATCTTAGGATAGCACTGGGATACTGACGCAGACCTGTGTGGAAAATAATGGACAAGCCACCCTGCACAAGGGTAGAAGCAAAATGGCCGTTTATTATCAGGGAGCACCGGCTTATAAAGGGAAGAGCAGGGAAGGTTCTAGAACTTGGGCGTGGTTCAGGGAGGAGTTTCCAAGGTCTGCATCACATAAGGGAGAAAGGGGACGGGCTTCACTAAACAAGGGAAAGCAAGGGAGGAGCAAGGGAGTGGCCAGCCATATATGGTACAGCTGCACCGCACCACAGGCTGACCAATGGGAAAAGGGGAATAAATTGGCCAATAGTAAGGGGGTAACTGGGGTACAACAGCCAATCAGAACAAAGAACAATAGAAATGTAATAATTACTATTCTAATACATGGAATTAACTAACTAACTATAAATCTAGAACTTTTAACTCTCTTCATTGGTCCATGGGTGGACGATCTTCAACCCACAACGATGTTTCAGGTGAGGATTCTTTCTTCTTTTTATCCTTTCGGTTTCTTCTCCATTTCTGGTATGCTGCTGCCCTGACCCCGACAGGATACCTTAAAGAAGGGTGAATACAGTCAAATGAGGTATAGACTCCTCCATACCACTTCATATGAGTAGCTTCTAGAGTGAGCTATATCCAAACTAACAGGTTCCTCACAAAAGGGAGGCTGAGAATGAAATAACATTCATACTCAGTGTACATAGTAGGGAACTAGACCTGACAATATCTGAGGACCCATCATTCGCCAATGTGGTTGTACTCACAGGAGCATTTCCTTGCTCTTTCCTGCTCATAGAGAAAGTGTTGAGCCTTCTGACATTTCAAGTTATTCAGAGACTCAGTACAAAAACAGCAAGCCTATAAATGTCCTACAATTGGCCTATAAAATAAGGTTTTGTATCCTAAATGATGGCAAAACATCCAAGGAAACACCAGTCTGTGGAGCATGATGTCTTCCCTGTGATCAAAACTGTTGTCGTTGGTATTGAAAATTTCCTTACAGAAAAATCATCCCTGAGGAGATGAGGACTTTTGAATTTTGTCTTTTCAGGAAAACTTAATTGTCTTACCCCTGGAAATGACCCTTAAGCTTGAAGACAAGATCTTATTCAGTTCTGCGTCTTTAGGGATTGCTATGTGTATCATCACAAATGGTCAGTCTATGAATATGGGTTGTTTAGGGGTTTTTACACTCTTCAGGGCAAAGATTTGTATCTTGCAGTTATGACCTTTGTAATGGTAGCACATTTGAATAACCACTATGTGTACACGGCAAAGTGGAAGCATTAAAAGCACTTTTCTTCTGCATACTACAATTCACCAAATATTTGAAATGTATTATATTTTCCAGAGAATATAATTTGTACACATTAGAAACTACAGGGAAATATAATTAAAAATTTGATACAACAAGTTCTGGTTTTGATGTGTGCCTACAACTTTTTAAAGTTAGTTCTAAGTCTTTAGACAAGAAGTGAAAAATGAACGAGCTAGGCGGCAGATGAAAAGGCTAATAAGATTTTGATCTTTCTTCTCTCAGTGAAATTAAATTTGATTTTCACCTGCCCTGAACACACAATTCTATTTACTTGTAGTTATTTTTAGGAAATTCTGTGAGATCTTGGTTATACCAGTAGAACGAAGGTGAACATGTATGCCAATGTTCAAAGTACTATAGGAAAATGTACTTAACATACGTGGTTTAAGAATAGTACTTGTCAAAATGGATTTGATTAGTAGGTCTTCTACAACATTTTTCTATGTCTAATGGAATTCGCTACAAGTTTCTTCAAAGGACATTACAAATTGCACAATAATTTTGCTACAGATTAAATTTTTTCCTACCTTCCTAAGTTAATGATCCACTTATACCCCGAGGAATGCCCGCATTTCTTTTCTAAAAATATTATTTTATATCCTATCTAAAGTAACTATGGATGTTCTCATTATCCTTATAAAGGTTTAATCCTTTTTTAATTCCTGCTAAGCTCTCAGTCTGAATGCTGTATTGTGACAATGGGTTCTAATAATGTATTATTGTGTCTTTGATTATTTAAAACCTCTCTTAACCCATGTTTTCAAAGGACATTTCACCTGCCATTTTTTTCATAGTGGAATTTAGTAAAAAAGTAACACTCTCTTCTTTGAAAGTGATTTTCAGCTAACCTCTTGAGTGTTATCTATTTAGATATGCATTTTCCTCTTCTCTTTTTTCAATTTTTTAATTATTATAAGTTGTTGAAGGAAAGGCAAGTTCAGTGGTTAATGTATTAGTCTGATCAGCGTTTCCCTGTTGTGCAACCTCTGCCTATATAATCCTGAGCAAATCATTGAGGGCTTTTGCCCCAGCGACTCATCTGTACAAAAGGAATAGTAACATTTTCTATCTTAAAGTGCATTTGGCAATGCCCAGTATGGTAGCTGGGATTCTCTCTAGGTGTATTAAAAAGATAGTGTCATTACTTTTTATAAGTTTTTGTTTTGGTTAGATTCTTTTTTTCTTTCTTATTTTAATTCTCACATTTTTATTCAAAGGGGGATTTTTTATATGATTCCTTTACTGAGGATGTTGGATTTAGATGTATATTTAGACACCATTACATAAAACTCAGCTACATTAATTAATGAAAAAGCTTCCTTGTGTTTCATTATTTCATTTATTTATTAATTTCTTTGTGTTTCATAAATTCATGGCTATGTACCACATCATCCAATGTGGTGCAGAAATATTGCAGTTTCAGGAAACATTCAGAATATCAATAATTTACATTTCATCCAACTGGACCATTTGGATGGTATATATTTAGATGGACTTAAATCCTCTTTTATAAAGTGCTGATTCTTTGCCTTTTGTTACTTTTTGGGTAATAAGAACTGAATGTATCAATGATTTTTTTTTGCTGAATCTAGTTTGAACATTAACTATAAAATAACAATTTTGACAGGAAAACTAAGTTGTGAGATAACTGCTTCTGAATGATTTAAAATGGTTACATAGAAAAATCATTAATACCCTTCAAATTCAAAAATAAAGAAATTATCCAGAAGATACCTACATGACACCTCTCCTCTTAAATGCTTCTCTTCATGTGAACTACAAATCAGCTATTCTAAATATATGAACAATTTTATGCATGAATTGCATTTTTTTTCAGAGTAAGATTCATAGTGAAGAATAGTGAAGAAGGTGAAGTCAAATAGGGCATCCTTTTCATTTGACCTTTTTTTTAGTAACAGTGATTTAGTGAAATCATTATTTTAAGTAAAAATTCTTATTATACTGCACTTATATTCCAAGAATGGTTCCTATCTACACCTTTAAGCAGCTTCATTACACTGTTAGTTCTGCTTTGTCAGTATGTCTGTGTTAAACTGTTCGTATGACTAATTAAAATGTGATTCTAAATTCTATTTGTTATTACTTCTATTATCTTTGTTATAACACACTGGCATAACATGTTTATGGATTCTGTAAGCTAATCTAATTTAATATTGTGCTTGTAAATGAAATGCCCTTAAATAACAACGACTGCCCTTGGAATGCTGATTTGAATATATATATGCATACGTACACACACACACACACACACACACATATATATATGTTAGTCAAACTGCTAGTTTTTGCCTATTTCTAGCCATGTCTCCTTGCTGTCACTCTCCAGAGAAGCCAATCTTTCCATGGATGACATACTTAAATGGGGATGCTAATTTGTATTCAATTAAAGGAAAGAGAATTGGGTGTATGAAAATCATATCCATAATGTATCCAATTCAAGGACGAAAGGCAAACAAGCATATAAAGAAAACGTATTTTGATATTTCATGTTCCTCAGGTTTTGGAAAGGCATATATAGCCTTTCTTTTTCCAGGAGAATAGTAAATATATTAAATATGCCACATTTCTTTGTTGCATGGCCTTTAGTGTATGGGCTTTGCATCTCCATCACCTCTCATTCTTTCTACCAGGCAGCACTCAGCTCCCTTGTTTTCTTTTGTCCTGTTTACATTTCTCCACTCTTTGCAGGCATCATTGGAGCCATCATTATAAAACTGAAAGTTATTTTATGCTATATAGTACCTCAGGGTTTTTTCCTGTCATACACAGTATCATCAAACTGTGATCCTTTTGACTATTCCTGCTTCAATAACCAGGAGCATGGATAGCCTGACCAAAAGGGCTTGCAGTTTGGTATGCAAGAGTCATTTTCGCCTAAAAAGTTTATTTCTAATAATTCAAAGTAATAGGTTGTGTGATTAAAGGTTGTTTGTGAGTTGACAAAAGCAAGGCTAATGGAAAGCCTTGTAAAGATATCTTGGGTTCCTAAGAGATTATTTAGTTTTGTCAGAATAAGAATATATTAGAAAGGCCAGTAGTTAGATTTAAAAAAACAAAACAAACAAACAAAAACTACACAAATAAATTGCTCACATTGAAAGGCAGAGAAAACTGGGTTTTCACAGAGATTATAAAGTATTTTCGTACATAGTACAAAGAGGAATCTAGTCAGCAGTTATGTTTCTTTCATCTTAAGAGTTTTATTCTCCACTGAAGTACAAAAAAAATCAACAATTCAAATACCACTGAAAATCCACTCAGTATCTATGGCATGTATTTTCCAAGTTCTTTTGCTCTATTCCAAGTATTTTATTGCAATTCCTGAGCATCTTGCAGTCAGGTTTTGAGCTATGTGTGTAACATTTGACCCTTCTGTAGGTGGAATTACAACCCCAGCTGTCTCCAGACGGAGGACTAAGTGTGCCTTTTAAAAGAACAATAACAGTAGCCTTGTGAAGGACTTCCTAGTTACCAATGTCAATTTTCCAAAGCATCTTGCTCTAAATGAACAATTTGTCCCATAGAAAATATCTAGACAAACATTATCTATCTTGATATATATCCTGCTATCATATATCAGGTTATATCCTTCCCTACGCTTTCTATTATTAAACTTCAAGGAACAGTTAGTTGAAAGGTGAATTTCAAACTCATTATAAGTGATAAAATGAGATGACCCAGGAAGTGGTATTATACTGCATTTTACTAGGCTATATTATACTAGACACTATTACAAACTATATACTAGGCATTGGAAAAGCATATCCTGCCCAAAAGAGCTTCCATGAAACAGGCAGGATAGATACAAATAAGGAAAATTACCTTATTTCAAAGATAGGGTCTGTGGCAGGAAGAAAGCAAAAGACATTCGTTAGAGACTGCAAACAATTCAGATCAAAAGAAAAGCTTCCAAATTCAAAATAATACCTGTGTTGAGGGAGATAAATTAAGTATTTGTATGTGTTTATTCAGTATTGTGTTTCTAACCGTTGAGTTTATTACAGATTTTGATTTGACCTATAGCATCAGTTTTCAAGATTATATGAAGATGAGCAGCTCAATTTGCATACAATAACTATAATGTGCAGATGAAACAGCTGGAAAGAAAAGCTCAGTAATGTGTTTCAAACATAATTAAAAATTAAAAACAAATAGAATAATTAAAATCCAAACAAAACTAAAGATCTAATTGATCTGATTATTTTAAAGGCAAAAGATGCATAAGCATTTCAGGAGGTGCTTTCTCTCAAAAAATGAATTGTTTTCATGGCATGTATTTTTCTACTCTTCCTACCCTATACTTCGCTAATCTACACTTCACTACTCCATGCTTCACTTTCACAACATAACCAAGAATGGAAGATCAGGTGTTGGCTGAAGAAATAAGCTGGTAAATAGTTAATTTTAGCTGTCATGGTAATGTAATTAATTACTATAATGAAAAATATTTGAAGGGAAAAAAAAAGTTGACTGTATACCAATTATATTGGTATACAAGATATTATCAATTAACACACAACTATAAGAAGCAAAAAATCCACAACTGATAGAATGCTACATAGTCCTTGTAATTAGAGCATGACTTGAAAGTACAATATCACAAAGAAGAGAAAAATTTTAATTACACAGGATTTGAAAGCAAAGACAAAACTGGAGGGTTAGACAGGGAGAAATAATGTTGTAACATTATATTGTGAGAACTTGACAGGACTTAACCACCTCAAATTGTCCGTGTTTCTGGGTAGGTAATTGTCTCTATCAGGAATTTTGTTCCCAATCACCTGTCCCAAGTTTATCTGTAACAACAATTACAAAAATAATACAATACCACCTTTGGAAGACAGCTTGTTGTCAGTCCAGCACAAAGCCTCAATGGTTACTGTTGGGTCTGGCAAAAACAAGGCTCTTGACTAACATTTTTAGTATTTTACATCAGGAAAAGGAGGTAAATCTGCACTAATGATTTAGGCTTAGTATAACAAGGATCTTTTGATTACACCTATTTCTTGAAGATCACAAGTAACTGGATTTCTTCTGGCTCACTGATAGAAGGTCACATTTTCAAGGCAATGAAATTTATTTTTCCTTCAAAAGACTATATAAATGAAAGTAGTAGTAGAAAAATAAGACACATTGTGGACTTCCAGACTTCTTTCCCATCTAATTTACCTGATACGTTCCATTAAGAGGCATAGATGAGCTCATTTATTCATAGAAAACATTTTCAAAGTGTAGTTTGTGAATGGATGGGTAGTTCATAAAAATGTAAGTGAAGCTATCTAAAAGCTTTTATCAAATACACCATACAAATAAATTACATTAAGGAAATAACACAGCATAGTTGATGGACTGACGATTAGTGCATTTCTTAATCAGGACCAATTTCCTTTACTTAAACATCTGTTTGAACCAGATAATCATATGACATGATATTGTTCAAAATAGATACTACCATAAAAGTGTTAAAAATTAATCTCATGTGTAAAATATTGCATCTGAAATGTCCAAAAATATCTGTGATAGCAGAGGTCCAAGATTACTGCTTCTGTTCTTCTTCTTTTACAATGTACATTGAAAAGCAGAAGTCTGCTGTCTTAACTTCTGTCTTAGGAGGGTTAGCTCTTATCATAGCTCAGGACTTTAGATCCAGATTTCAGTTGAAACATTCAACTTCATAAATTAAGGAGACTGTAGCAATTTGTTGTTTGTTTTCTTATGGGGTCAAAGATATTTGATGGACTACGGATGGTATAAAAAAACTATTCAGAAAAGACTTGCAACTTCATACCATATTACTCCATGGATACCATTTAATTGTCCTGTATTTGTTGAGCCGTAGTATTTTCATCTGGTAGGCTCTATACTTTTAAGGGTCTTTTGTTACAAATGCTTACACATATTACTTTGCATTCCAATACGTTTTTAACGGAGATTTTTCCTGGGCTGAATATGGCATCCTATTTCATCCAAATAAAATAACTCTGTTTGAAAGGGAGAATATTATTAGCTGTAGTAGCATATCTAAGTGATTTTGAAAAAAGAACTCATTAATTTGTATCTCAGGCTCATTTTGCATTGAAATATTCATGCAACATCTGAAGGTGTTGTCAGTAAAACATCTGGCTTGAACACAGAAATCGCCGTTCACTGTACAAAAGTGGTTGCTCATTCCCATCTCCCATATGATTCTTTACATGCTCAGCTTGGCTTGATTGTACCCTTCTTCTGCTTCCTTTCTGTGACATAGATCCATTGGCAATGATTATGAGAATTTTCAAAGCAAAGTACCTCTTGTAGTGCTATAGGCCAACTTGTTTAGCCTGCAGCATGTTTGTAATGCTCAGGCTGATTATCACTTCTAACAAAGCAGTCCCTAGTGACTCTCAGCTGCATTTGCATATATTTCAGACTGGTGTACATACTGAAATAAGTAGTAAGTAACCTTAAAGAATAATTATGTTAATTGGTCTGCTACTGCAGTGTCTACAAGTTCACCACCTTTAGCTGGAGTTACATATCTCCTCAGATTGAAAAAGAAAACACATCTAGCTTCCCTGTTACTTGTGTCTCAATTGCCTAAATTATGTTATGGGACTTTTATCATGATATGCCTGTGCTTGGGTACCAAGATTCTCAGCTAGATATATATTTAGATCTGAAGCATCCAAAAGGGGCTTGCTATCCCAGTTCAGCAGTATCAGTAATGTCAGTTACTTTATTTATATTTTGTTCTATTACTTATTAGGCGATCTTAAATTCAAAATAAGATTTTACATTATTTGCCTCTCTACTTTGACCAGACTATCCTAGTACTTCTTTTCACACACATCTGCACTTTGTCACAGCCTTGACTCAGTTTCCTTTAACTATTACATGATATCTTGTAATGATAGCTGAAAAATATTTGGAGTGCTATACAATTTCTGTTAAAAACTGTAGGGTTTTGTCTATTTCCTTTCATCTAACTATTTCTTTCTGTAAAAGATTCAAGAATGTGTAAAATTATTGAACACTGAAATACTTTGACCTAGTACTTTTCCTCAAACAATAATACATTAAAAAATATGTCATACCTTATAGGGTTATTGTAAATATAATCCTGTGTTTCTCATTTCCAACATTCTCACCTATTTCAGTCTTTAACTTGATATGTGACATCCCATGCTAAGGTGGAATGCGTCAATCTGATCAGAAAGACTAGCTACTGTAGGTATTTCCCAACATACTATATTGCTTGTCTTCCTACTTTATCTATATTGTTTGGATGCTGATCTTCAGTGAAGGCAAAAACAGTGCATTTTGATAGCATCAGTTATAGAAACATACAGATATTTTAAGTCATCTTGTTGTAATGGAAAGTCTTTTCTTCTCTATGTGAACCTCATGGACAAAAGGTACCAAAGGAGATGATACTGTCTGTTCAAACAAATTTACCACAGGAAGACACATTTTTTTCAAGTCTCTGAGATTTTTCTGATCACGTGTAACTTAAAGAGTGATCACTTTTCCTTCGTTGAAAGGATCTTGATTCGTCACTTTTGCGGACATGTTTTCTCTGCTATGTGAAGCATTTCTTTTATTTATTTATTTCCATCAGGTGTAAAAAAGAGACTGAACCAGTCAAGCCTTTGCAGAGCAAAATTTAACAATCTAGGCATTGATTAAAATGAAACTGAAATTGTTTCTGAAAAAAAGTCTTTTTCCTACGGTTACCAACAGCTCACATCATGGTTATAGCCATAAATAGTCTACATAGTTGGTTTCTGCACTTCTGAAAGAGAAAAAATTTATTGTCTTCTCCTCAAGTATTTTTAGACAAAAGAAAAATTGCATTAGGAACATCTGAAAAATAAAAAGTGATTGAAATAGATTGCTCTGAATTTTAAAAATATCATCATTTGTAAATCCTAAATTCAAGGTTAAAAGATAACATTTTGTCTCTATATAAAACACACAAATTTTCTTCCATCTATTTGTCCACCTTATTTTCTCATACTATTGCAAACTGAGCTATAGATAGGTCTTCATCTGATTTTTTAGCCTGAATGATAAAAGCTTTCAATTACCTTTCCTCAAAGAACTTCAGAGCTGCAGGACATGGTTCATTTTGCCAACTCTGAACACAGAGAACTATAGATGTATTCCCAAAGGATGTTTATCTTGAAACCATGCAGTTAAAAGCTTTCTAGATATTAGAA
Organism: Campylorhamphus procurvoides; assembly: GCA_013396655.1. Lineage (NCBI taxonomy): Eukaryota > Metazoa > Chordata > Aves > Passeriformes > Dendrocolaptidae > Campylorhamphus > Campylorhamphus procurvoides. The sequence continues at coordinate 941,476 of WBMV01005072.1, forward strand.
TTTACTTTTGAACAGCATGAAAGGCCTTACCAACTGCATTTTTTTAATTTTCTACTGAATTGATAAAGATGGCAATGTGAAATTATTTTTCTTTACTTGATAGTGCACTGAATTTGTTTTAAATGTTATAAAGATTTTAAACTTTAGGTTTAAAATTAGAACAGCCTGCTTCTATACCTGTTGAGATTTGGCATGCAATGAATTCATGAGAGTGCAAAACGCTTGATGACTTTGGTCGTAAATGTAAATAATTCTTATCTAAAAACATGTTGGGGCAAAGCATAAGAAATTAAAAAATAGTTTAATTTAGTGGTGCACAGCAGATTGCAAATAACCCACATCACATTTTAGTTCCTATAGACATACTGTTTTTAACTTTATTGGGCCACTTTCTCTGCGGGAAAACACCACCACCACCAAAAAACCCACCATATCCTCCCTCCCCAAATCCCCACAAAATATATATATTGAAAAAAACCAAAACAAAGCAAAAACAAACCCAAAGCAAACAGAGAAATCTAAAGAAAAATCAACTCTAAATATTTTAGGTAGTTCAGGTTATAAAGCCTTTTTTTTGTTTTGTTTTTTTTTGTAGTGAGTATTAACTTATGTACGTTCATGTACACTACATGAGTTTGACACTGGAGAATGATTTAATGATCAGTCCTGCATAACTTGCTCAACTGCCATATAGAATGTACCCTTTCAATAACAAACACAGCAATTAAAATAATATGTTCCTCGTGTGTATTTGAGTTTTGGACACACTTCAAAAATCTGATAAATATTGAATCTATAGGCAGATCATCATGTTTAAGTTAATTTTGCTTGTTCATATGAAATGTTTTATATATTAACGAAAAAGTATGGAATCATATATTTTTATAATAATGACTTGTCTTGTATACAAGTATATGTATTTTTACTGAGAGAAAATAGTGGTTTTAAGTAGATTGCTCTTTATGACAACTCATCTATATTTTGTTGTTTTTGAGGGAAAAAAGACCTAGATGACATACCAAAGGAAATAGTGTTCTAAGGTAAAGTGTTTTTTCTGACTTTCAACACAGTTCCCTCATCAGACCTGTTTGCATTACCTGCTTTTAGCTGTCACAAATTGCTAGGGCAAAATAATTATCTAAGCTTACTATTTTCTGGTTTTGCATGAAAGGTTTATTGGAAAAACTCCTTGGATCTGTGACTTCCAGGGAATACCTTGAAGTCATAAAAAATTCTAAATGTGCCAACAATCTAACTGAATGCAAGTATTGCTGCCATAAAAGATTGCCAAACCAGAATGGACACATTATATAATTAAATTTTAAAAAAAATCAGCTCTAAGGATGTAGCAATATTTGGACACTATAAGCAGCACAATGTCATAGAGAGGAGAAGGAAAGAGGAACTGAAAATAACTCTGGTGTAAGAGAGGCAGCAAGGGATGAATTCCACCTCCAGAAACAAAGCCACTGGGCAATAAATTCTAAGATATTTCAGCTTGCGAAATGGAAGTGAGCAAAACAGATCCGTCAAAATGTGTCTGAAACAGTGGGGAAATACGAAGGCAAGTAGATCTCAACTACATGAAAACCTGCTTAACAAAGTGTGTAGTAACAGGACCATTGAATCTGCAATCGGCCTTTTCCACTGTGTCTACAGGTAATGCACATCAGGGTTGTCAGAGCCTCTTCTCCTGTCTCCAATCCCAAAAGTGTCTTCAGTTAAGATGCATCCTGGATCCAAAATTTAACATACATGTACAAAGCTTTTCTGCGCTGGTACACAATGGTTAGAAGCAGGTAGGCACTTCATGTTCTAAGCTCTTCTCAGAACAGCTCAGGCACTGCCCTCCAGTGCATATCAATGAATCCAACTAGATTCTCTCACCTCTACTTTCTCATCTGAATTTCTTACAACTGTTTTCAACAGATGTTGATTTTGTCTTTTTCCCTCTTGAAAAATTAAGAAATACTACCTTAGAAATATATCTCCTATTTGGTCTTTCAGTTACAAATTATAGCCAAGTTTTTGACATTTAGGTCAAACATTTGGCTTGACATAAAGGCTTGACAGGAAGAGATAAATGTATGCTAGAAGTATATATGTTATATTTCAGTTCCTCATGACATAAAAAGGAGGCGGGGGAATAACTTCACTACATCTTTTATGTCTTCTAATGCCCCAGGCTAATAAAATCAAATGCTTTCTCCAAAGTATAAAGCTATTTCTTAATTCATGCATTTGCAATATTTCGAACATCATTAAGGAGAGATTTCTAAGTCTACTCTAAGTCACTGAGCATTTCCTTTATATGACAAGAAATCTCATTAAATAAAATAAATTAATTTATACTATTCAACAGCCAGTGATACCAGAATGAAATTGCTGGAGATTATTCAGTTCTTAGATACACATTTTCAGCTTTATGGTCAGATGTATCAAGCCTACTAATAGTAACAGTAAATATATATTTAATTTCAGCTGCAGAAATGTAAAATCTTTCAAGTGAAGAAAAAAGACATAGGTGTTAATGCTTGATTTTGGCAGGGAGAAAGAAGGAAGAGCCCACTGAGGTTTGCAAAAACACTGAAAAATTTGGCAGTGAAAAGAAAGAGATTTGGCAGTGGGCAAAACTAGAAGAAATATACTTTCACTCTAGAATAAAAGGGGTTCAGCAGTCAAAAAAAAAAGAAAAAAAGCAAAATGCAAAGAAGACACTTCAATTCCTTGCGACTGCTCTGACTTTGGATTAAAGGGCACTCAGAACTGATGAAGAATCCTTGATACATACTTGTGTGCTCATTAGTATCCATACATGTTCTTGCTAAGATCTATAGACTCTGAGCACTGAATCTCTTACAAACTGTATGCACCTACTTGCTTTCTCTGTTAGGTACTCCAGGAGGTCTCTGCCAATATTGGAGATCTGGGTTTTTTTGTACACAGCAGGTAAGCACGGCCAGTTGTGAGGCTGGACATCAGAGTAAGGCATTTCCCAGACTTTAGGCCATCAAAGTGATGTCAGATTGCTGTGGCTGGATCACATGCCAGTTAGTTAGCTAGAGAAATTGGTGACTCAAAGCCCTTCTCAGCAGGATGCTTGAGCACCTTCTGAGCGTCAAGTGTCTGATCCATGTCGCTATTTAAGACAGAAAACCTTGAATCATTAAAACTGGCCCTAGCTCAAGCTTTGGTAACTGAGTCCTCAAAGAGCAAGGGCTTCTGGTAATGCTATCAATTGATGACTCTTACTAAAGTAATTATAATTTTGTGTTTTCTTGTGCCTTATTTAAAATGCAGTTACACTGATTATTCACATGCTTTAATTAGTCCCTTCTTTAATAAGTGCATTGTGGGTGATCTCCCAGAAAAGCCATATCTCTCTTTGCTCAGGCATAATTAGGAGGGAGGTCTCTGCTGTCACAAGTCTTTGCAGCAGCACTCATGTCTTCCCAGTGTCACCCTTGCCATCCCCTCTGCTCCCAGCCCACTCTTAAAATAAGATGGAGCAGTTCAAGATAAACCTCCAGCTGCCTCCCAGCCTCTGTGAAATGATTACTGCTCAGCAGGCTCTCAGGTAGTAGGTTTATGAAAAAAAATTGCAAAAATCAAAGCTCCGAGTCAAAGTTTGAGATCCAAAAATTGTCTGTGTACTTTCTCATTTGCAACTTATAGCAGATCTGAGAGGTAGTCAGACCTTGGGCATATGAGTGTAGCTGGATGTAAGTGTGGGACTGATTTCTCTCCTATCTATGCGTTGAATATCTTGCACTGCTCCTTTCCTAGTTTTGTGACCTGTATGAAGAGGCTCATGCCAAGGCTGTTGAGAAGACTGTGCAACTTGAAGATATCTGCTTAAAAATTAAATATTAAATATTGTGCATCTTAGGAGAGGAAAGAAATCATCCCTTCCTGTGCACCTGCTGATTTTACTTTAGCTTTCTTTTCTCCTGAATTCCTGGAAAGGAAACAGTGCCACTGAGCTGCAGTCCTGTACTTGCAAAGTGATAGAGAGGGCTAGTAGCAATCTGTGCTGCTGACACAGTGTCACAGCGTAATGAGGCATGTTGTACCATCTTAGCGATGCATCAAGCCTGGAAAACACTCTAAAAAAATTAACTGCATGGAAAAGGGTTTTATAGCCTTCTTTTGTTGTTAGTGTTTAGAATACGGCTGCACAAGCAAAACAATCTGTGGTCTTGCCATACTATCAGCAGGGGCTCTGAAACATCACCCTGGTGCACAGCATCTCCTAGAAGATTCAGTAGTCTGGGGTTTGGTCTATTATAATTTCTCATACCAGGACAAGTGTTTTACCATTTTACAAGAGAAGGGTGGACTTCTGGCACTATTCCAGGTTTCATATTGCTAGCTGAGTCTTCAGCTTCAAAGATTTCCTGGCTGTTCTCTATTTGCTTCTAAGTAGTACAATATTCCCTGCAAATTGTTTACCAGTTACATTTTGCCATTTTGAATCTGGAAGTATATGTAACACAACATATTTAATTTAAACATTTCTTAGGCTGACATTGGTCAAAGGTGCTGCAATGTGTGCAGGAACTCTACATTAAATACATTATTTACAATATTGGGAAAAATTGCAGGAATTAAAGAAACTTGCCCAATATCATGTTGGTGGTAAAATCATAACCAGGGAGAGGGAGAATGTGGGGATTTTTCATTATAATATCCTTTGGCATGGAGACTCGCGACATTCACACTCTTCTGGGAGCTCACAGAGAGGTACTGCTGAGGACAGGAACAGTGCTCCTGTCCCCTTCACTGGAAAACACATATGTGCCTTATGGGCAAGGCTATATGGGTCAATGGGAAGCCTGTTTTCAGATATCAGCTATGTGTTTTATCTTTCTGTGCTTCATCTTGTTCTCTTGTGAGAAAAAAAAAAGGTAAAAGATTGCAGTCTTAAAAGTTGTAAAGTTTGAGATCTCTGAAGAGATTCATGAAGATCCCTCCTATTTCCCTTTGCCATGCATGGGAGACACAGCTGTTTCTCTAAAATTGTTAGTGCTCTAAAACTCACTTGGCCCTTTAAGGCTTCAAACACAGAAACTGCATGGGGCTTTATCCATTAAATACATAAAATACTTCAAGAATGTCAGATGTCAGACACAAAAGAAGGATAAAGGATTATTAATTGTTCCTTTACAAGGGTACCTGGAGGAGTAGTTTTAGTTGTTACAGTTATTAAATAGCTTGAAAAATGGAAAGCATTATGTAGGGGATAGGAATTATTGTCCTTATACTTCAGGTCCATAAGAAAGATTATTTTAAAAGTAATTTGATCAGCAGTCTAACGAGGGAGGATGTCACAGTATAAAGCACTCAGCTTTTACATGTGGTTCCTTTAAGTTTTGTATGCCCAGGAGAAAGTGTCAACTGCTTATGCAGGCACAATTACATTTGTACAAATTGATTTACACGTCCACAGGCAGCAAGAACAGGTGTTTGATGTCTTTTTTTTTTTTTTTTTTGTCAGATAGCAGCAAGCCTGGACTGCTTTACAAAGGAAGGTGAGCTGGGATGGAGGTGATAGCAGGGCAATGCCCCTGCTGCCCAGGGTTGCCCTCACATGATACAAAGAGAAGAGGAGCAGAGCATGTCCAGCAGCCTTGACCAGACCCAGACAGCAGTGCTGATCATTAGGCAGTCCACGGTGATAAGGGAGATGGCTGAGTCAGTAAAACAAGGGTCAGATCAGCAAATTACAAGGCAACCTCTTTCTTTCTGTCTTGCATGCTTTTGTCAGTGGCCCGCAATGTCACATCTGAATTTACAGTACAAAATATTTTTCACACAGGGTGGATGATTGCAGTTATTGCTAGTGCTGGTTTTACCAAACCCCGGGGCCCTTTGGGAAATAGTATTCTTTCTAATAATAGTTTCCAATAATAATAATAATAATAGTAAATCTTAAGAATAAAATTCTGTTAATACAATTTTACATAGGGGTTTACTGACTGTTGTGTATCTAACTCCATGAGTGCCCACAGTCCTGCAGGCACAATACATGTGTGAGAAATTGTGCTACAGGCCACCTGTCTTTTTCTGTAAATACTGAGGCTTCCAACAGTGCAGAGGTCTACAGAAGGCTGAGGGACATCTTGTGTGTTTAAGTACATAGCCACGATGCTGAGAGTCTAGAATGAACTGCAATTGAATCCTGAAGATGATAAACTGTCTAGGCAGCTGTTTCTATCTTCACAGCTGTTTAGAGATGTTTTCATGCACGCCCATTAATAACTGGACATTTGACATCCACCTTGTGATAAAAACTTCAATTTTTTATATCTTTCCAAAGCTTTTCTGTCACTTTGTAGAGCCTGTATGCTAATGCATATAAGATGCATTTATGAATTTGTTTGCATAGGTCAGGACCTTGCACTCCTATTCCTTACACTTCATTTTTCTGTGCTTTTCCTGAAAGTTACACTTCCTTTTTCTGAAAGTTATTAAGGAACTGAACAACCTCATGAGGAAAGATTTGGAACTCTCATATTCTGCTCTCACTTACAACATCATCATGGAAATGAGAGAGGTGGTTTGGAAGGTCCTCAAGCACAAAGAGAAAGAACCTGTATCCTAGGAAGTGTTGCACCAACTGGGACTCAGAGTGCTGCCAACTGAAAGTAACTTTGAGTTTGCTCTGCACATTTCTTTCTTTCAAGTTTTCACAGGCACAAACTCTTGTTTCTCTCTTATGCTGAATATGCTTATACAAACTTAAGTGACCATGTCAAGAGAAGTCTGCATTGAAAACACAAAATCAAATCTTTCTGCCTTGATCCTGAAGCTTTCTCCTCACTTTTACAGTCCTTCTTTGGAAAAGCACCACTGCAGTAATTTCACTTCCCTTGCTTTGTGTTCTCTGTATGTAATTGAAAAGTTTAACCTGTAATGACAAGGGAGCAAATACATCTGTTTTACCACTTGACCATCTGGCTGATTTGAAATTCAATCTACAAATTAATTTTGCGCTTTAACACCTTCAGGTTATTATTATGAAGATTACTGATGCTAGAAGTGCATCTTTCAGCAATTTTAATACTTCTTTATGACTAACTAACTGCTAAAACCTAAACTCTACAAATTCAGAGTCATCTGTGAGATTTCACTGGTCACAAGTGTGCTAATGTAGTAATTGATAACTTCCCAATTGCTTGTTACCATCTTGCCTGAATTCCAACGGTAATTAAATGAGAGAGGATGCAATTATACCTGAAGCCATTTCCTTTAGTTCAAAGGGAGCCCTAAATGACTAGTGGAAGCTATTGCTAAAGAAGCAAATTCCTCTTCCTACGTCTCACATTCTGTCTGTCCAAGCTGCATTTTCTATCCAATTATGCTTTAATTATGTTTGCTGTCTCCTTCCTCTTTAAGGACACATTTGAGACTGAAAACTATACTATTCATCAGGATGGGCTGCTTTAAATCTTGACAAAATATTAAAATTCCATCTGTCTGAGGAAGCAAACTTTTGATAGAAGACACAAAACAATTGGATATTCAGTGTTGTGCAGGTAAAGGGCAGGCAAGTTGGAGTGAGAGAAAGAGTTCAGTTTGTACTTAGGCTGCAAAACCTGCAGAACCAGCCTGATGGTTGTAATCCAAACAATAATATTTTTGTCTTTTTACTATTGCTTACAGAAAACTGCCACTTCTCCAGCTAACCATTTACATCTTGTTCCCAAGAAACTCCCACTGGAAAACTTTGCTCCCATTGTGTGTAACAGCACACACACATCATTAGGCATGTGATGTAATCAAAAAGAATGTATGAATGAGGACAGAAAACTAAAATGTATGAGTTGCTAACAGAGTAGTGATTTCCTCCATTTGTAGCTAATAAATCTGCACCACTTAGTTTCTGTCCCCATCCCCAAGAGCTTATTTCTCTCTGTACTGAAGATCCTACCCCTTACAGGTATGACAAGTGTTAATTTGTATGTGCAGCTGCTTTCTAATAGAAGGGTAAAGGCACCTCTGGGGAGGAGAGATGGAAATGGTAATTTATCTTTTGTTCGCTGGGTTTTCTGTATTCACTGCTGGTTTTGTTAACAAGTGAAAATAAGAACCACCCCAACATCCAGGCCCACTTCAGTAATGGATGTGGTAATCCTAATTTAGTTCCATAACTAGAACTGAAAATGTTCAGGAGGAATTCGTAACTGTGTGAAATGAGGATAATACTTCCATCTTAAAGTTGGATAGTGAGTTAATAAAAGTTGCTAGGGAAAATAAAAACAATAGTTTGGGATATCTGAGGAATACACATCACAATCTGTATATTAACAAGACCTGTTCCTAAGAAAATGAGAAAATACATCAGTAGTTTTGGGTTTGGTGCTTGTGGGAAGGGGAGTAATCAGGTTTTTCTGATTTGTTTTTTTTGTTTGGGATTTTTTAATTAAAACATCGCAATTAAAGAGAGGAAGTTCTATATGGTGGTGCTCTTGTTTTTGTTTTTAAATGCAGGTGCAGAAACTACAGCAATTAATATTAATCTGAATTTGATTATTTCGCTCTTCAACATTTCATTGGATTATCTTGACTTTGTAATTTGATTGCTACACAGATGTAAGCTGTGCTGATTGCATTAAAATATGCAAAGGAAATGAAAAATATTACCAAGCAGCGTTCGGAAAACAGTTCTTCCTTGCTAGCTGTGAAGACTTCCTTTGGGGAGAAACAAAAGTAAAGGAAATTAGTGATTATACTCTAATGCCAACCATTGAGTTAAAAATAATCACTCTACATGGATAATAAATATTTAGCCTGTAATACTTTTTTTTCCTGGATTAATCTCTGTTATATAACTAATAAAAACTTAATAGATATGAGCTACATAATATGCTAAAGTATTATATTAAAAAGGTCTGATCCATAAGGGAAGTTCATGCATTAGGCTTCTGCTTCAGCACTATTTCTGAGGATCATACACACTAAACTTGACATGAACATTGTTGATGCTCAGTCAACACTGCGCAATTCCCAGCAGTGAGTTCTGTGGATTTCATCTATCACACAGTCCTCTTAGGCTGAACAATATCAAGATGTGGAGAATTGAGTAACGGGATGGTTCTTCCTATTCCTGCTCTTGTGTCCATGACAAGGTGTTCTTGCTTCTCTACTGACTGCAACCATCACTGAGTGGGTTTCTAGTATACATAAACTGTGTACAATGGGAACAAAGTAACCCATGTGTTTCTTGTGCAAGTAATTTCATAGAACTATAATGAAAGCATTTTCTGTTCCTAAGTAAATACCATAAGGGAAAATTGAAATAAGTGTTTTCCAACTTTGGATATCGAAAAAATTTCACTCAAACAAATGAATTCTTCAGTGATATTTATTTTATAAATTTCAAGGTTATATTTTCCTCCACTGTTTTTCCCATTCCCTGTGCAAGTGCCCCAACATAGAGCCAGAAGTAGGAAATACAGTAGAAATTTAAAATCTTTAATTCTGTTTTGTTTTTCTTTTATTCATTTGAAAATGAAGGGGAAAAAAACCCCACAAAAATAGTAATAATAAAATTCACCTAGCATTATTCAGATAACTCCTGTCTGTCAGCGAATTTGAAAAAGAGGGCACAGCCCTAGCTGGAAGTTTGAATCTGCTAGTTTCTTATTCAAATACTCCCAGTGATTTTAGAATGGCTGCTCATGGAGCAAGGTTTTATTACCATTTAAAATCACATTTTCAGTGGGGAAGCAAGTAAAAAATCCATGAAGATATCCAAAATATGTTCCTAGGTTGGAGAAGTTTTACGTTTCAGGGTAATCTGAAGAACAGCCCTTCCTATGCAGCTGGAGGAGTTGCCTTGTCAGTCCCACTGCACATAGTGGGACTTTTTATTCTCCCTTTTATTCCTTTTTATCCCCCCTTCCTTGGGAGAATAAAAAGGAAACTGCTGCTTGGGATTAACCCTTATTGAATGTTATGTGTAAACTGGAGGGTCTGTGAAAGCACTTAGTTCACAGTGAGGACACCTAAAAATCTGCCAGTAAAACTCACAGCTTTTATGTCCTTTTTTTCACCTCAAGTAATCCCCTAAGAGCATTTTTTAATAACTCAATAAACAGATACATGTAAAGACTTTGTAATTGCTTCCACAAGTTCCTCTGTAGTCCAATATTGTATTAAACCATGGTTGTAGGATTTCAGTTACTTATGCAAAAATCACATCTGCAATTGATAGAAATATTTATCAGTGTATTCACTAAAATGAAAAAGCATTGAAGCAAGTAATAACATTTAAAACAAATAGGAAAGCACAAATGAAAATGAAGCATCTGAATAATTACACAATATGTAGTGCAGAATAAATGGTATCAAAATTCTACTTCTGTTTCAAATCAATAACACTGAAATGTGACAGGAACTTGATGGTGGTGTGTAACTAAAAATTTAATCCAGTTAAAATATCTTTGTAACACACTCATAGACAATATAATATTTGCATATTTACAATTGTTTCTTAATGAAAAGCAATTGGTTTCCATAAATAATTAGTTTATTTTATAGCCACAATCACAGAACATATGGAACTATACAAGAGTCTTGTTCTCAAACATTTTAATTTACAGAGTAAAGAGAAATAGTGTATTGTAGCATTTTGCAATCACTTCTAGATCAGATTTCATTTTGTGTGTGTTTGTGGTGATACAATCCTAAAGGATATTTGATAAAATCACAGGGAAAAAAAAAATTAGAATAAAGTAGAGTTGGAATGGCCAGTGCCCAATAACATAATGATAAAATAGGAAAAATAAATACTCAGCCCTAACAGAAAGTTCTTCTGTCACTAAGATGCTACACTGAAAATGAATCTTGGTGTTCCATCCCCTGAAAATACCTGAGAGAAACTAAAAGAGACAATTTCCCTAAAGTCATCATAAACACCAAGGGGGAAAACTTCCATTAGTTTATTACAAATCCTGACTACTTTACCTCTTGTTTTTTCTTTTTTTTTTTCTTTTCTCTTTTTGTTATTTAAGTTTTACCTTTTTCAGGAAGATATGGAAATAGTAAAAGAAGAGAGAAACTTTTCAGAGGCAAAGAATCTTTATCTCTGAGACAGCAGTGTTGAAACATTAAAAGGAGAACTAATTTAGGTTAGATACAGAGATGCAGAATTCATTTATGTAAGCACACAGGAAATGAGCTTCTCTAGATAATTTAAGAAAGGAAGATTCACGTAAGCACAAGGATAAGTAGGTCTTAAAGACACCATTTGTCCAGTCATATCTGAGCTATAGGCACTGCAACTTGCTGCTACAGTACCATACGACCTTGTAGAATAAACACTACTTTTTTTTAATTTCTTTTCTCTTTCTGAATCAGTTTAAAACTCACAATTAGAAGCTAGATAATGAGCAAACAGGAATGCATATTTCAGAAGTAATTCTGCAACAAATATTTCTCTGTAATTTGCTATTGTTGAAAGTTAGGAATTTATAGAATGTATACATAGGAAAAACAAAGGAAGGGATCCCTTCCAGAAGAGAAAGGGGGTTTTGATTATTTATGGCTAGCTTGTCCTTTTGATTTTATCTTTAATTCTCTTTGAAGACCCAACCCTGCATTTATTATTACTTATGTTGTCCCCATCAAGCTGAACCCCACTCTGCTGAAAAAAAAGAGAAAAAAAAAAAACCAAAACACAAACAAAAAAAGAAATCCTTCAGAGTATTGTATCTTAACTTCAAATCTCACTCCAACTCTCACAGTTTCATTTTTCCTTCTTCAGGAGAAACTGTCAAAGCACATGACTGGTAGAATGTGGGATGGGATTTCAGAGTCCATATAGCCACACAGGTGCTCAGAATAGTGAACTAAAGGGTTTTACTAAGGAAAATGATATACAAAAGATTGTTTTTTTCATACTGGCAACGCAATCAATATTGACAGGCTAGTATAGCCTAACTTTACTGCTACTGCATATCCCCTGAAGTGTGGCAGTTATCCACAAGCATATATTTATTCCTTTATAGCATGAGCTAACACAAATAGCTGCAGTTAATTACTCTGCAGATGATATCAAATTACTTTGTTCTTACTGTGGGCTCAGAATGTTAATTCAGAAATTTACTTTGGACCACTTAGTGCAAGATAAGTTATTGGGAGTCAAAACTTAATCATATCACTTTTTCCTGAAGGCAACAGTTTTAGAATTAATCTTCAAGCGTGTGCCACGTGATCAGCTTGAGCCTCTCTACTAATAAACTGTTGGTTTTGCTGTGGTATAACCAAAGCACAAGACGTTCAGGGAGTTCCCGAAAAGTAAAGGTCTTTTAAAATGCATGCTGGCTGAGTATGCCTCCTCTTCAAAAAAGCCAAATACGGCACCAGGGTGGCAATATAGTGATTAGTTATACATTTCTATTCTATAGTAATGGTTTATGAAGGGCATTTACTTAACAAGCTCCTTTTGAAGCTTTTGTACATGATTGCAAATGACATGTGTGACGTCCAGCAGTCCTTTTTTTTGCATAATGGTCACAGATTATACTTAGGAAGTGCAACATGGAGGTAAAGTGACAGCTCCAGTCACTTAATGAGAAGTTTATTGGGAAACTAGGACTGATTATCAGTTGCAAATTAACCATAATGTGAGTAATCAGCAGAGATGTCACACTGGTGCAAGAAAAACGACAAACAGAAGGATGTTCATCCCTATGCTAATCAAAAAGTACCTGCTGCTCATTAGAAAATGCCATTTGCAAGAACCTAGGGACACAGAGTTTGGGAAATGCATTTTTAGAAATTATATTTGGCAATATCACTCTACATATCTTTAGACTGCATTTAATATGCCAAAGGAATGTTTGGGTTTTTTTAAAGATTCAATGGATAATCTGTATGATAAAACTAAAACCACAATATATAAATGCTTGACTATACTTTTGGACCACTATGTTTTTGAAGCAACAAGGAAGCAAATTGCATTGGTTTAAATGTATTATTTTGCAAGTTCCATAAAAACAATTGTAAAATGTATGCAAAATTCAAGACACAGTCTCATCATTTGTTCTAAAAGGATCATATTATTTTTAAGTATTAAGTAGTATGACTAGCTTTTACAAATGGCAATCTAGGGTTCAAGCCTGAAACCTGCAAGAAAAAATCTATTCTGTGATAAAAAGAGCTTACAATTTTATACCATTCAAAATATAGCAATAGATAAGCAAGTAAATGTTGTTATAACAACACAGATATTGTTGTCTAGATGAAAATGTGACAGCAGCAGCAATTTTGGCATAGTCATCTTGTTTTCTTTTCACTGGTCCTCAAGTGCACTTTGTTCTACTGTAGGTAATTTCATTCTTTTAACTCCTTTAACTCCATCTCCTTCTGTATAATCCTCTGATTCTCTTTTTCTCTGACAGTGCCCATATCATTTAAAAATGCCTTTGATCCTTTTTTATACTTTTGGCAGATTCATTACTGCAAAAAGGAATTCAAACTTTCCTCTCCTAGAGGAAAAATAGAAGTTCTCTATTTAATACAGTCCTTTGACAACACCTTTCCCAGATTTTACTCATGATAACAGTGTTCTGCTGAACAAAACTGCTTAACTAACAAACTTTCCTGTGGCATGGACCCACTAAATGTTTTGTTTGTGGTTTTTGTTTCATGGAGTTTTTGTAGGTTTGGGGATGGGAAGATCGGTTTGGTTTTTTTTTAAGTTTGCCTCTTTTGGATCCCTTTTATTTAGTCACTAGTATATTTAAGATAATAGAATAGTATGACACAACTTACTTTTGGTAAAACTCTCAGAATTTTATCCCATTTTTTGTCTATAGTCATATCTTTATCAGTCTTTCAGTGTTTGTTCTAAAGACAAAATCAGTGGCTAAATCCTGGATTTTGCTGTAGAAATTTTTCAGTTAGATTTTTTCTGTGTGTATCTTGTGTAATTAAGAAATATTTTTCCCTTTTTTGTATTTCCAAGTTTAATAGGGAATAATTAACTATGTCTTCAGTATCCTTATGCCAGTCTCTTTATATCATCCATCCAAAATCAAGAAACAAATTTCCTGAGTGTTCTTGTAAGCTTCATATCACTAAAACATCTCAATATTTTTTTTCGGAGAGCTGAGCTCTGTAGACATATTTCTGCATTGGCCTATTTCAAATATCAGAAGTATCTTAAGACCTGCCTAGGACTTCCATTGCTATCTTTGTTATGAGAAGGCAAGACTCGGTGTTTTTCAGCAAGGAGACAGATGAATTTCTTTAAATTCAAGAGGAATTTGGATTTTTTTTCTTTTTAATTTGATTGAAATTAAATTGCTATGAGGCTCCTAAACCTTTCTCCTTATAACTCTTTCTTGGAGAATTGGGGCAGGGGCTCTAAATTTCTTTTAAAACCTTATTTTCATTTTTTGATTAAAAAATTAAGATGAAATTTTCTTCAGCCTGTAAAATTGTCAGGTTATAGATGTTCAGAGAAAGCAAGGTTCTAATTGTTTCTGAGAATATAAAACAAAAGACATGATGATTCCTAGTGATCTACATACACTTAGATAATTTAGATTTGCATATAAGCAGAGGAAGAACTCTACTAGAAAATGAACTTTTCTTCTGAAATCACAGCCGCTTGTTTCACAAAGAAATGTCAAAATAATATTTTTCTCCCAATTAAGGCCAGATGTTTCTGTAAGACACAAAATAGATTTTTAATCTATAAAACAATTTTTCCCATGAATATTTCATCCCATTCTAGCCCCAAATCTGCTCATTTTAATCAGTGTTCATCTTTATGATGCTTTAGTAGCATTCAACAGACCCAATACGTGACTTGTATGTGGGACAGTTTGTTCTTAAAAATATACATGTGAGAGTCTTCAGTGAGTGGAGATCTGACAGGCAGAAAAACATATAGTCAGCCCTAGGCACTGAAACCAGCCAGATACAGGAAATATTTACTGTTTCTAGTTTTATTATGTCTTAATAAAGTAATTGCATTTCAACTGTTGCAAGGTTTTGATTTCATGAATCTCTTTTGCACCAGGAATTAACATGTCTTCTCAGCTACTTTGACACTTCTGTGTCAGTGGTTCATAGACACCTTCAGTGAAGCAACAAGGATCCAGAGGCCTCGAGAAAGCAACAAAACAGAAGATGAAAGCTGGGTCACAAAACCCACAGGGAGCTTGCAGCCTATGGGCAAAGCTGCAAACAGTAGGGAAACCAAAAGGGCCAAGGAGCAAGGAGACAACAACGCTGGGAATATTGCAGAAGTCACAGCTCAACCTGTCCAAAGCACTGAACAACTGTAGTATCTGTTCCAGTGAGAAAAATTTAGGGATTTGCAAATTGTAATATGAAATTTATGGTGATAAAATGGCCTAACAACTTGTAGAGATTTATGCAACAGAAGATAAGGAGGAAGTAGAGCATGGGTTTCCTTTAAATGCCTTTTGAAGGATATAATTTTCACTGTCCATAAACAAGCCAGTGCTACAAACTGTTGTATGCGGGAGAGAAACCTTGAATTCTCATTCTGTCTGCTGCTCATCCTACCACAGATTAGCCCAAGCTACAAAAAGGGGATCCTTTGTGCTCTCCCTCATCCTATGGACATTTTCACAAGTCAAAGTGAATGTGAGCTTTATGAGCAAAGTAAACACAACAGCACTCATGTTGGAAGTCAATGTTTCCTCCAAGTCACACAAGGATAAACATAGTTGCAGTTTAAATAGTAGTTATGTGAAGGCAAGAAATAGCCTATGACACAGGTACTGATGCTACACCAGAAAAAACTATTAATGTTTTTAGCAAATTCCTTTGAAGCCTCCCCAGTGTTTTTGCAAACTGACATAATGTGGACGGCATGCCACAGGAAAACAGGATTGTCCTATTCAGTGATCTTAATGAGATGTCAAAGGGTTAATAAGAAAATTAATTTATCTTTTTAAGCACAAGAAGTAATTAGAGTCTAAGGGAAATCTGTATCATAATTGAAAATGAATAATGAGCAAGTGGGATGTGAAGGAAAAATGAGTTTGGTAATTAAGACAGGAAGTTCAGTATAACAAGAAGGAATGATGTATTTGTCACCTATGGCACAATTCTATCATGCTGATATTAAGTGGAAAAGCTTAAGCTGAAGCAGAACAATGGAGCTGGTGAAAGAGGAGGTATTAGATAGTGACACTGCATCCTCAGCTGGGTAAAGAAACTACTTTGGGGACCAATAGTAGGTAGGCTCATGATAGCATCCGTGCTTTCAAATTATTGAAACTGAAATGCATTAAAAGGGATTAAAAAGGAATTGTATTAGAATTTATATTAAAGGTCTTGAAGTTATTAGTTCTTTGAACTTTAAGAAAAGATTCCTGAATTACTCACCAGGAACACCTGGGCTACTGTTTTAATAGGATGGGCCAAAATTGCTTTTGATATCTTTCCCTCAAAGTCAATAAGGTGCCCCAATAGTGAATCTGGTTTATTACTTTTCATGTTTCTTATCTGAACTCTTACTCTAAAAGTTTGAAGTACCACAAAATCTCATGTATCTGAGGCATCTATGAGGTTATAGCCATTTAGAAGGTACAAAAAACTTATGTATCCTGTTCTTCATTTTCTGAGGCAGTGCCTAGGTGCCTAGGTGCAATAAAGACATGAAAGAAGTTTGTAGGATTGAATTCTAAAGACAACTCTTGCATTCCCAACACCCAATGTAATCTGTTATGTTGCTTAGGAAAATACACTTAAGAATTACACAACAAATTTAGAATTAGCTCTGCAAGCACTCTTTTTGCTTAATAGTGTCCAATGCATAGCATAACTTCCTTCTGCCTTCTCTTCTAAGGATGTTTTCTTTTATGGGCAAGGTATTGTTAAAAGAATAAATACATAAAAAATGCATAAAAATACATAAAAGCATAGATAATGTTGTGAACTTTCAGTTTTCTTGCAATAAGAGAATTGTCCTTTTAGAGGTCAGAGGATGGTAGGTAGCACGGAAGATGAACACTGTGATAGTCTTTGCATATCTTCGAGTCCCTTCTCCAGGCTTTCCAGACTTCTGAGATTGAGACAATTGAATTTTTAATTTAAAATCTAACACAAGAGGTATATTTTAATTACTGGGTAACTTATTACCACCATTTGACATCCTCTATTATTTCCAAGAATAAAATTCATCCACACTTTAAAAAAAAGAATTATTATTAAGGCAGAGACCTAAGTATGTATGGATATTTATATTGACTCAAGAGGTACTGGAAGAGAATTGTGCCCTTTACTGAATGAAAGGAAACCAGCTTTGTTTTTCCAAGCTTCTATTGTCCTTTGCCAAACTGGAAAAACTGGAGTTGATGACATCTTTCCTTATCATAGGTTAAGCAATGGAGGATTGATTCAAATCTACAATGAATAAGCATTACTTGAACACATATATTGTTAAGCATGATGCCTAAAGGTTTGGGGTGGGTTTTTGTAGATTTTTAGAGTTTTAGAGGTATAGGTTTCTTGCTCACATGTTAAGGGGTGTTTGGAGTTACTAAAGGGATTTTCTCACATATTCTCAGGCTTTCTGAAGGTCATGATGTTTTTCAGAGCCACCTGCAAGATAACTTGAAGTCAAAACAATAGAAGAGCCCAGAAACCATTGGAGGTGGTCCAGGGGGCATGGCCCAGGACCCTGATGGGTGGACCACCGGGGAAATTAGAAATGATGATTGGTTATGGACATCTCATATGTTAATTGTTTAGAAGGGTATAAAAACTGTAACCCTACTGAGGGCGGAGTTCTTCAGGGACTTTAGGATGTGGGGACCCTCGTTGAAACCACGCGTATTTGGTAGGCCCAGCGGAGGCCCGAAGCCTCCGATCTCCCAATAAAGGTATTGTCTATCTTTCTCCATTAATGTTTTGTCTGAGTGCCTATCTTCCAGGATTTTAGGCATCAGTTTTGGTGCTGATTAGCTGGGAAACTCAGGATCGAAAAGCTGCCTTCCTGATCAAGAAATTTCCACCTGAAGGACCTCTCCTATTTGCCGGCACTTTTTGGAAGAATTTCTTCACATCGATTGAGAAGCAGACAGCTGTGATTCCTAAGGACCCTTGCAGAGGAGGTAAGATAGGATTGGGGCCTGTAAGTGTTATAGCTAGCTATTGAAATTGTGGGCATAAGGGATTTCTGCACATGGAAGGTTCGGGGCTTGTAGTATTGGCGAGCGAATGTTTGTTTTATCCCGAATCTAGGGCGAAAAGTCACACTCGAGTCGAATTGCATTTTTCCTTACTTTCTCTCTCTCTGCACTCTGCATTCCTTCCTTATCTTGTGGTTCGCCCGTGCCAGGCAGAATTGGTTCCCTCCCAGCTAGGTTCCGAAGTGAGAGTTCGGGATCTAAAGCTCGCCATTTGAAAAGCAGGAAAGGGGGGGGGAACCTACCCTCTTAGTGCTATTGTGTTAATAAGGTAACACACCTGATTAGAGCTATGGGTGCCTCACATTCCCTAGGGAAAGATATACGTAAACATAGTCCCTTGGGCTTAGTATTGAAAAACTGGTCTGATCTTGTGAGATCAGTGTCCTCTCACAAAGTGTTCAGATAAGCAAGATTGTTTTAGATAAATACTCTTATAAAAGGAATCCAAACAGTGAAACTAAGCTTCAATAAAAAACATAAAATTAGAGGCTGTTTTATCAAAACCATGAGCCAAAATAAATTAAGCAAAATTAGGAAAAATAAAGTAACAGTACATGGGAGCTACCAATCAAATTATTTTTCTAATTGTCTCCAGTGTATCATTTTAATTAAAAAAATGTAAAGTTTATGAAGTGTTCAAAAATATTGTAATGACAGTTATGTACATTCTGCATTAAAAAATTAAGATTAAAGACAATCTGAAAAAATAAAGAATATAAGATAAGTTGCTTTTCTCCATAGTACATAGAACAGCTGAAGAATCAACCACTCAGCAACTGGGGAAAATACTCTTATCTTATCCCATCCTATCCTCTCCTGTCTTGTCTTGTCCTCTCATGTCCTATTCTCCCTCATCCTGCATATTAACCTCCACAGCCTCAAGCATTATGAGAGCTCTCATGATCAGAGCTCTCTTAACATTTTCACTAAACTTAAAATATTAGCATTTACAGATCATGTGATCATGATCTTCCGTGATCAAGGAGCATGTATTATACATATAATTTACATATTCTATAACCACACTTTCCAAAGGCTTTGGAAAAAAGTTGAAACAAAAGTTGAAGTTCTTCAGCAGAGCTCATAATCAAGATTGATAGAGACAGATCTATAGGGACAGAGAATTTTATTTAACCAACAAATTAAACTACGATTGAAGTTGATCACTTTAGAGCAACTCCTCTATGAAATATACCAGTGCCGCTTCTCAAAGCTGCACATGATCTGGAGGTACATCTTGTGCCCTACGCATCTCTGCTCAAGGAACTCATGTAGCTGAACTGCCTCCAGGTTTATTTATGTATTTTGGCCAGGAAACTCAAACATAACCTTTCCTGAGAGCTGAAGTGTGATTTAGCTTTCCTGACTCTTCTCTGCACTTATTCTGAGAGTGACGGAAGTCCCTCAAGAAAGAGGTGTCTGCTCCTCATTTCAAACATAAACAAGAATGAAAAAATAAGAGATGAACTGCACCTGCCGTGTTTCGGAGTTAGATGGGACACCTAAATTAAACACCTCCTGTTTTTAAAGAAAACAATAGCAGCAGTGCCATTCAAATTGGCATTCAATGAGCATGATCACAGTCATCCTTCACTAGTAAGGCCAGACTGCACTGCTAATGAAGATCTCATTGCTAAATGAGGGAGAAAGATTTCACAAGGATGTCATGTTTGGTAAAGATTTTGCTGAGAATAAAAGCTTGTTTTCTTCAAAGCCTGATTCCATGATGATTCTTTGTTGGAAACAGGCTAAGAATTTCCTATTCATTTCTCAATCAGCCATCTGACCCTGAAACCAAGCACTGACATCACTCAGTTTTGTCTCTTGAATTATCCATCCAACACGGAGTTCTGGTGTAGTCTATTGACTGTAATGAAGATAATTTTAAGCTGGCAAAGGTAAAATTGTTGAAGTGATACGACACTGAACTTGTTAGCATATGTTACTGCCCCCTGTATTGTCACAGAGCAACCCAAGCATTGGTGCTTGGGCTTCATTATCCGCTTTTCTGGCCTTACATCTAAAGTACACTCCTGCCAAAGGCACTCCAGTCACACAGATCCCTGTGGCATTTACAATACCTTACATCATGCCCAATTGAATTATACTGATGGGAAAAAAAAATAGGTGCAAAATAGGACCTGGAATGGTCCCTGAAGGAAAAAAAAAAGAAAACAAAAGTCAAAGCTGAATATGTCCTTGAGCACAGAAGGTAAAAACTCCCATTTTCATGGGAATCTAAAGTCCTAAAGAATCCCAAATACTGGCTTATTTGACCCCATAAAAGAAAAGCAAAAACATGTGTGATTAATGCCTCTAGTATTGTCAGTGTGAAATTCATGGTTTGCTGACTACCTAAATTACCTGGCACACTGCTAACCCTAATCTTAGCTTCATCTAAGCAAGCACTTGTCATTACAGGGGCAATTAATCTACTATTCTAATTTTAAATGAGGCAATGACAGAAGAAAAAATGAGATGTGTCATGTGACATTCTAAACCAAGCAAATGTCATGATTCACAATAATATCAACAGAAAAACTCTTAGCAGGCAAGCATTCTTTTTAAATTCATTGCTGAATAAAGGGTCTGTCTTAAATGTGACATACAGATTAGATCAATTCTACTAACCTGTAAAGTATCAAACAACCTACTCATTGCTTCAATCATTAAAATTGAGAAAATGATGTTCAGACAGAATATATTGTCATTTCTGGGCACAAACACTGTCTTATTTATTGAAAATATTTACTGAAAGTAAAGCATGAAGGATATTACTGGGGATATCCTTATTCTTAATGTACTACTGATTTAGATGGGCTGAAGATGCACTGTATTCCAAAAAGAAAAGTTTCTCATAATTTTTTCCAATTTTATATAATTTTTTTACACTATCAGGAACCAATAATGTTCAAATACAGTCATGGCTTAGTAGAGATGAGAAAATCTGGACTTTCACATCTGCTCCTAAAGACAGCCAGGGTAAGGAAATCATTTATGTTACATCGGTAATTTTTATTGAGTATTATTCAACAGGGGTCAAAAAGTGGATACTAAAACAATTGTTTTGTGCTACAAGTGCCACAATTTTTTTAACGGATGGTAATGTGTGATATAATTCAATATTACCCCTAATACAGGAAATTAAAGGATGTACTTTCAGTGAAAGAAAGAAAATTCTAGTCTTTCTTCAGTGATAAATTTCCAAGAGATTTTTACAGATAACAGCAAATTACACGTACAAAGCAATTTAGAAAGACATCACTGTGGTATCTTGATGTGGTACAATGATCCAACTCCCCCTTGGGGCCGCTGTAAATGGCAACAGAGCAATGGCCCTGAGAAACCACCTGAGATCTACCTCAGAACCCTCTCTGTCTCCTCAGGTCTGAGATCTTTTCCCTCTTGCTCCCCAGTTCATTCACAGACCTCTCAGACCAGTCAGAGACTATTTCTAGAAATTTACACAGGGAATTGATTATGTTTCCTTAATATGATACCTACAAAATTAGAAATTAAATTTAGGAAGAATATTTTCAATACAACAACTTTGTTTTTTGCATTACCTTAAAGTCTACATGGAAATGAAGAAAACTAATTGAAATTTTTAAATGCATCAATTCATTTTTAAGATTGTGTCAAGGCAGATGGTTGTTTTTATTTGGACATAGATGAGCAGGATGAGACATTATCCACGCAAGGTTTTAAGAGGAGAGCTTTTTGTTCTGCCTAGAGAAAACTGTAAATATCCTAAAACTACCTCATTCTGAGCTTTAAAAACTGCTTTAACAAACCACAAAAACTTTGTTGTAGAGAGAAGCCAGACTTTACCAAGAACCTCGCTAACATGGAAGTTATAACACCTGAGTCCTTATTAAAAGACAAACCTCCACTACTCAAGCCACAGTTTCAGTCATACTCTGGGATGAGTTATGGCTCTGGAGTTTGCTAATGGTGATGCAGGCAGGGTGTTTGTGTGTGAGAGAAAGGCAGGCAATCAGTACATGATGTTGTTATGTATTAATTGCAAAAACACAGAAAACCACAAGCTGGAAAGAATATAGATATGTCAGAGAATTTAAAAGGCAAAAAGAATGCTGTAGTTTTCCCCTTAAACCAAATAAATTGCAGTGGAAATTCAATGGGACTTCTGCCCCTTACCCTCTTTGCTCTTTCAAATTTTCTTTCCCAGGAAAAAATGTTGCTGCCCAAAGATATCCTCATGAATAATAATTATAAAAACAAATATAGATTTACTTGCATATCTTAAAAGATGCCTAGGTAAAGCAAATCCTTGTTTTCAAGTAGATTAACACATTGATTTTATACTCTGCCTTAAAAAAAAAAAGATAAACTAATCCTTCTGTAGGGCATTATATTTGGCAAATCCTCATTTGATCTTTATTTTGTTTTCTGAACAAAATGAGTTATGTGTGTGTAAATTACTCTCAATTTTAGCTGTGGTTTATCTAAAAATATGCAAGTTTCTGCAACTGGTTCTTATTTAGTAAATGATCAGTTTTAATACCTTGGCAGTAGTTGATGGCATCTGAAAAGCTGAACTGTGATGAGTGATGTACAAATGTAGATGAAGAAGCTCTCAGGGACAGAAAGGCCTCATCACACTGGCAGGTTTGTTGTTGCTACCCTGTCTGAATCATAGGATTAATAAAATTATCTTGTAACAGTACTAACTAGTAGTTAAGATATGACATTATCATGAAATTTTGATAAATATATTATTATTTTTATACTAAAACATAAGCAAATTAGCAAAAAGTTGGCAACATATTTTTAAAGGAGGTGGACCTATACCAGCAATGTTTCACCATAATGTTACAAGGCTACACGGGGCTGAATTATTGGCATCAACAGGGGTCAAGGTGACTGCAGTGATCCACCTGTATGAAGCTGCTAGGTCAGAATCTGAAATGCTGTCACCTTGTCTATATTTATGTGTATGTGTATAAGCATATATATAGACATGCATACATATATGTATATATGGATAAATGTGTATGCATGTGTGTGCATGTGTATACATAGATACACATATATGCAAACGTGTATGTATATAAGCATGTAAATACCCATGGATGTGCATATATATGCATATTATGTAGAAAATATATATTATATGTATATATGCATGCATTTCCTAATGAAAATCCTTCTGCTTAATTACAGAGCAGAAAATGATACTGCTTCACTTGGAGTTTGCTTAGCAATAATATAATATATTGCATGCATTTTCTTTTATGTTATTCCAGGTTTTCTTCACAAGCACCTCTACTTTCTCCTCCTCAGAGGAAAAAAAATGGGTACGAGAAAACCACAAATAACAAATGCAACCCCCCTTATTTTCTTCTAGAAAATGGGCAAAAGTGACTGTAAATAAAAGAATAATGTATATACTTAGATACATAACAGTACTTATTCTCGCAATGTGGTGACCTTAAATTTATTATTTCTGTGAGAAAATATGACAGCAAGAAGGCAGCTAGAAATAGATAATGGACTATCTTCAAAGAGGATCCTTTTATTTCTCACACAGCAGTAGGTGATAAATGGTTGCAATGTTAGTGCTTACTACTTTCATCTGTTTTTTTTAATTTTATTTTTTTTTTTACCTTGCAGCATATCTCAAATTGGAGACTAACAGCCCCCCAGGATAAGACACCTTGACACAGCTTCTTTCCATCTCCAGGGACTGCGGGTATCAAATACCCATCACCAACATGAAATGGGGAAGACTGTAAATATTTTTCTCCTTGATTAGAGCTGTAATTTTATTTTTAGATCACTAAAGAGAATATACAGTTATAAATATATTTTTCTCACAAATATATGGGGGTTTTTTTGAACTCTCATTACAGGAATCTTTCCTTGCTTGCTCTGAAGCTGTTCCAGTGAACCTCAGAAAATGGAAATAGGCAAAGAGCCCTCATAGATCTTGACTGCAGATGAGCAGCCTAAGTGTTGTAGTGACCTATTTTTTACTTCAAAGATGCCAAGTGAACAACTCTCATCCTGAATTTTCACTTGAAATTAGTAATTAACATGTCATACTAGGCTTATCCTACTTTTTGGAGAATTTTTAAGCATCAGCAGAACCACTTCGCAGTGAACAGAAGGAAGGCATCTACTTGAAAGGCATGATTATGGTTTACTCACTGTTCAAAGCCTGAACTGTCTCTGATGATTCAGGGAGATAGGGAAGGATGCTCTACTGAAAGTAAAAGTTGGATTCAGTGCATAACTCAAATGCTATGTATCCACAGGCAAATGTATTTGCATTTTTTCTTCTGTTCCCTGTCTGTTAGATATGAGCAGGTTTTGCTTGCTTTGTAGCACTTTTGCAAAGAACAAATTTGTGACTGATGTTCATGATGTCATATTCTGATGCTGCATTTTTAAGGTCATGAATGTATAGAGCCAAAGTATATAGGAGGTTTTTTTCCCTAGGATTAAATTCTATTAGAAAATTAAACAGGTGAAAATTGCCATGTAAAAGAGCAGGGGACAAGCAAAGAAAAAGAAAATGGTTATATTGTGTTTGTCTGGGAACTGTAGAGTGGTTCACTGAAATTTTACACAGAGGGAAGAGAATCTGGAAACACTGCAGTGAATCTGAAGCCATACATTCTTAGATTTCAGGCTGATTTCATAGAAATAAATGATTCATTAGAAATCTATTTCCACAGCTCTATGATACTGCTTTAGGTTACATGTTGGACAGTTTTGGCCACAGTAAATAAAAAAAATAAGCACAGCCCTTCTTAAACTCAATGTATTCTTTTTTTTTTTTTATCTTTCCTAATTAACAGAACTTCCTATAAATCTCAGGAACTTTCAGTTGAATGATAGATCACTTTCAATTGAAAAAGGTTGTTTTCCTGTAGCTGAGATTATCTTTGCAAAAGGAACTGTGCTCACATTCCTGAAAAATGAACAGCTGTATTGCAAGAAAGTTAACAAAGACATTCACTGACTAACCACTGAATAATTATAGAATTAAAAAACCCAACCAACCAAACAAAAAACAAACAAACAAAAAAACCCACACCCTTTGAAATGTCTGGGTCAAGTCATTTCCCATAGAGGCTGAGAGCAATGTTCTTCCTTCTGTGGCTTGCTCACTGCCTTGGAAATCTGTAATTTTGCAGTGCACCATATTGAACACAGGTAACTGCTGGCTTCTAAGTCAGGAAAGCACATGATACGATATGGCATCTGCTATTTTTGATCTTGGAAAAAAGATGAATTTTTTTCATAAAACTAACACTTTCCTGAAGTTGTACAGGGAGATGGTCAGTGTAAATTTCTAGTTTAATTATACTCTCTTAAGTAAATGTGATGTTTTGAATGGATATAAAGAAATTATTCCCACAAACATAATCTTCTACTGGAAATTGCATTGCTAGATACCTGCTTTCAAGTCATTTCCTCTTCAGGAAAGTGCTAATGGATTTCTTTCTTATGGCAAAATTTACCTCACTTTTTCTCTAAACAGATTTAAAGAAATTCTCCCTGAACAGGTACAAGAAGTTTTGCAAAGAATCACAGAATGGTTTGGGTGGGAGAGGACCTTAAAAATAGTGTAGTTTCAATCATTTCCATTAGACCAGGTTACTCAAAGACCCACCCAGCCTGGCATTAAACACTTCCAGAGGTGGGGCATTCACAATTTTTCTGAGCAACCTGTGACAGTGTCTCACCACCTGCCATGCAGCTGTAGATTATGGTGACCACTTGAATGAAAACTAGCCTATAAGAATAATAGCTTTTGAATGATTTAAAGGAAGGACACAGTTGGAAATAAATTAAAACCAATCATATCCCTTATAAAAATAGTCATCCCTCTTCAATTTCAGCCACAAGGCTGTCATGAAAGACAAACACACTTTATCTTTTGAGGCAGGAACCTTGGTAAGGAAAGGTTCTGTAACTTTGATGCTATGTGGCATCTATACTAGCAAATTAAAAGTTTTAAGGGGTCCAGTGGGGCAACCATGCCTAAAGTTCTGCACACACAGGTGGAAGGGTGATTCTATTAATGCTTTATACATCAGTAGCCACAATCATGTAAGTCAGGCCTGTTCTGTGCTGTAGTTCATCTTCTTAAGTGCATAAAGTCTCTCAACTTATCTTTTAAATGTAAAAAGCTCCAGTAGTTTCAACAGATGCCAAAACTTTAAAAAATATGTTTCACAAATTATAGTGATAGTGGTGAGATTTTTTTATTACTATTATTACCAATAATAAGAATTTTCATAAGATTATTTTCTTTGCTTCTTTTTTTTTTTTTGGCATCTTTACAAAGCCATTTGAGAACAGAACGTTCAATGAAGCAGCAAGAAAATTTTGCTCCTGAGAAGCATTTTTTTGACCATTTTTTAATCAGTGAATAGTAACAAAGATGTCTGGACTGTCTTTTCTACTGGGAGTATCAGCTTCTGTGTTTACACTTGCGCCCAGAAACTGCAGCTCAGTGATGCATGCTGCTCAGAAACAGACACATTCTGTTGATTTTATTGATAGCACTTGAATACTTTTTCACTTCCATATGGACAAAACACATCACAGATTGCCAGTTCCTGCTGTGTGCACTAGGTTGTAGACCTAGCTCTACTATTGTTTTCCTCATGTCTGAAGTAATTCAAGCAAATTCTCCACATGAATCACACTGTCCGTGTTGCTTCACTGATTTGGAGTGTGACACAGTATATATATCAAATGCAATTTAGGTGGTGTGTTTTGATATGTCATTGGCACAGGAGCTAGGAACAATAGAATTGCCATAGCAGGACAGAACCAATGGTCCATCTAGTCCAGCATCCTGCCTGAGGCAATGCTTGCACGCTTCAGAGGAAAGCACGAAGGCCTTGGCATGCACACAGAATTTAACCATGGAAGGAAATTGCTTTTTGATTCTGTCTGTTGCTCAACTAATGCTACAAAGCATGAGCATTACTTGTCCCTGTAATTGTTATCCTAGTCAGTGGAACTGTGAATGATAGTCTAATTTATAAATGTCTGATCCTTTTTTGAAATATGTCATGCAATGTTGTGAGGGTTACTGTGAACATGTATGCAGTGTTGCTGAAATGAAGATTAATTTTTCCTTCTATTATTTATTTTTTCAAATTATAAAAGATTTATCAGCAGGTGGTGCTGTTGCAGAGATCTGTATTAGTCCTGTGCAAACCAACACATGGGCAATTAACTCTTTTAAGGGTGGTCCATTGTCAGGTGTAATCAACCCCTTTAGTTTAATGAAGGCAATATCAGAAGAGCTGACTCCCCTTTTAAAAGATGGCTAATTCATATATTTTAATATATTAGATTCTGCTGCTGCTCATGTTGAGTGCTTATGAGCTAGCAAGTGATACTAGCAAAAATGCAAAATAATAGATGCCATGTGGCAATTAGTTTGCCATCTTGAAGTGGGGGAGTTGAAATTTTGTATTCAACAGACTAACTAAATTGTCTCAATATTTTACTACATCATATTAATGAACAATGGAATTATAAACATAAAGGTTTATTCATCATGCTTTCTAGTCCATTCCCGTTTTAGAGAAATTAAAAATCATCTAATACCACACATCATAGATATAATTGTCTCTAGGTTGTAGCTATTTTCATCTGCTTGCTCTGTTCCTCTATAAGAGGCTGACTCCCTCATCCTGCTGTGTCCTCTTGCCTCCACATTCAGCACAAGGAAATACCCTCTCCCTCCTCCACCATTCAGTGAATGATCAAAAATCACCAGTTGATTGACTTGAAATGAATGTCTGAAGGAAAAAAGTCATTCCCTTCTTCTGATACTACCACATAACTCTGTGGAGAGGTCTGAGGCAGGTTAATACCTTCTGATACTAAAAAGCAGCAGAAACAAACTTCTTAACACCAATTTGTAGGTGTTAAAAATGCCATTCTTTATTCAGCATGCTAGACATTCGGAGGACAGCTCCTCTAATCAAACATGCCAAAAGATGGATAGACAGGGCTTTTGATTACACATACTGTTTATATATTCATTAGATATTCTTTCCTAATTGACACATATTCATTAGTTTGCTTTGCATAGTCACACTCTTTATGGAAATCCTTTTTTGTTCCTTCCAGGTCTTCTTTGTCATCTCGACCTCAGTTCTTGAGCAGGCACAGCATTATAGTGTTTCATCACCAAAAACTGTAATGTTTGCTCTTTATCTTATTTGGCTACATAGAGCTTAGTTTACATCCTCTTTATGTCCCTATCTAATTCTCTAGGACTTCTCTGAGATTATTTTCCTCCTTATTTGGGCATTCCAGGATACTGTGAGCAAGGTTTCTATTTCTCCTATCACTTCTCTAATCTCTTGAGCTGCTGTTGTGAGACCCAGCAGAATCCATGTGTAAGAGTACCATGTCCTGGGGCTCACTGTTTCATTTCAAGAGCACTAAACTGGTGAAATGGGAGAAAAATCCAACTCAAATTTTAAATCCAGAGTAGTTACAGTCAATCCTCTTTTTACATTAAAAGAGTCATGGAGATACTAAATTATTCTTCTGCATCAAATAGAAAGATTTGAAAGAAAAAAACCCAACTTACTAACTAAACCTTATGCCAGCAGTTATACAGGCACAGATTAACAAGATGGAGACATGTAAAAATTACTGTAAAAATATAACCAATCTGCTTTAATTCATTCAAATCAGAACTGTGAAAACAATTATTATCAAATTCCCTATATATTTACAATTCATAGTTTTCTAGATGATCTAACATCTGGTAGCAACAAAGTATAAATGGATAAAAGAATTAGAGTAATTAAGCTGTGTTGAAAAACTAAGTTTACAGAATAGACACAATATACATGAATTTCATAATCTGCAAGAAGAGAAGCCAGACTGAGATAATTCATTTTTTTCCTGTCACTGTCTGAATCCAACTGAATCTTGGCCAGAGAACATTTAAAGTCTAGCATATCTTCACCAGTAACAGGCTTTCATCAAATGTTGATTTCATGTCATATTTAACAGATATTTTGGAAGAATAGAACTAGTGGGAGGAGGCAAATAATTTGTAGACCAGGGTTGAACAAGTCTGTGCTAGACATAACTTGCTAGATCTAAAGGGATTTTGTTACACAAGATTATGCTAGACAAAACCTGTTAGATTTATTTAAACTGAGCACTTCACAAGAAAAAGGTGTTTTATACCATAAATACTGCATGCTTATCATTCATAGACCTTTAATTGCATTGCAAGTTCTGCCGCTCAACACATATAGGGAATCTTTTGCTATAAACAAAGTGAAGTTTGATTTTGACTCCTGACAATGTGGGAAATACAGAAATGCAAACATCTTTTCTTTTCTACTGTGCAAAAAGCTTTGGGTCTGTGCTACTTTAAGCAGGCAATCTTCTAATTTATATTTGAAATCTTAAAACACGCAGATTCAAACCTGCACTTCAAATCACATTCGTGTAAATCATGGCACATATATTTATTCCTCTAACAGTCATTTAAATATCTTAATAAAAAGTCTTATTTAATTTTTTCTAAATTATTTATATCTGTAATAACTTTCATCTTCCTTCTCTTTTTCCTTCAATCCTTCCCACAAAATACATACAGTAAGGAGTGTCCTTCACTTGATCCTTTGGACATAGGTATCTTTCACACGAAAACCATATTCAGGTTCACTTACTGCCATTTTTCAGGCACAATAAAAAAACTTCATATAAATATGAAGTTTGGGAGAAAATTGACTCTTTCTAGTACTTTTTTTCCCAAACGCTTTCCCTTCCTCTATTAAATACCACAGACAGTAAATAATCACTTCAGATGTGGAGTCCTTCCCACCTAATGCTGAATTTTCTAGGGTCTCTATATTATACTGTGGATAGACATGTTCTGCATCAGGATATTTGGAAAAGACCATTAGAGAAAACCCATATCATTTTATACTATGATGATAAGTGAGAATCAGTTAAGAACACTCTAGTCCTAATTTTCTTCTTAATGTTCCTCACAGGATCTGTGATTTTTTTTTGGTTTTAATATATATATATATTTGCAGGATTTGACAAGCACAGAATTTTCTATGGACACGTAGGATGTTTTCAAAAAAAATAAATCTAGCAGATTTTTGACTAATTTTATTCTCATGAAGGGTTATCCCTGATCTGAATTATAATTTAGTTAAACTACAGTCTTCTGATATTTACAGAGATGCAGATAATAGATTGTTATTCCCCAGGGTATCACTCTGATGAAATTGTAAGTATATTTTTAATTTTTTTATTAGCTTACCCAGTATAACATTATTTTTACGTCAAAAATCTTCCTATATCTGAAGCTAGGTGACCCCCTAGCATCAGGCAATTTTGATAGTCCCATGCTTATGATGTAAAAATAATGTAACCTTCATACATTTATTAAAATTTTGTTACTGACCCTATCCCCTTAAACCATATGGAATATCTGTTTCACAGGCAAGAGCTGGCGTTTTTTATTGCTGCTTTGTGGTATCAAATTTAACTTATGACTTAACATTGAGTGTTTAATGTGATATTTATGGAAGGATCAAGCCTTCACATTACTGTTACAGTGACTGGGTTCCAGAGAAATCTTCTTTTAACAGCTTTCAGACAGTGAAGTCTGGCTTTTATAGCAATGTTCAAGTAGCTTGAATGGTGGCAACATCAGAGTTTTTGCAAAGATTAGATGAGCTTCATTGCAACCTGCCCTTGTCCACATTGCACTTTCCCTCTTAGAAATACTGAAGCTGCCCCTCACCACTGACTTGCTCAACAGACAAGTACTTTATTACCACAATTAATTTCAGTATATGTTAATAGTTATTGTCCATCTCCTTCATCTCTTTTCTTTCTCATTCAACATTCAGAAGACAAGTATTCTGACCACTGTTAGGATCAAAATTGTGTCTCACCAAATCACCTTCCTCATCATCTGTTCTCCTTCTGTTTGAAATTTACAACTAGTTTTCAAGAAAAAAAAAAGAAAAAAAAAAGAAGAAGGTGAGAAATATCGTTAGGATGTTTAATGCAGTAGTGGCATGTAAGACTCATTTTTCAATGATCAAACTCTACCCATGATATTCAAGGAATAAAGGACTTTATTGCTTATTCTTTTTTGAACTGAAAATTGCCTGATTTGATACACCTCTGGAATGTGTTGTGCAAGCAATATACAGCAAAACTTAGCCATCTTTAGGACTTATTTTAATTTATCCTATCAGTTTACTCAACCATGTTTTTCTCCAGGATAACAGATTTATTTCATAAACAGGGCCCACTGCGCCACAACCTCTCCCCACCTTTGACTAGTAAATCTCTGCATTTATAGTCTCATAAAAGATCCTTTAATCATTTTAGAAAATAGCTTCATATTCTTATTATATTCAAATAAATGATTTTACCTCTTTTTAGATGAAAGGTTCTGCCATGGCTGTAACAGAAGCAGCTCACTGGTCCTCTTTAGTACTGCCCTTTATTGGATTCACTCACATGTCCACACACAGTCACACAGCTGTTCTCACTCTTAGTTTTGTACATTAATAAAATTGAAAGTTATTTTAAAGTTTAAATCAAAATTATTTTTAGTATAAATTGTATGCACAGAATTCTGTGATTCTCCATGACATCTTTTCATTGAGCATTAGCATAACAAAGCAGAATAAAAGCAGCTGGAAGAGAATGGTTAAGAATCTCCTTGCTGAAAAATTTGAAATGAGGCATCTGTAGATCCCGTAGACATGAAAGAGACATTTTCTTCTGCAGATGTTAAAATTACTTTTGACAAGAAGAGGGATGACAAGACCAGAGTACCAGTCTTTTCCAAGGTGGAAGCAGGCAAGTTTCATATTTTGTAATTCTGCAATGGCATTTTATATTTGTTACCATCTTACTCTTAACTACTGCAAAGCTCATAGGGATGACTTTTATATTTCTAAGGAGTCTACAGCAGGAAAAGATATCTCATCTTTGAGTTCTAAGTGCAAAAGTCTTCTTGTTTTCTCAGCAGCTATGTTCAGACTTGCAAAGTTTTAAAATGTTAATACAATCCCCTCAGTTGAGCACCCCTAGTGGCAGACTATGATAAATAGGGAATCAATAAACAACTTTGATTTGGTTTCAGACCTTTAGGACAATATTTAGAAGACCTTCAGGAAAATGTTTTTCTCCAGGTGTGGATTTTTTTTCTTTTTTATTCATGGGATATATCTCAGATAAGTTTTATGAAAACTACGTCCACAATCAAAATATGATTTTCCTGTCATTTTGTATTGTATTGAATACATGTTGTAAAATGCCTCTATAATGCACAAGGTCTTAGTTTTATAACCAAGTGACCTTCAGGGGACCAATATACGAACAATGGATTTGTTGCATGACAGGTGTTTAAGATAGCCAGTGAATATTATCCTTGAGCAACGGTTATCTTAGACGTATGATAAACTGTATATTTTTATTGGTTTATTATGCATATAGAGCTATGATTACACTTTGGTGTATGCAAGTCCTATAAATATGCTAAAATGAATATGCTATTTAAATGAATAAATGCATTTTTTGCAATTGCAAGCAAACCTATTACTAGAGACAGTTTATAAATACTGAGGAGTATGTGAGCTTGGATTTAAGGCGAAAGTAATACTGAAGAGCTCAATCGAACATTGTTCTTTCCCAATTTCAAGTGCCTATTCTTTGCTCCCATTTTTACTGATCTATTTTCTATAATGAGTCAACTTTAGTGTCACCTGAAGGTTAAACCTTACATCTCTAATATAATTAACAAAAAAAACCAACTTTGTAATACATTTTTTTGTCTCTTGTACGTCTGCATTGAAGCTTGACACATCATTTTAGAGTGCAGGTTTTTCAGGTGACCAATCAAAAATAAGGTAAGCGAAAGCTTATTAAATGCTTCTGATGAATTTTGTATTTGTAAATTACAGAAATTCAAGAGTATAGCCGAGAGATTGCTGTACATCCAGGCGAGCTTATATCAAACCATAGTTTTCTAAGCAGTAAGTAGAAAGAAAATAACCTAATTTGTTCACCTGGAATAGCTGAGTACTTGTAAGGCAAGTGGGAAATGGTTTTTCTATGGCTCCAGCATAAGCAAGAACCTCTTTGAAAGCAGAATTTCCTCTTCCTCTATAAAATATTTTGCGTGCATGCAGTTAGTTTAAACACCTCAGTATCTTATTTGAGAACATCTTGGGGGGACAGATGATGATAAGAAAGCAAGCAGGAATATGGCAGAAAGTCGACAGGGAAATAGTGTAGTTTTGATGAACTATGGCATTTCTGGCAGTATAGACTTGTGCCTGATGTCAGCCCTTTGCTTTCTCCCATTCATAAGCACTGCTGGGTGCATAGTGCAGATAAGTTTACTTCTGTGCAGAGGGGAGAATATTAAATGAATGTGAAGAAAACATGCTCCATGGAAGAGAGATTTCACTCTTTTTCCAACTAACCTACTCAGTAAAAAGGATATAGAAATGTCCAAATGTAACATTTTAAGAATTGAGTTCCAGGCTGTATAAAATAGGATCTCTGCTAGCTTGGACTTACAGGAGCTTTCTCATCCTGAGACTCTGGTTCCCAGACAACATATCCTGCTGTGTTAATGCAAACTGAAATCAGTGGCAGTTTAATTTGATGTGACAGACTGTAACCTATGATGGCTAAGGAATGGACAATTTGAGATGCCTCTGTGAGGGAATGGCCACCTCTGGTCTAAAGTGCAGAATGGACAGGTGAAGGCAATTGCTGTCACTATCCATCACAGGGAAACCTCAGAAGGGCTTGAACCTTTATAGTGAATGAATGAAAAAAAAAAAAAAAGAGGTCTTTGACCTAGGCTACAGTGAACTTTCTTAGAATTTTGTTGAATTTAGCATTATATGAGAAAAGGAAAGCACACATCCCATGATGTATCCTGTACTAGTTTATTTCTTTTTTCCTTCACAGACCATTAACTTAAGGTTTCAGCCATGTGAGATTTCATATCAAGACTCTTTGTAAGAAAATACAAAGGAGATCACAAAGTGTAATGTGTTACTTACAGAAAGAAAGTGTAGTTCAATTTACTGGTCCTACAAAGTACAATTTAAAGTTCAAAGCATCTTTTCCAGAGCTTTTAGGACTTTAGTAGAAAGAAAAGCCGTGCCAGGTGGTTTTAATTTGTAATTAACTGAGGTCTCTGCATGTTCGAAAAGAGAAAGACACACCATAGGTATGATTTAAATAAGAGGTGACCATGTTTCCCTTTCCAATAAAACTTGTCTGCCTGATCCATAATATATTTTTATCTTTCCTCTGCATAATAGAAAACAGTGTTTCAGAGATTAACAAACTGAATCACCACAGACAAGGAGTAAATATTTATTTGTACCTAACATTTATACAACACTCCTCATTCACAATGTAAAAATATTTTGTGAAATAAGCATTACTACTCTGATGCTATGAAATGAAACAAAATACTTATTTGTTCACTATAATGGAAATAAATAATGGAGCTCAGGTCCTCTGATTTCCTGTCCAATCTCTACACACTGAAGGCTTCAGCTATTTTTATATGCTATTAATATTTTTTATTACATCCTGACATCCAACAGAGGTTTGTGTCCCAGCTTTCTGGCTTCAATAGAAACACATAAGGTAAAAGTCAAATCATTTTACACTGAACAGTTTAAAAAGCATACTAATGCCAACTTAATATATAGATGTAAACTTTATACATGGACAAGGCTAAATATCCATGATAAGATCAATATTTGATGTGATGATTAAAAATATTCAGATAAGTAAGATGACTTTTAAATGTGAAAATATCTCATTAAAGAGATTTGGGTCACCAATTTGATATTTATGGTCTTGCTAATAGTGAGAAATATCTGGTTCCATTGTTCTTAAGTACTGGAAAACATATGCTACATTTTGTATTTTGTGCAAATTGTCCTTTGTTCTTTCTTCTGATTCAGAGTGATTACTTTTTTATTTTCACCCTCTCTTGTACTAACTC
Source organism: Campylorhamphus procurvoides (assembly GCA_013396655.1). Classification (NCBI taxonomy): domain Eukaryota; kingdom Metazoa; phylum Chordata; class Aves; order Passeriformes; family Dendrocolaptidae; genus Campylorhamphus; species Campylorhamphus procurvoides. Next base: position 976,714 of record WBMV01005072.1, read on the forward strand.
TTGATATCCAAACCACATGAGACATTAACTATTTTTGATAAAGCAAAAATGTAGCAAATTAACATATTCAGAAATGAACCATAATTTAACCAGACTCTGGGGTCAAATTCAGTTTTAATATCACTGGATATGCTGTCCTGAGATTTATGTCAAATTTATCCCCATTCTAAAGAAGAGACAGTCCAAAACATAGAATTTTATAATGTGACACCAATGAAATAAAAGGCAAACAAGTTATTTTACTGCACATTAAATAATTAACACCTGGAATAAATAAGCAAAAACACAAATAAACAGAAAAAGAAGCATAAGAATAACAAATGCATTACACAAGCTATTATAATGTATAAGTTGATTTTAAACTTAGGAAGGCATCAGTCTTTTGGAAACATGTAGTGCCCTTCCGAAAAATAAGTGAAGAAAAGCCAAAATATGGCACCGCTATGCCCAAAGGGGAAGGTTTGCAAAAGCCAACCACCCTTCCCTCAATCCTTCCAGCCTGACTGCATTTTGGCTTTTGAAATTTCTGTCACACTTCCTTCTGCTTTCCCCTTTTTGTTTGTTTCCTCACCTGTTTCTTTAGGTATGTCAAAATGTTGAGCTCTAACAGACTCTAAAAGTAAAGTCACCCTCTTAGCTCACTCCTAAACCTAAACCTAGTGTGTTAAAAAGAAACAAAAAGAGGGGGGCAGGGGAGGGGGAGAAGTGTTGAGTGTTGTTTTGACCTCTGTTTTTTAAAGGGCTTTAGAGGCCTTTCTTCCTCTAGCAAAGTTAAAACACAAAACTTGAAAAAGATTAATGCCTAAAATGTCTCCATAATAACCCTGTGTTTTGAGATGTTGTTAAGAATGTGGCAAGTCTCGTGTTCTGTGAATATTTCTCATAACTTGGCTGGTCTTTATTGACAATATTTGTCCAGACTGGACAAGAGGAGAGCTCTATATTTTAGTTTTACATCCCATTTTTATTATAAAATCACTGTGATCCCATCTCAAAAACTTGCTGTGGATACTGGGCTTTCCACCGTATGAATAGGTGTTTCTATCCGCTCACAGCTAAGCCCCACAGAGATAAATTTCTAGTTATAGCAGCATGATGCCACTTCTGAGCTACTTACCTCTGCATTAGTAAGAACCAACTGTTTTGGCACAATATAACATCACTGTACGTACAGTGCTTCTGGTTCCTGGACTAAGTATTACTTTCAAGATATTTACTCAAAGTAGACATGTCCCGGATGACTTTGAGTAGATCACAAAGCTACTACAGCAAGAATAAAAGGCCTGGGAAAAACTTCAGTCTAACTAGATAATCTGTGACATCTACATAAATGCTGCATTGGATGCAATGCAACTAAATCTTTTCATTCTTTTCCATTTATCATCATGTTAATCCCTTCTTATATGTGCTGTATGGCATTAATGACCATAAAAGGAGAAAGACTGAGTCTGTTCAACCAGAACCTCTGTTTCCTCTGCATGTACAGAGCAATAAACACTGTGCTAGTGTGGACCTTTGATTGGGCAGATTGTGAATAGATGGAACCAGAGTATTTGTTGCTGAATGTCCTACCCCACATTAAGGGCCTGCTGGGGCACTGAACGTGCATATTTACACACCAAAGCTATGGCATCCACATACGCAGGGAATAAAATCTGTTTTCAGCCCTGGTTTTCCTGAAGACATGCCAAGCCCTCAGCTGAGTCCTGGCAGTGAGCAAACTAAAGTACCAAACTTACTGCAACACAACAGAACTAATTCATAATGCTACAGTAAGTGAATCCTGTCATGATGCTAAACCTTGAGTAAAGAAGAAGATACAAGGCATCTGCTATTATTTTCAAGACTGCCTGACATCTCCCCTTGTTGTAAAACAATACACAGTCACTGTTTGTAGGGGAAATACGAACAAGTGGAAACAAGACCTCAGGAGAGCCTGCTGCGACTGGACTGTGGAGGTTTTCTTGTGCTTAAAAGGTTGTAAAACAAGTCACAACTGCTCTGTTGAGGCCAAAATGGCGTTTTCTCTCTTTGTTCTGATACCACAGGCCGCAGAGATGATCTCCATTCCTTCTGTGCTCACTAAACCGTCTGTAAAGCATTAGGGCATCAAATAAGTCTGAGACAAGTGTCAAACACAATTTCTTACCAAGCACTTGTTGATCCCAGACAAATATTAAAGAAGAGTCTTAGACTCTAATGTCTATATACTAGTCTCTAAAAACTATTCTGAGTAAGCATTTAACTAATTTTGTATACTAAGGATGTGATCATTTGAAATTTAACTGGACTTTGTCTATGTTATGGTCATTAGTGAAGTTTATTTTAATGGAAAAATACATTGCTGAGAAGGCAATAAATATCAGTTTTATTTGTGCCTCTGCTCTTGTAAATTGATATACCTATCTATAATTTTCTCCTGGTATTATTTGTCACAGCAGCTGGAATAAACAATTTACTCCTAGATTATGGTGTTTTTACTTTTTTTCAGACAGACCATGATATAAACGGTGGAACACATAACACGTTGCACATAACTGATATTTTTTTGCTCAGAAGATTTGTCAATGAAATTGCAAAAAAAAATGGGGTTGACTAAAGCTAAACTTATTTGTCCTCTCATATTTTCCTCATATGCAAAACAAAAATCAAAATCTGTTCCATTTGGACAAAATGTTCTACTCAGTCTATTTATTTATTTATTTCTCTGTGCATCTGTTGATTTTTGTTCAGCACCATATTAAAAAACTCATATGACAATGAATGATTATGCTAAAAACATAGCAAATAGTTTGCTGTCATTCCTTTATCCCCTTGTCAGAGTATTGGGAAGGTCAGGAGTGGATAGGAGGATCCACTCCGGTGCCTTTCTTAGTCTGAAGCAATGTAAATCCACATGCAGAATATTGGATGTGTTTTCTTCAGTCCCTTTCACTGGAGATATTCCAGTTCAAAGATATATTCATTCTGTAATTATTTAACTTGAAAGTTGGGACATTTACTGTTTTTTTTTACACAGCTGTGACTTGTAAAACTACCAGGACACAGGCACTTTTTCATGATTCTTTGCCATTAACAAGTTAACATGATCCTTAGCACAATGTGGGCCTGTGGCAACTGATGACCTCCAGACAATTTCAAGGCATCAGTGGGATTAGAACTGAGATCTTTCCCAGTGAAAATATTAGGTTTTGCCACCAATTTTTCTGAACACAATTTAACCATGAGTAGACAAGATACTGTCTTTTGTTTGAGATCTGTTTGAGATCTGTTTTGACTACCAAAATTCTTCTAAATGTGGAGAATGCCACATCCACATGCCCAATCAAGCCAAAGGAGAAAAATGGCCAAATTTTAGACACCTCAATTTTGCCTGCATCTCTTGTAAAGAGGAGGCAGAAGAAAACTCAATTTTGTGAAGGGTTAAAACAAATATAGAGAACACGGAGCAGTTGAGATAATGCCCTGAACAATTTAATTTACATGTGGGCAGTTGTGCTCATAACGTTTACAGAGCATTCCCTCATTATTATTTTTTTAATCTGTCTGAGGATGAGAAGATTGTGTGTACTGTATTAGATATCCTACATCCTCTGTACACTTGTAATGCAGAGCTTGAAAGTAACAGCCACCAATCACTCATCAGAACCATTAGCCCTGTGTGACAAGACCATAAATATACTTGTTTGGAGATAGATATACCCTTTCAGTTCCTAAAGCATATCAATAAAAACTGCCTCTAACACTGTAAGCCCATGTTCACAGAAAAAAGGGCTGATAAGCATAGAAATGTAGTGGAATAAACGTGCCAGTGAGAGTCTGTGAAGCTTCCATATATACTTTTGCCGGTTGTTGCCTTGACTTCGTTAATGGCAATGGATTGTTTCTAATGCTTTTCCTGAGCCTTGCCATAGACTTGCAGGTAAGGTAGAATAAATATGCCTCAAACCACTGTCACAAAAGAGTCCTTTAGGAAGGAGAAGCCATTGATTCTGTTATGGTTTCATTATGTTGACACTGATCAGAAAAGCAAGTACTGCCTGAGTTCAGTGATGCTCTCACCTTTAGATACAAACCAGTGCATAATTCCCATGAAGGTATGTATTGCTCTAGAGAGCAAGGCATAATATATAAAGAATCTACTTGTAAAAAAAAAAAGAAAAGCAAAAAAGTAAAGCTTTTGAATTGAAGATTGCTTTTGTCCTAATAAAATAATTACACACATTATTTAGTCATATTTCTTCAAGAAATATGTACTGTAAAATTCTTGGAGGTTACTTGAATAAATGGAGAGGGAAAGTTTTGCGAAAGTGGAAAAGAGAGTTGTTAACTATTTTCATTATTTCCAATTGAAATTAAAATTAATTTTATAGTAAGCATTTCAATTGTCAGAAATATTTACAACTTTTAGCAGCATTATGTGATACTTTAGAGACCAACAAGTGGTAGAAGGTTAAGGTTTGATTTAAGCAAGCGTTATGGTGTCAAAGTCATCTTGGTATCTGGATCTCAGTGTTTAGTGAAAACATGCATGACATGCTTTTTCTCAGGTATTGCATTTAGAGTTCTGGTGAAAACAAAACCAACTAAACTCTTCCTCTTATTGAACAGGCAAAGTGGAAGAAAGAAAAGTTGTGTCTCCGTCATCATAATTTTCTAAATGCAGAAGCATCTTGTCCATCATAAATGACGTGTCATGTCCAAGGAAATAATAAGTTCTGATTTTGGTGGGTAGCAATTATGACATCGAATACTAAATAATAATTCTAAAAGGGGCACATCAATGTTATTTTAATCACATTATCTTATTAAACTATGAATTTTTCAACCAATTTAATTTTCAATTTAGTAAAAACAATGATTTCTATCACTACCTGATAGAGTCATTGATGTTAAGAAGATAATTATGATATAGCTGTTATTGGTTATATACTGCTTTGAAACTAGCTTGAAATTTCATAACATATTTCAATGCCATGAATAACACTTAATTTTTAAGTTGTTGGAGTAATAATGTTTTTTGGTGGTTTATTTTCATCTAAATTGTATCTGCAGTGGGGAAAAGTGAAGCAGCAACACTCACTGCAATCCAAAGTGACATGCTTATAAAAATGGGTCTAAATTGCAAAATTTAAAATCTCTTCTTACCAATCAGAGCATGTTGATTGAGAGTCATCCAACATTTGTAAATGCAGAAGATGGAAGAGTACTACACTGCGAACATTGAAGAAAACTGCTAGTTTTAAAAGCTTCAAAAGGACATATTCAAAGACAATAGGGTGGAAGAAATTTTGGATTGCAAGTTCAGAAGCAGGTAAGTTTTACTGCTACATAGAAATTTTCTAGTTTATTTTTGACTGAAAGCTTAAGATCTTAAACACTTAACACTGATCTTAATCTATAATTGATTGGAAACAATACCTAATCTTTGAATGGGAAAAACAAGGGCCCAGGAGGGCTTAGATTACTGCTGTATCATTTTTCCCTCTACTTGCAGTGTTTCAGTCAAATAATTTCAGATGTCCAAACAGAAAGTCCATGTTGACTTCATAGCTGCATGAGATTGCCTTTCACGTTTCTCCTGTTTAAACTTTCTCCTGCATTTCAAACAGGGTAAGATCTTTCCTCTTTGATCTGACAGATAAATAAGCACATAAAGCAACAGTGATTATAAGCCTCATTTATCATGACAATAGTTTGCATTTAGTATTATAAAGACTCTTTAAAAATTAAACTAACCTTTTTTATTTCAATTTCTGTACATTTTTGTCCCTTACTTTTCACTCACAAATTCCTATCAAACTTTTAGAAAGAAATATTAAAGTTCACCACAGACAAATTGGTTGAAAAAGATCAGAGATACAGATCCATTGCTAATATAACCTGTTGAGTAGACACAACTGTATTTTCTGTTTCTAGAGGAACAAACTTTATTTCCTATCCTTCTACTCAAAACTTTTACTTCCTTTTTTCAGACTATGTAGCCACGGGTAGAGGTACTGAAGCATTTGTTGGTTCTACATATTCCTATTGCTTTCTGAAACACAAACATTTTATTTTGTCATTGTTCCTCCCAACAACAAAAAATGTTGTTTCTGTCCCTTGCAATCACTGGTATTATTGAATGACCTTCTTTGCATCAGAAACATCTCCCTTCTATTAGAGCACACAGCTGTGAAACCCAAGCACTGACATTTAAAACATGTTAATGTAGGGTGGAGTGAAGCATGATTTTATCCTAAACCACTGAAGTCCAATTTTAATCTGATTTAGAGTATTGAATGTGATTAAAACTGATTATAAATGAGAAGCTTCTATTTAATTCAATCCAAAATTTTAACCTCTACTAAACAGGATTTGTATTTTTCAACAATTCCTCTTTTTAAACTGTCTTGCACATGTTTGGTTGTGCAGAGAAGGAAAAAAAACACTGAGGTTGCTCTTTGGATAAGAACTTTATGTTCAGAGATGTCATATGCTCGTTTTACATATAGCCCACATAGATATTTATGAGACTTGATTTTTCTCTTTTTCTTGCTCTTTGTCATAGGAGGAAATAAAAGCCAAGGGTAAAAGGGATCAAGCTGACACTATTTTTAGCAGTTTGTAAATGGTTTGGAAACAGGTTGTCTTTTCTGTGCTCAGGGCCGTGGAAAAGACCCATTGTCTTGTTGGGGCTCGCTTGTTCCAAGGGCTGCCCTGAGCAGAATACGAGCTGACTATACCTTAGTGGACTACCAGAAAAACAGAACAGAAGTCTAGCTTGCCTTTCTCTGTCACTTATTTTCTTTCATGAAATGAAATTACAATTCACTGAATCCCTCAGTTGCTTCCTAACTCCAATAAACGAATTCTGAAGTCACTCAAATTCTTTATTTTCTCTTTTTATTTTCAACCAATTTTGACCCCCATGAAATACATAATCTCTTCAAAAATAGTAGCTCAAAATTCAGAACAGCAACCTCATTTGTTAGAGAAAGCATGATACTTCCTTTGGATTTTCTGCCACTTTTGCTTTCAGTAGTTGATCCTCTGACTTTATCCTTTATGCCAGCAGTTGCAGACACTTAGATCTCTGCTACCTACTCTCAGCATTCCCAAAGCAAAGCCCAGGCTGTTGCTCAGAATAAATTTTACTATAGAGTTTGTACACTATAATTCAGTGTTTGTTCAGGTGAGGGTTTTTTTCATAATCTTATCTATTGACCAGAATCCAGATTTTTCTGAAGATTCGGTTGCATCTTTGTTCTGGCTTTGAAGTTGGTAAATCTTTCACTAATATCATCATATAATCTTTGAAGATTAAAGGGCAAAGGATCAGCAAAATAAAGTGAATTATATGAGGGTTTCAATATGAAAATTAATTATATATTCACTACTGCTATTTGAATATATATATATATAAAACTCTAGCAAAACACATTTCTGTGTTTAGAAATACAATGGATAAATCAGGCATGAGTTGGCAGGTGCCTGGTAAGCCTGGGGGATGTAGTTGTTAAAAATATCTCCAATAATTGCCTTAGACCCCCATAAGGGGACATTCTTTATATGTGTTGCCCCTTAGAGAGATTCACATGTTCATACCCAGCTGGAAGCTACAGTCATCATCCATGGCTGACTACTTCCCAGGTATAATAAATACCTGTTCAATTTTCATTCCATGGAAAGCAGGTGCATCTCAGATATCTGGTGCTTCTGTTTGGAGGCAGATGAATCAATAAGACAGTGCCTCTTGGGCAAGTAACTATTGTGACCTGCTTGAAAAGGAGGTCACTGTCAAGGGTGCCTCCAAGGCATAGTCTGTTCAGCCAGCATGCACACCAGCTTCAGAAGGTGGCATGGCAGGTTTGTTTTAAAAGGAGCTACTAGGCATGTAACTGGACTCAGGACTGCAGGGAGGAAACATGTTCAGGCAACCAGTCAAGTCAGTCTGTCTTAAAGGTCACAGAAGATCTGTAATAACAAAGACCTCATTGCCAAACTGTATATTTCCTTTTAATTTTTCTCCCTTATTTATTTTTTCTGCTTTAGACTTTCTTCTGACTGCTTCACAATCTTTTCCCCATAGTGAATCACATCCTGAGCTTAGATAACCTCAAGTAGATTCCCTGTGAGAAAGCTACAATTTTCTACGGACTAAATCTACTCTTTCTTCAGTGCATGGTGCAGAAGGGGTCCCAGCCCCAGTGCCACTGGGACAACCTCCAAGCTAATTGCTCAATGCTGGGGTTCTCTGCCGCTCAAGTCTCCAGCAGAAGAACAGAGCACACCAAAACTCAGGGCATTTCCCTCTTTCTTCCATACAGTTAAATGGGGTGTCTGGGGACAGCAGGTTGGCAGAGGGTTATATAAATTGGTGCTGTGACAAGGACTCCCCTACATCTGACTCGAAGTCTATATTTTCTCATTTAATTACCAAAAGTAGAACAGAGGGATTAGCATAAGAGTAGAGTTACAATTTACTTTTGACAAAGTCAGGGTTAAGAAGCATAAGATATGACATGATTCTCCTTGGTAGGTGGCAAACTGACATTTTACATCATAGAATCAGTAACAACATTGCATTAAACTTATTCTTCTGGTGGAAGAGTTACCATGTCTACACCCAGTGAAAAGCAGAGCAGCCACTTTCAAAACTTAGAATAATTTAAAACTATGTTTTGTTGCTTTATGATGCATGTAGCCCAGTGCCTTTTATTCACTCTTGCTCAATGATCAGGAGTGACAGTCCCTCTGCAGCTGAACTCTCATTGTTTATATACCAGACCAGCAGAAGAGTTCATGGATCCTAACTGTATCCTAAGTCCATTAAGAAAAAAGTTATTATATTATTAATATAATATATATATAAATAAAATAATGTCTGAGGGGAAAAAAACCAAACCAAACCAAAACAAAAAAACCCCACCTTAAAATTCCATGGTAAAGGTGTCTGACAGCTAAAAGTTGGGAACTGTTCCTTATGACAAAAATGTTCCTACATTGGAAATTGTCAAAGAGAATGATCATGTTTACATAACAAAGAAAAGCAAATTATAGAGTTAATGAGTTTCTGTTTGAATTCAGAGAATCATAGAGTGACTTTCAAACTTTTTTTCAGCAAAAGTTGTTTCTTTGCATTTAAATAGAACAATGAAAGAAATTTTTTCAAAACTATTTCTATTAAAGATTTAAAATGTTTCAATCTGAGATTTTGGGTTGAATGGCTTATTAATGATATCTGAACAAAAAGTAGAATGGTAAACTCTGGATGCTGATCAAGGACAGCAAATGCATCTCTTTTTCAGCTCTGTTTGGATTTCCCGGATTTCTTCCATGAGTTGCCATAGTTACCAGTTAATGGAGGAAGTTACCTGAGAGACAAGTAAGCAGCGTGTTTCTCTATCTGCCCTTCATGTATTGCTACATCTGCTCTGTTGGTATCCGGCCACCTTCAAGTTCTGGGCTCTGCTATGGGTACAACACCAATTCACCCGACCGATATGCCAAAACTGGTTGTGTCTTAGGTAGTTTCTATGTGATAGGTTTATTTTGCCAAACTTATGCTTCATAAGCAAAGCACTATTGTGACATGGTGGAATATAAAGTAGACTTACCCATGCAGAAATGTAGGTACAAAAGCAAGTCCATCTGCTCTGTTATTGTTGTCTGTGTGCTGTTTTCTCTGATGCTTTCAGTCACTCTTCCTCTAAATATTGGCCTTAATACAAACTAATTTTTCACTTCCAGTGGGTTATAAGTGTTCAGAGAGATCAGCAACTCTAAATTCTTATGATTACTGACTTGAAAACGTTAAGATGCCATTTTCTGACTGGAAATTGTTTGGAGTGATTCTTTGTTATGTATGGTTTTATCATGTTTGTTTACTGTATAACCCAGGCATTTGGTTTTAAAAGTCCTTCTATACAGAAGCAGCTAACCCTGTATTTATTTTCATCTTCATCTGACTCTAGAAGCTGGTAAACACAAGGTATGTATTATACAGTCAATAGCAAAAGTGTACAGTCAGCTGAAAATTTCCTAACATAAACATTCCTTTAGATAAAAGTTCCTTTATATAGAATTCTAATATTATTTTAATTCTATAATATCATTATTTTATTCATACATATTATGGTCTATCACATGGCATTTGTAAGAATCAGCTTGGGTCTTTAAGGGTAGATGATTATGCTACTTTTTTACCTCAGCTTCCAAAACTTTGTATATAATTCTCCCAAATGCTTGTATTCTGCATGACAAAATTAAAGAACACAAGAATAATAGGCCTCCAAGGTGATTTACATGTATTGATTAATTGTCAACATTGAAATGCAGTAGGTTCTATTGCTACAGATGCTGAAAACAAAGACAGGAGATTGTAACCATTGGTTAAACAACTTGATTATCAATTCTTTTTAGCAAAGAATTACGTTTTCTTGTTTTTACCAAAGGATAAAAACATTTAATAAAACATTTTGAAAGTTGTACATAAATTTATTTAGTTTTGAAATTTCAAGACATATTAATTTTTTTACTTTATATTAATGTGTACCGTACAGTAAAACTGGGGGAAATACTAACTTTTGCAAGAGAATTCAAGATGTTCATTGGATAATAAGTGCTTGATGTTGGAGCAAATTAAATTAAAACCTTGCCACAGTATAACCCAACAGACAGACTGTAAAAGTGATAATGGCATAAAGAGAAATTATCCAATTAAATCTCAGTAAAAAAGTTAATTTTCTGTCATTATCAGTATACATTAAATATCCATCCTAAGCATAACAACACTTCTAACAATGAAATCTCCCAGGAGACTACCTAACCCCTGAATGACAAAATTCCCTTCAGAACAAACAAAAAAATTATATCAGTGACTCCAAATGTCAAAACTACTTCAATATGGTGCTGCCTCCAAGTTTCAGTCCCAGACTATGAACAGGGCATCATATATCATATTATCCACATGTGGCATGTTAAGTACAGGTTAAGTAGCTCTGCTCTATAACAATCTGACCAACGCTGCTTGATTAGTGGTAGCAATTCATAATTATGGGACACTATTGTGTTTGTCTGAATATTTTATTCAAATTCAAAGTGATGATAGATTCAAGAATATCTGAATGGATGAATTTTTGGCATATATATAATTATACATATAAATACACTGTTGGTGTTTTTCCCTAATAGGTACAATTTAGCACGTACTGACTCAGTAAGGTATTTGTCCCACTTATCCATCCTGACTAAAACATTGAGGAACTTTAATAGATTCTTCCTGTTGCTACAATTACCTAATTTTGATCAAAGACAAAAAGACAGTATGTCACATCACAAGTGACACACAGAACACTAAATAATTAAGATATACAGGGAACTGAGCTAGACAACTAATGAGTACAGAAGGAGGCTGACACCAGATATCTCTGAACCAGGAGAGAAACAGGTGGTAAAAATCTAAGTTTGCCTGTAGGCAAGAAAAGTAGTGTATTTGCTCAGAAAAAGAAAATTGAATAATTCAACCAGGATTTTTAAGATTGAGATCGCAGATGTGTGCATTTTGAAAAGGGAATGTGTACACCACCATTATAAAAGTTAAGAATTTGTATACAGTAAAGATTTGTTCTCCAGCTTAATACACAATTATTACAGCTCACTAACAAGCTATTATGTATTTGTTCTTATGTACAACTGCAATCATAACTGTATGACAGCACTTATGTGGGAGATTGAAATGCATTCTCCTGTATCAGTATTTATTCCTGACTCCGTTCAGAAATTGTTCTGTTCCATGTTCTCTTCCAGATCCTGACAATTCTGAGAGATTTTCCTGCTGTTAGAACAATAGAATGGATAATTACATTTCCTTTTCATCATTACCTCCTTCAGGATCAGGAAGCAGCCACGATCCCCAGTTATGAGAGCATATTTGGATGGAGAAGTAAGAATTACCAAATCAGCCATTTCTTTCTAGTGTCATAAAAATTGGGGGGGGCAGAGCA
>WBMV01005072.1:989699-1010685 GCA_013396655.1 Campylorhamphus procurvoides
CAGATGTCTTATAAAGACATCAAATAGTTAATTTCCAGTTGTTCAGAAAAGAAAGTGGCTCCCTGAGGCTTATATTGCAACTTGGTATTTATTGAACTTTAAGCTACAACCAACAGGCTGGTTAATAACAATTCATGCAGCTGTCAATCTTTTTGACCAATGTCATCAATATTTCATGCTGCCAAATAACAACAATTAAGAACCAGGGCTGGAAGAAGTACTCAGGGCAAAAGCGTTTCTAACACTATAATGAAATCGACGGTGTAGGAGAGACATTTCCAGTGGGCATTCAAAGAAAGGTTTTCCTGTGTTTTTCTTTTCAAAACAGTGTGAATCAGTGTTCCTTATTACACTCTCAAAGCAGTCATGCACCAGTTTCATAATCTTAACTCATAAAAATCAAACATATTTTTATGAAAACACATTAATTAGGTAAACTTGAATTTTAACCAGAATGTAACACTAAAGAGCCCATTTTTTAAGTGTTAGTTATCTACATTTTGATAAATGTTTCCATTAGTATTAGCTGAGATACTTGTCCTCTACACCAAATGAGTAAAAGCAACCAGTTCTATGAATTCTTTTATAAAAACTTCATTTCAATGTTCATATTTCACATTAAATGACTATAATGACAGTTATTCTTCCAATCATAAACATAACCATAGACAAACACCATCATTCCAAATATTCACCCTTGCTCCTTCTTTCCCCAACTGTTATTGCTAATATGGTGTGGGACATCCCTTGGGTCAGCTGTCATGGCTGTGTTCCCTTCCAGCCTGCTGTGCATTCCCAGCCTCCTCACTGGTGGGGTGGGGTGAGAAGAAGAAAAGGCCTTGATGTTGTGTCAGCACTGCTCAGCAGTAGCTAAAACATCAATGTGCTATCAGCACTGGTTTGGTCACAAATCCAAAACACAGCATCCTAAAAACTGCTGCAAAGAAAATTAACTCTATTGCTGCCCAAACAGAACAGAACCAAAATGTTTCCTGGTTATGAAAGTATGGGTCATAACTGTTGAATGTTTCTCTCTCATCTTTCAAATTTGAACTACAAAAAAGGAGGTTGTCTTATTATTTCCCAGCTGTCTTAGTGTTACTGTATGTGGATGACACATCAACACTTCAAATATTCTGTTAAGTTTTCAGTTAATAAACACCAGCTAGTTGATTTCATCTTCTAGGAGAGTAAAATATTAAAAAAACCCCAAACAAACAAACAGAAAAAAAACAACAACAAAAAACCCCCCACAAAAGTATTAAAAAAGGTATTAGCTGTCCCAGGGTACAGCTAAGGTACTATTCCTTGATAGTGAATCCTGGTATTTGTGCTGAAATAAGTTAAGACAATCTTGCCAAGGACAGGTATGTTCCAGCTTTATATCACTTGATGGGGTAGTTTTATTGAACAAGCAAATGGAGAAAGAACATGAACGTATGTAGTAGGCCAGCATATAATTTAGGCTACAAAGCCAAGCTTTTTCACTAATAACATTATGAACGTTTCGATAAGTATGCTATTTACACTTCCATTCTGTCTACAGAATATACCAGCATTTCAGAATCTCTTTTGGGCTATCTTGCATCAAGAAAAGGCACAATGCATGGTACATTAAACCAAACTGTTGATGAACTGGATCAGCAAAGTATATGATTTTCTCTCTGGAGCTGAAGACTAAAAGCTAAAACTTACTAACTAGCACTGCATAGTTTTATACTAAATATTCTGTTACTTGCTGTAGGGCAGAAGAAGGTTTCTCTGTATGAGCAGAATGTGTTGGGAGATTAAAGGTAATTTGTCTGCCCACACAGACTTCAAATTCAATAGAAATTGCCTCTTATTGCGGAGCAGCCAGAGCTAGAAGAAGGGAAACCCAAACAAATCTGTTTTCTGACATAGATTTGAAAAAGTTTGGAAAAATATTAGGTTTCATTATTAAGAAATGTGCAGGGTCTAAGCAATATATGTATTTGCAAACAGAAAATCTACAAAAAAAGCCCCTCTGATTTATAATTATAAAATGGAACTGAGAGTTTTCATCTCCTGGTGCTTTATAAAAGCAATCTGATAAAGATTATTTCCCTGTTACATGTAAAGTAAAGGCTGCTTTATATTTGCTTGGATTGGTTTCAATTTATAAATTATGCCAAAAGGAAAGTCCTCCATAAGAACTAAGATGACAGTTTCTGGAAGGCTAAGGAAAAACAAAACCATTTCCCCAGTCTGGGGAATACAGGATATTTTATGGGAACATAGCTTTTCAATCCCTTTACCTTTTCAATCCCTTTACCTTTTCTCTGATTCTCCCAAACATTTTTCTGATCCCTATGCAATCCTGTTCTCCTCAAAAAGTTTAGAAAACAGATACTAGTTGTTCAGATTTCCAAAGGCTCAACTCTTGTATAATTAAGATTTTAAGTTGCCATCACTGAAATGATACTACCTTTAGGAGGAGCTTGATCATATCAGGAATTACATCATTTTGTTCAAGTGTCATTGATTTTATTACTTTTTCTATTTGTCTGTGGTAGAACTTGGAATTATTTAAACAAGAGATCTTCTGTACATTTCACGTCCATGTTGGGCCCCATCTCTCCAGTACTGAAAAAATGATCAAAGAAATTCTTATAATTAAAAATAAAGGCACACACTGATTCTTAAATATATGATTTACAAAATAATAGCCTCAGGATATAGGACCACAGTGAGCCTGGAAGACTGTGCCATTGTACAGTACAATGTCTCTAATTAAGAAAACAACTGAAGGGTACAAGTACAGAAGAACCTTTTGTATCTTCCCAGTCACCCAGTTTAAGTTGAATCATCTCTGAGCCATAAGATCTACTCTTCTCCTAAATTCACATGGCTACGGAGGATCTTGATCTGCTTGAAATAAGTGGCAATGTCCCATTCATACCAGCATACCCAAGGCTTTGTTTGGGCACTACGAGGAGGTCTGGGGTCTCTATAGTGTACTCATGGCTGAGAAATTATCTGCCTTCTCAGAGTGTTTTAACTCACCTGAAGCAAGGCCCCTACACACATCAGCCTCTGTGTTTTGGTATTCCCAGAGAAAAGCTCTCTGAGATACTCATCTCTCAAAGGAAAGACTCTTACAACATGGGGAAGATGCATCCTCCCATGATCAAGAAGCTACCTGCATGGACAAAGATAACATTAACTGTCTTTAAAACAATCAAGACCTTAAATTGTTCTGAATAGTCATTGCTATTTTGACAGAAATGTTGACTGGCTTAAGTGCAATTACTATGCTCAGTTTTTCAGGACTATATCTAACCTCCAGGTAACAGACTCTGATAAAAGAATTCTTTAGCATTTAGGTTACTACAATTTGCCTACACTTTCTTCACCTATTTTTTATTATTTTCTTCCATATCTTCCTCTCTTTTTCTGAGCTACTGCCTGGATCTGGACAACTTGTTAGAGACAAAGAATGGCCTGAAATCTCTATAGCATGTGTAAATAATTTCACAGGAGTTTTTTCTCATTCAGTTGATGTAAGCAATATCTTCCTCTGCCCATGTACCTAACAAATGTAATGCAAAATGGTTCTTTTCCTAGAAAGGACATTATCATAATAAACCAATTCTTGCTAATTTATATTTTTACAAAGCCATCTCTTCTGGATGACCCTGTGGCTGCTGAATATTACAGTGAAGTTGGTACATGCTGTTAAAAATATTGCTCTATTTTGCCTTTAGCAATCATGCAGCAAAATATTTCTCAGCATGAAAACGAAATGATAAAGATAAGGCAGTTAATAATTGCAAGATATGCTACTGTATCTCCTGTTATTAAAATGAGTAACATGAGAAGATTTGGAATACATATCCTTAATTATTTTTGTCTGTCTGTTGAGGAAATCGAGAACTAATGTAAAAAAAAAATCACAAAATCAGTTTTTATCTTACAGAATTCTCTTTTTTTTTTTTCTTCAGGGCTTTTTCCCTGCACCAAAGATCTCTAATTCCAATTATGTTTTTAAGTATTTTTATCAATTATTTAGACAAAGTTAACATATGCCACTGCAAATATTGGGAAGTTTAGTGTAATTACGTTTATATTTTTCATAGGTACCCCCTAAAAATGGCTTCTCTTAGACATAAAAACTTTGTGTATTGTACCCTCAGCACTGTTGTCTATCCCTCCCACAGCTTCTCTTCCAATGATATCTTGAGATAATGATGAAGAAAGTACACAAACCAGAGGAAAAAAATAAAATCCTTCAGAAAACAGCTGCCTGATTTAAGAATACGATTATTGCACTCACTCACTTACTACAAGTTAACGCAGCCCAGATAGAATTAGGCAATGTATCAAGTACTTAAGAATAGAATTAAAAGTTATTGTTCATTTCCTCATCTAATTGTAAGGCTTGATCACTTAGTAAATTCTACAAAACTTTTGTACATTTGTTGAATATGAAATAGAAGATTTACCTTTGTAATGTATACCAGAACACTACTCCAGAAACTCCCATAACTTCTGCTTTTAATTATCGCAAAAGTAAAAAAGGATAAACTGTATGTAAATCTATTTAACCACAGAGATAAAGAACTTTCACAGTTATGGCTTGAAGGGGCTGCTCTGTCTTCTAATTCAATATGTGTTGTATTTAATCAAAACTGGGTTAATATATGATATATTAAAATATAATATATGCCTTTATGGGACCCTAAATGGCATGAGCTAGAAAGTGCCCAGATTCAAGACAATGTGCTTGCTGAAGTGGTTCGATTATAGTGTTCTTCAGGCGGGATAAGCTTTCTGCTTCCAGGAGTGTGTCCACCTACAGTGTTGCTACCGGCTTTCCACAGCCTATTCTCCAGGGTTCACCTACACTCAGCCTTTTTTAATAACAGTAAGAAATCCCGGACCTAGTAGAGATCCCTGTTTCAGCCACAGAAAGAACAAAAGTGAGGAGGCTTCAGCTTGGCTGCTGGACCACTGTTTTTTTTACAAAATCTTCACTAACTGTTTGAACATTAGCAGACTAATGAAAATGCTCTAGGATAAGTCACATGTATTCCTTATGCCCAGCACATATATTCTGAGGGATATTTATGGCATCATAGCTACTCCAAATCCAGAGATTTTTAAATAACTGTATTTCCAAGGAGACAGAATTTTTTGATGTCTTCATTTTATTTAGAAAATGAAACAGTGCATCAGGACTTCAAAGAGAACTTGACAATCCATAACATAAATAAATAAAGGAATCACAGGATGGATTGATTTGGAAGAGACCTTAAAGATCCTCTAGTAGTAATAAAGTAAATTTCTCTGAGAATCTTTATTTTCTCCTTCTTTGAGCCGAAAGCTTTTTGTCTAATTTTGCTTTTAAAATATGGTTACTGTAGCTAAGTCACTGAAATTGTATAAAATGGCTGAGGTCCTATCAGTTTGCCTGATGAAATGCATCACTGAGACCTCATCTGACAGCTTCAGTGATTCTGGAATACTTGCTCTATGGCTTGTCATAAGTAACTTGGAAAGAGTTGTGTATTGTCGTGCTCTGATTTCATGTTATATGAGTATTCAGATTTTAAACATCATAAAGCTTTAAGCAACAGAAACATCAGAGACTTTTTTTTGTAACATTAAAAGGCTTAAATTAATGAAGATAAAAAAGCCCTTGTCCTTACAGAAAATCCATTCCTCTGAAGGTTTTACTGAACAATAATAAGATGTTGCAAATTTATGTGCCATAAATATAGTTTCAGCATATATAACTCTCCTTGCCATCTATTATGTTCTCGTAGGGAGGACCTATTGTTTAATTATGTTATCAAATTTTAGTAGCTAATTTCTTTAGCTCGCAACACAGGTTGCATCACAATATATTTCTTTTGTTATTAGTGAAAGAAAAATCTGCAGTAGTGGCCAAACCTTTTCAGCAAACACTTTTTCATCTATTTTAAGCTGGTTTAGCATCTAGGTTTAAAGTGTTAGGATCTCCACAGGGAATAGTAACTAGTTAGTCAGTGAATTCAAAGTAGTAAAAAATTACTGCTGAAAGGGACTCAAAAAGTCTATTTTTCTATTTCTTTGCACTCAGACAGGATCTATATTATTGGCAAGAGATGTTTGCCTAATGTAATCTTAAAATACTCCAGTTCTGAAAATTCAAAAATCCCTAAATTAGGGGGATTAAAAATTACAGAAAATTTTATTTAAAGCATTAAAGAAATAAATATCTTCACAAAGGCAGTCAAATGTTCTTTCCTTTGGAAGCTTCTCTGGTAGAATATCCTGAGCTGGAATGGAACCACAAAGGACAGATGGGACCAAGTCTACATTGAAGTCTGAAGATGATAACCCAGAAAATTAGTAAGTACTTATCTCCTTTTTTCTGAATTTATCACTGCAGTTTACAATCCAGCCACAACTCAACCTAAGTTAATGTTTTAGTTTCCAAGACTGTACTTTTTTTGATTTTTTTCTTCAGTTAGCGAAATTATTTGAATATAAAAAAAAATTTGGATTTTTTTTTCTCACAGCGAAAGTCTATATTGTAAGTAACCTAGCAAAATATCTTTTTTTTTTTTTAACAAATCATAGAAAATTCATCTTGAAAGGATCTGGGAAAGTTAATTAATTCTCCCTGCTGAAGGAGGATCAGCTGTTCCTCTGTAATTTCTGACAGACTTTCCTACTTTATTTTACTAAGTAACCATGTCAGAAAGTTCACAGCCTCCTGAGCAAACCTCTCCCATGTATAGGTTTGGGAGTTTGTTCTCATGTTTAACCTAAATCCTCTCTTATAGAGTTTAAGTCAGTTTAAATATGGTGAGCTGATACTCTTGCCATTAGTGTGGACTGCGTGTCTTTTGTGCTGGGAAATCCCTCAGGCTTGCAGTATGAGAGGGCTAAGGAGAGTACAGACTTTCTTTGGCTGCTCAAATAAAAAATAAAGAGGTTTGCTGTTCATTAATGAAGAATTACACTTCTTTTCATGAAGTCTAGTAATTTATATTGTACTTTTGTTCTCCTTCACTATAGGCCATGCAAAAATAAGAGAGGGGTTTTTGGGGATGAGTAGGTTAATTAGTTTTCACATAAACATTTTATAGCTACCACCTATGGCCCTTGTAAAGAACAAAAATGGATTCATTATAATAAACAGACTTGTGGTTTTAAAACTAATTCTTAGTAATTAGAGTAGATGTACTGAGCCAGAATAACTCAGTCTGCCACTGTCTTTTTCTGAGTCTGGGAAAACTTCCACTTTCTGCAGTAGGCAACTGCTTTTTGGGTCTTTCTGGAATGTACACATCTTTATATGCAGGGACAGAGAGGGTGTTATAGAAAATTGTGGAAGAGCTGTTGGACTACCTGCCTGTCATGCAAATAGTCCAACCCCAAAACATCTTTTACCAACAGTCCTCAGATTTGTGTCTGCATCTTGGACAGTCCCATGCCCCATGATTCCTCCCTTTTTTTAAGGAAGAAGAGGGAGCAAAGAGGATGGTTGCTGGATTCTTGGATCCAAATCATCCACTGAGTATGTCTGTGTGGATCTTACCCCCATTTTTGGTATTTTAAGTGATTGATGTTTGACAGTGAATCTAAGCAGTTTCTACTGTATCTTTGACAGGAAGGAACACCTTTCTTACCATCAGGGAGTAACTTAAGGAAGAAGGATTTTTTTTTTTAAATTGATCTCAAACAGGAGGTTTTGGAACCCAAAGTTTCAGATCCATTCAATTAACAAAGCATCACATTTAGCAAAGGTTGTTGTACAGAAATTATCTCCTTCCAAAAAAGTCCAGGCCTGAAGGTTATGGTTTTCTGAGCCGTACTTTGTCCACAGTCTGGAGAGCAGGTCTATGTGAGGAATATCCTCAGCAGCACTGAAATGATTCTTTAAGTAACTGCAATAAAAGCTTGTACTTTAAATTTTCACTTGTTTACCAAGCTTACCAAAGGCTTCTACTTTGAGTCAAGCCGCCAAGGAATCATCAAAAATAAACAAAATCTAGAACACAAACTCTATTTAGTACTACCTAAATGGGAAGCAGGGAATTATCTTCTCCCCTCACACCATGCTGTCCTTAATTTTTTTGTTTGGTTCTGTTTTGTTTGTTTGTTTGTTTGTTTGTTTGTGGGGGTTTTTGACTGTCCTTTTTTGTGGGAGCATTTGCTCTCCATTAGGAAAAGACCTGACTACACACTCTTGGGTGCCTTCAGCAACTCCGGCTCTAGTCCTTTAGAAATGAGATTTCCTGGTCATTGATGACTCATAAAATAGAATCCCTGTGGGGTTAATGGAAAAATAATTTGATATATTAAGAAACACATGAGATAGAAGCAATTAGTGTCAGTTCCTCAAACTTTTTTCTACCTATCTCAGTGCTTGACTTAACCCAAGTATGTCAGTCTGTTCAGCAGCAGTGTCTCAGTTATTTACGAGTCAAAAAATAATAATGTCATGTAGAACAGGCCACAATAAATATTACTTATCCTAGTGATTCTGCAGAGTCCTCTTAAGGACAGAAAAAAGGTTAGGTGACATAAATAAAAATTTGGCTGTCATTTCCTTATCCTATATTTCCATGATTTATTAATTGTGATAAAATGTAGGCTCATCTAAATTATATCCCTAAGAGTGGCCACAGCAGGATGGGTGAGGTGAGCCCTTCCTGGGCAGAGGCAAGGAAGAAAACACAAATGCTACTCAGGGCAAAATCAAAGGAAGAGCATGAGAGATTCCTCCTAAGCCCTACAGTTTTTCAGTAAAAATGCCTGAATGATGAAGGAGTTTCCTCTGACAATTTAGGATGGAATTTCTTTATTATCCTCTTACGTCTCAGTGATTATCCATTATTTTGGGTATGACCAGACCAGAATATATGAGTGTTTCCCAATCCATTTCAGGGCAACAAAATTATCCCAAATTGCCTCTCTGGGCAGTTCAAACTGAAAAGTCTGAATTTGCAGACTGGGAGCATGATGAGCTCTGCAGATCAGCAATGGCATCCAGTTAACTCCTTAAATAATTCTGCTTAGATCCACCACAGGTGATCAAGCTGTACTGTCACCACTAATTTTGCCATGCAATGCCAGAAATGAACATCCAGAGTAAATCAGGCAGCTTTCTGTCCATCCTCAACATGTTTCTTTACAGTAGGATTGACATGTTTCTCTCTTATTGTTTTAGGGCCTGAAGAGCCTCCATTTGCTTTCAGAATTTTCCATGAATGTTTCCATGAAAGGTTATTTGTCATCTTCCAAAATATTATGTATGATCAAGAATAAAAAAAAAATCCATATTTTTGAAACATTGTGTGCTACATTATAGTCTTGAATGTGTTTCAAATTGTTTGTTTGAACTATCATGGATACCATGTTTTTATTTTGAAATGTATCATGTTTTTATTTTTAAATGTTTCATGTAGACATGATGTTTTTTATTTGCTGATGTTTTTTATTTTAGATAAGGAAAGTCTGGTAATAATGCTTTTTTCTGATTGTGCTGCTGTGGTATGATTTTGATTTTTCAAATCAGTATTTATATCTGCATAGATACCTTCTGCGGTAAACACTAATTGGAAATGTCATAGCTCTCTTTCAATCTAATTGGCACACAGGAAAAAATGGAACTTTTTTTTAATGTAAGTAATATTTATTAAGACTGCCAGACTATCATTGTAGAAGTTTTCTAGGTAATCTTAAGCATTTTGATAGTCATATTACAGAACAACTTGACATCTGAAAATTCCTGCAAAGTTACAACATTGGGGAAAGGATGCCATTTGGCTCCTTGATTTGTTCCATTTTACCTCTTCGACACAAAACACTAAAACACCCGCTTTTCAGAATTTTCTTCTTTGATTGCTTCATGTTTCTATCTTCTTGTTGTGCCCTTTTTGGGGACAAAACGTCTCTCTTGGGAAATGTGGTCCCCGAGCCACTACACTCACAGAGAAAGAGAACTAGCGCCCTTTGTGCTGACAGCAGAGATGGTGGTAAGTGGGTGTAGCTGCTGGGCAGATTTCTACTGCTATCAAGTAGATCTGTCAGTGGAGTCTGCTCCCATCAGAAGCATTGGATCTAAAGAAAGCAGTTGGTACTGGTATTTTCTGACATATGTGTGAGTCAAGAATGGGTTAGTTGTATTTCAGCAATGACATGTGAGGTAGGCTGGGAAACTCAGCTACAGACAGATCTGTGAGACTTTTACTCAGTGGCATGCATTCTGCAGACTTCCTAAATGTTCCCCTTTTCTATTCTGCCAAGTTCCCTCACTCCTGGCATTAAGATAGAAATTCACAGGAAAGTACAAGAGGAAAGCATTATTAGAGTTACCATGGAGTCGTCTCAAAACCTCATGTCCCAGGTAATACTTGCCTATTAGAAATTCAGATCCACAATAAAATAACCAAGATGAACTATCAGGTTTCTGCAATATTTCTGAATTCTGCAAAGGCAGTTAGTATGACCACAAGAACCAGAAAACAGCCACTCTAGAACTCAAAATATTCTCTAAAGGGGCCTTTATCATGGATTCTTAAACTCCTCCTTGACAAAGGCTTTAAAAGAATAAAATCCTTATGTATGTGAGGTCAATTATGGATGGACACAGTCACAGGGAAGATAGATGAAAATGATAGAAGGGTTAAACCACTATAAGAACTCAGTACTCTTTTCAGAGTAAAATGACTTTGGAGAGACATTAATAAACAGAACATATAAAGGTGTTCAATTTACAGGTGTTTAATTTTGATTTTTTAAAAGTTAATTTCCATACTTCAAGCTTTCATAGAAATTACTGGAGCACATTAAAACTGCTATCTATCTGTCTAAGCAAATCAAATATTGAAATAACTTTTCTCTGTAAAATATGAAAAATAAGTTTTTACTTGTTTTGAATGGACAGCTATCAGTATTTTTTTCTAAAAGTTAAAAGTTTTTCCAGAAAGATTCTCCCTCCTTTTAATAAAGAAAAGAGAGAGATGACATCAGATAGCTTTAACAATGCATGTCTAAGCATTTGAGAAAATTATGTCTGTTGTTTGGCTTACTGAGTACTATTGAAGGCCACAGTCAGAACTCCTAGAGCAATGGGTTATAATGTTATTCAGAGATGTCCTTCAGGCTGATACAGGAGACAAGTCACAGTTCATCTTTCCTCTCTTTCCCCATTTGCAATATACTAATCTCCTTTAAAAGTGCTTTTAGATAAGCTTATGGAAGCTGATGTAATTCCATTCATGTTACCATATGAATTGTAATAAAAATAATATCTCTTCAGAAAGACCCTGGGATGGTACACTCCATTACCTTATTAACATGAGTATTACCACAGAAAATATTATGAGTTATGCCATGAAATTTCTAGAAAACTCACCCTACGTTTTGTGCTAAATAGGGTGCTGAGTGGAACAACTGTGTTGGATGGGTTGCAAAATTGTCTTTGTTTTTTCCTAAAGCTAATGAATTACTGTCTTGAGTGGAAGTTAATTATAAAATAATTGAGTTTAATTCTATTTGGATAACACTTCAGAGCCTTAGTGGAAAGACAGCCTATTCCTCAGTGTCAGTGCTGAGATGGTTGCTGAGCTTTGTTCAAGAAGGAATACTTCGAAGAGCAATCTCTGGGCAATAGAGTGCCTATGGCATGGTTTCTTCATCCTCATCATTTGTAACTTAATGGCACAGGTGGAGTACATGTAGAGTGCAATAGAAATGAAACAGTGCTCAAAGAATGTTTGAACTTTAACATCTGTTTTCAGAGACATCTTAAACAATTTGTAAAAAAACCACTTTTATTAAAAAGTTCACACTGCGTAGTCTTTTCTCACAATGTTATAACAATAGATGGAAACCCCCCTCAACAGAAATGCGTCCAACTTCCAAAGGGAAGTTGGTTTACAGCTTTTTCATTTGCTGCTGTAGTTGAAGAGGGCAGAGTGAGTGGTTGTTACTGGTGTGATAGAGCAGGAAAAAGAAATTAAACCTTAGGCTGGAGCTGGGTTAGCAAGCTCTAGGGCCTTATTTAATTTCAGCAAAATCACTTGGGTTTTCTGCACTGTGGCTCTATGGCTGTTAGCATAAGCCTTTGGGCTGTAAATGTGGCTTGGGCTCACTGTATGGTTCAGTCTTCCTTGTGAATCCATAATGACTTTGTGGGCTACACAACTCATTTACACCCTTCTGGTGTGGTGGCTGTCAAGATCAGATGGCCTTTTATGTAGCCAAGTGAAACAGACTTTGCAGCCTTGGAAAAAACCCAAAGAAAATATGTAAAGGCAATATGGAAACTTGTTGAACACTCAGTGTGCTGCAGAATAGATTAAATCTTGAGAACTCCTGGACTGATAGGATGTGTTTGCAGTGGGTTTTTTTTTCTGTCTACTACCTGAGTATACACATTTCAGACAATGTCTGGTTCAGCATGGTACTAGCCCTGTTCCCACAATCTGTTATCAGTGATGCTGTCCCCCCACTGATCAGGTTCAGAAATTATTCCTGTATCCACAAATTCATTTTCCCCTAATGATAATGCTAATGATAAAATAAAATATAATACCATTGAAAAGACTGTATCTGGACTGAGGGAATTGGTCTGAAAAGGGTCAGGACTATCCCACTTGAGGAAGAGAGAAGCTTGGTAGAATCTGGAACAGAAGTCATTTGCTGGGCTATTGGTGATGACTGGAGCAATGGGAGTGGGACCAGTGAGAATGGATAAACATTTGCTCTCTGTGGAAGGTAGTCTGCTGATCTTTCAACATTCTCACGACAACATAGTCAGGAAAAAAATAGTTTTCAATACATATTTATCATTGAATAATCCTGATTGGAAAGAACACTGAAATCTTTAGTCCAACCTCCTGCTCAAAGCAGGGCCATCTTTGACACCAGAAAAGAAAGAAAATACAGGCATTAGATAAAAGAAAAATGTAAATTAACACTGTACTCACTTCTTTCATTAAAATCATAAACTTTCTGGAATTTGCTTCAAATACTGTTTTTTCCCCTCCAAATTATTTCTTCCTATGTGATTTCCTCTAGTTTCTTTGCTTTTGGAATTGTATGAAAAATATTGCATTGACTGCTCTCATTGAGAGAAAAACCTCCTTTATCTACCTCCACTTAAAACTATCCCAAAGAATTTTTGCCTACACAACACCTCATATTCCAAGCTCAGTTTAACAGTGGGAATCATATTTGCAATTTACTTACTGTGCAATGCCTATTGTGGCTGTATTGCATTGCAAGAAGTGATACAAGGGATAAATCTTCTGCACTGCCTGAGGTATTTTCATGCCCAGCCCCATGTTAGTCAGTATTTCAGAAGAAGGTTGAGTAGAAATTGAATAAAATTGCATGGATGAAAGCATAAGTAGAGGTGTGGAATTTCAGTAATTTTTCTGATATTTCTGACAGTTTAGATCTAAGAACAATGATATCTCTTTCAAAAGAGTCATGCAGAGCTGGACCTCACCAGAAAACAGAGAAATACTGACCAGCAACTTAGTGCATCCCAGCATAGTAAAAATGCTGTGTAATGGCTTCTTTCATCCAGAGTTCCCACCACCATTGCCTCATTTCTGCTGCTCCCTCACCCGCTTCCTCTCAGGCTTTTCAACTATAGAGGATGTTTAATTTGTTTCCAGATCGTTTATCCTCTTAATGTTTCTGTAAGCACTTTCAGCAGCCTTCTCATTCCTGCCTGCTGTGGTCAGCCTGTGCACCCAGGACAGAGCTCAGCTCTCATCCTCACATGAAAGGAAGCTGTTTGCATAAAATTTTCACTTACAGCCTTTGAAGCCCAGAGTTGTGCTCGACCTCTAATGTACCAGCATTCTGAAAAGCATTGGTGGCCTCCTTCTTCTCCTAAACAATCCAGAAAGTTGTTAAGCAATGGGATGAGAGTGGAGAAATATGTTTATGAAGTAGGACTTTGTTTCATCTCTATTGATTAGAGAATGATGAACCGGGTATAGTTGGTGTATTAGGTGATGGTATTGTTTTCTGAATTATGACACTCAAGAGGCTCAAAACACCTGTAATATCCTTCTTGGTACCTGTAAAGAGAAAGTCAGGATATTCTACGCTTTCTTTTGGAACTTAGGAAACAAAAGGGGAAAGAATCAAATTCTGGAGCCTGTCATTTGATGCATGAGTGCTGATGGACAAGTACCATAAAGTAGATGAAAAATCATGTATAAATCTTTCTCTAGATGACCTGTAAGTACTACCAAATTACTTAAGTCAGTGACTTGGTTTTTATACTGCATCAATTTTCATTTCTTGAAAATGAGCATTTAATTGTTGATTGTTTTTCTTGTCTTTGCATCAGGTCTCTATTTGAGGGAGAAAAAAGTTGTTTAACGGCATAACATATCAAAATTCGCTTTATCTTTCTTTTCTATAGTCTTTAGCTCATTTCTGGGAAGATTTTCTATCTAACTAGGTGCTCTTGATTTGTCAAGCTGCTCTGCTAAAACTTCTGCCATTGTAGCTTACAGAAGGTAGTTCCAGCTACCTTTTGGTACTAAGCTGGTAGAGTAGATCCCTTTAGATTTATGAAGGAAAATTACTGATAACTATAATGAGCTCATGCAACCATTTCAGTTTGAATACATCTCATTAACAAACCCTAGCTTTTATAATCCCTTCTGTGCTAGTTTGTGGGGTGGAAGGTGGCTGGAGTGAAGCCGTACCTTGGTACATTTGTAGGAGTCCAGTGCTAGATGTAGCTGGATGATTAATCTGATTCTGGTTTGTGGGTTGTATTTTTTGTTTCTTGCTTATCTCTAACCATGAACTATTTATTCTACAGATGAAAGAACTGTCATTTTGTCACTCTCAACTTTAAAACTTTGGTGGCTTTGATTTTACTTTAAAGTCCTACTTTACAATGAGGATTTCTCAGGAGGAAAAGAAAAAGATCACAGTCTCCCAGCATTAACCAAAATAGGAAGTAATATCTGTAACTAGGGTATAAGCATTCTCTGACAATTCAGGTTAATGAAGTTTTCTCTGTGAATTGCTACAGAAGCTTTTATGACAGAAAAGAGACCAGTAGTTCCATCATTGAAGTCCCCAAGTATAAAAATGTGCTTTCTTTAACAATCTAAATTCAGACCTTATTTAAGTGACAGAACAGAGTCAATGATCACAAGATCTGAATGTGTCTTCATAACTTACTAACAACAGAGTGAAAATCACTTCCCAAAAGCCTTAAGATTTAGTGAATAAAACATAAGTCACATAACTCTCTTCTCTTAGCACACACTTTGGTATTAAGACTGGCTACAAAGTGGAGTTTGGACTTTTCTTCTTATACTGCCAAACTGAATAGTATCAATGCTAAAAGCCATCACAAGCTAGGCTTTCAGTAAAATGAGTTCAGATATTTCCTTTGGGGATCTGATTTTAGTTTCTCAGTTTCATTGTGAGGAAAAAACTTCTCATGTAAGTGTGAATCAGAGATTCTTTCTGTTCATTAATTTGTTCTTCAACTTAAATAAAATTATCTCTGTGGGGATACAGGGGAGAGGGACATGGGATGGACACGACAGCACAGCATGGGAGACAGGGAAAAGGACAGCTCTTTGTTTCTAATTCTGAGTTCAGTTAAATCAGTGTAAGTTGGCTGTGCTCTAGAAGTCTGTGCAGATAGAGCAGTTTTACAGTAGTCTGGGAGAACTAGGTACTAATTTGCCTAAAGAAGCATATCAGCTGCAATAAGACTTCAGGACTTGTTACAGCTGTGGAAAGCTGAATATCATTAGCTTCCCCTCATTTATTTTACTGTTAGGCTTGCAGCATTTGTGTTCAAGTGTCATACAAGAAAATAAAACCAGTCTGTTTCTCTTATGTCCTGTATTTCTCCATGACATTATTAGCAAAAAAATTAAGACATAGATTACTATGGCAAAAGGTAAGCTGCCCTCTGCATTTTTCTACAGAAGACAAAAATGTTTTTTTACTCATTTGAAAAGTACAGTTGGCTTATGAAAATATAGAATGGAAATGGCATTATGAAGCACTTTATATTAGCTTTTAAATAGCAATTATCCTAACATTTCATATGGAGCTCACAATCCTCCCTGTTTCTTAGGACCACAGGCTAGGTGTCATCTTTAACCTTTCCTCTCATGTATGTATTGTCACTAAGATTTCTACAAAGTTTTTAACTTGGCTGATGTATAGAGGGCCTTTAGAAAATAGTGAATTCTATTTTCCCAGTATTTGCCAGTTTTTGTTGTGCCCACTGTTTTTGCATGTAACTCATAAGTTTCTTGAAATTACCTATGAACTGCTGCTGAGTGACAGGAATTGAGACTGAAACTTTGCTTATAGCACCAAGTTTGAATGCTGTCCAGGAGCACTGGGTACTTTGCAGACAGATGTATTCAATCACTAGATAGCAAATCCTCCTCTCTTAGCAATAAGAAAGGCAAACAGTAGTTGTAAAGACTGCTGTAATGAACACATCAAGAGGAATTTTGAATGTCTGGTCTAAAAATAGTGAATTGGGTTAGCCTCTGTCTTACAACTTGCTCAGGTGTACATATTTAGCAGTAAGAGATGGTACTTTCCTTTCACTAAATGCTGTGGTAGGGCAACATACACGGCACGGTACTTTCCATCAAGTTGGTGTCAGGGTCAGGCACAAAATAATGACAGATCCCACCTATGTGACATCACCTCTAAATCCTGGTGAAGCAGCTGCTGTACCTAGTGTTTCTTAGGGGAATTTGGAGAGAAGCAGCAATTGTGGTGGGGAAAAAATGGAGATTTTATGTGTCAATAAAGTGAATATGATCTGTGAAAAATATTTCTATTTTTTCCAGACTTTTGTGTAATTGCCATGCTAAATTTATTCTATATTTATACAACAGTATATAATCCACATTTTAGTAACACAATTTAGAAATCATGTACTTTTAATCTTTACCTTCAGCTATTCCTCATTCTTGAAACTTTAATTGAGGAATGAGTCTGAAGGTTTTATAGAATACAACTTCTATTAAATAGATAAGGATATTAATTTTACCTGCCCAGAAATAAGGTACAAACATTCTGATTCTTTCCACACAAACACAAGTGAATGATTTGCCCTATAGAGCTCAAACAACTATGTCCCCATCTATACTAAATCTCAAGATGTCCTCAGACAAATATTGCTTTTGTAGAAGACCATTTCCTGCAATCAATCATAGCACTTTTCATGAACCTGCTTTGCCACTTATTAAATGCTAATCAGTAATGCTCCGAAGCAGGTAAATGTCTGTTTCTGAGGCCAGTAGAGATGATTCAAAACAAAATAATAAGCTAGCTTTACATTCTCTGATTATGTACATTATAATTAAGAGAATAACTATGTCTTAACCAGGTTTAGTTAAAAAAAAAAAAAGAAGGCAAAGCTCAAAGCAGATAAATTTGGCTGGCTGTACCGCAAACACATGGTTAGTGACTAGACTATCAAGATATGTCCTTTTCTTTCCTTTAATGCAATTTCTCTAAAGGACTTTGGTCACCTTCTGTCTTATTTTGTCTTTCATACATATTGCCACTGATAGAGCTATTGCAAAGACTAAAAGGCTGACTGGCATTTCTGAAAAGCATGTAATTAGCTGTACATTAGTGAGCTTTTCAAATATCTGCTGGAGCAGTCCTGCTTTTTATAAGCATTCAGAAGAAACTAGCTGGTGTCACGAGTATCAGCTTCCTTTGCTGTACTTGATAATCAACTGGCTATGGGTACCACACAGTTATATTTAACTGCAAATCTGCCACATATTTGTGGTGACAGGTGGCAAGGGTCAATCTGCATGCTTTAAATAGACATCTCTGTAGAGAGTGCTCAGATTAGAAGAACAAACCATGCAAAGGTCTTTACCATTTTTTTTTTTTAATTAGCTACAGAGGAACGTTCCAGCTGTGGTAGTGCCTTGTTGGGTCTCCTCTCTCCCAATGGAATATCTGAATGTCAGGGAATCTCTGAGAGTAGAGACACAAAATATATTATTAGGAAAAGGTTCTTCACTGAGACGGTGACTGGTAACTGAAACAGGCTCCCCAAAGAAGTGGTCACAACACCAAGCCTGCCTGCCAGAGTTCAAGGAACATCTGAACAATGCTCTTAGTCATATGGTTTATTTTTAGGTAGTGCTGTGAAGAGCAGGGAGTTGGACATGATGATCCTTATGGGTCCTTTCCAACTCAAGATATTCTATGATTCTACTATACTATGATAATCAAAGGACATATTTCCAATGGTTATTGCATACCAGTTGTATGCTATCAATGGTAGTTGTATTTATAATCATTTTTTTTACCTTATTTTTTTAATTTGTGACAAAGCGGAACTGTATGATTTTCATCTCAAATAGACATAAAATCAGTTGAGTTTTTCAGAGGAATTGTTTGCATGATTTTTATCATTCTCTCCAAGAACAGAGTCAAATCAGACTTAGGAATTTTTTGTGATAATTTCAGGTAATATGAGCAGATTGTTTCAAGAGAGAGGTGCAAAATGGCCCTGTGTAATTTTTACTTTACATGTTCATGACAAACTCAAATATTAGACCAGTTTTTCAAGAAATTTTATATGGATAATGAATCTTTGAAGTCAGCTGACCAATTTATGGGTCAGGACCAAAATAATTTAATAGGTTAGTGACATTTGGCCATTCAACAGTGCTTTGGGTTATTGGAACATGAAATGAAAATCATGGGTTGTAAACCTTGGAAAGCTCAGGGTCAGAAAGAAGTATTTTACAATTAAGAAAATTATGTAATTTTTGATACATTTTGATTTATGGGGTTTTTTTAATAATTGAGGATCTTCCAAAGTGTCCATAAAATGAGCAGTGGACAGCACACTTAATAATATAGTCATGGGATCCATTGAAAAGAATTTATTTGCTTGATAAAATGAGTGGCATATGCCACCATGAGACTGAAATCCTAGTACTACTAATACAAATATTTTGTAATTGTGCCTGTAAAGAATTGCATAATCATTCACAATGACCAACAATATTTTGAATACAGACTTAGGAAAAGACCTGTTTAACATGTCCATAAATAGAACACAAAGAAACAGTTTATTTCTCTTCATCATTTTTTTCTCATGTCACATCCCAAACTCATTCACAGAGTAAANATAAGAAAAAAAATATGGCTTAAACAGGGTTAAGTAAAAAAAAAAAAGAAGGCAAAGCTCAAAGCAGATAAATTTGGCTGGCTGTACCGCAAACACATGGTTAGTGACTAGACTATCAAGATATGTCCTTTTCTTTCCTTTAATGCAATTTCTCTAAAGGACTTTGGTCACCTTCTGTCTTATTTTGTCTTTCATACATATTGCCACTGATAGAGCTATTGCAAAGACTAAAAGGCTGACTGGCATTTCTGAAAAGCATGTAATTAGCTGTACATTAGTGAGCTTTTCAAATATCTGCTGGAGCAGTCCTGCTTTTTATAAGCATTCAGAAGAAACTAGCTGGTGTCACGAGTATCAGCTTCCTTTGCTGTACTTGATAATCAACTGGCTATGGGTACCACACAGTTATATTTAACTGCAAATCTGCCACATATTTGTGGTGACAGGTGGCAAGGGTCAATCTGCATGCTTTAAATAGACATCTCTGTAGAGAGTGCTCAGATTAGAAGAACAAACCATGCAAAGGTCTTTACCATTTTTTTTTTTTAATTAGCTACAGAGGAACGTTCCAGCTGTGGTAGTGCCTTGTTGGGTCTCCTCTCTCCCAATGGAATATCTGAATGTCAGGGAATCTCTGAGAGTAGAGACACAAAATATATTATTAGGAAAAGGTTCTTCACTGAGACGGTGACTGGTAACTGAAACAGGCTCCCCAAAGAAGTGGTCACAACACCAAGCCTGCCTGCCAGAGTTCAAGGAACATCTGAACAATGCTCTTAGTCATATGGTTTATTTTTAGGTAGTGCTGTGAAGAGCAGGGAGTTGGACATGATGATCCTTATGGGTCCTTTCCAACTCAAGATATTCTATGATTCTACTATACTATGATAATCAAAGGACATATTTCCAATGGTTATTGCATACCAGTTGTATGCTATCAATGGTAGTTGTATTTATAATCATTTTTTTTACCTTATTTTTTTAATTTGTGACAAAGCGGAACTGTATGATTTTCATCTCAAATAGACATAAAATCAGTTGAGTTTTTCAGAGGAATTGTTTGCATGATTTTTATCATTCTCTCCAAGAACAGAGTCAAATCAGACTTAGGAATTTTTTGTGATAATTTCAGGTAATATGAGCAGATTGTTTCAAGAGAGAGGTGCAAAATGGCCCTGTGTAATTTTTACTTTACATGTTCATGACAAACTCAAATATTAGACCAGTTTTTCAAGAAATTTTATATGGATAATGAATCTTTGAAGTCAGCTGACCAATTTATGGGTCAGGACCAAAATAATTTAATAGGTTAGTGACATTTGGCCATTCAACAGTGCTTTGGGTTATTGGAACATGAAATGAAAATCATGGGTTGTAAACCTTGGAAAGCTCAGGGTCAGAAAGAAGTATTTTACAATTAAGAAAATTATGTAATTTTTGATACATTTTGATTTATGGGGTTTTTTTAATAATTGAGGATCTTCCAAAGTGTCCATAAAATGAGCAGTGGACAGCACACTTAATAATATAGTCATGGGATCCATTGAAAAGAATTTATTTGCTTGATAAAATGAGTGGCATATGCCACCATGAGACTGAAATCCTAGTACTACTAATACAAATATTTTGTAATTGTGCCTGTAAAGAATTGCATAATCATTCACAATGACCAACAATATTTTGAATACAGACTTAGGAAAAGACCTGTTTAACATGTCCATAAATAGAACACAAAGAAACAGTTTATTTCTCTTCATCATTTTTTTCTCATGTCACATCCCAAACTCATTCACAGAGTAAACCTGGGAGTACCATGTGTCCTAGTTCAGCAGG
>WBMV01005073.1:0-188728 GCA_013396655.1 Campylorhamphus procurvoides
GGAGAGAAAAGAGATACTGTTATATTGATTGCTTTTGAAGTGCTAAATTAGTTGCCTTACAGATGCTGATTAGTCCCTGTGCATGTGTGTGTCTGTGTGTGTGTTTATCTAGCAAGTTCAGGTTTGTAGGGTCAAACTAAACATAAGTCTTTGCAATTAGAAATCTTCGCAGAGATGATACCTTTCAGCATTAGCTAGCTCAGATGGCAACAGAGTGAGAATTCTCCCTCAAATTCCAAAGTTAACAGCAAAGAGAAGATAACTTTAGGCACACAGGCAAAGTGCCAAAAGTTCATAGAACTCAAGCTCAAATTGCCCCTGAAAAACGGAGGTTGCCTAGCAACCCTCACAGGCAGGGGGGCCAGCAGCCAGCACTGGGAAGCACAGAGATGCAGGGAGTAAATCCTCCCCCTTTTCCCTAATCTACCTCTAACCATGAATACTAATTTAGAACTAACCAAAGTAAAGCTGTGATAATAGCCTGTAGCAAAAAACCTAGCCTTTTCTCAAATCTGTGTTAAGTTTGCAGCTCAAATAAGGCCGTAGCGTAGCCTCTCTGGCCAGAAACCTGACAAAAACAGCTGTGTTAGTAAATTCTAAGCTAGAAGTGTACCAGCTTTCTGGAAACACTCTGATTGAATAGAATGGTTTTGACTTCCAAAAGTGATATGTGTACAAAAGTCAGGCCCTGAATTTAAATCAGATTGGGATAAGAGATTAGAACACCTTAACATGTGCAGGTCAAGCAAAGGTCATTGTATCCAAACTGAAAATGATTCCAAAAGGATGAATAACTAATACAATTTGAATTATGCTGTCTAACACCAGACAGTGCAGTGATTATTATATTTCTCTTAGATTTTATCGTTTTCTAAGTTTCATTTTATTAGTAGCTTATTTACTATTAAGATTAGATAATTAGTAACTTCCTTTTAGGCCTGAGTAAGAGTAAGATTAAGAGTTTTTTCCTTTACAGGTAATTTATAAGAAAAATAATATAGTGTGATAATAGAATTGTTGTTTATATTGTTTTTAAGAATTGATCTAATATAGAAAGTACTGAGTGTGTTGTTTTTATAAAATAAAAGTAGCTATAGATTTTTACTGTTAGCATAAAGTTATAACATGAAAAAGTTAGCAATAAACTAGTAATATAAGTTAAATAATATGTTTAAGTAAGTTAAGTGGTTTGCTTAGATTGTATCCAGCTGCAGCAAATATATAGTTATCGTAATGTTTATCACAATTACTAACACATAAAAATGTTACAGTCGATGGCCATCTGACACTGATTAACTTTTGCCTTAGCATATGCATATACATTTATAGTTGTTTAATTTAGTTAAGCATAAAATAGTAATGTTTAATTGTTATAATAGTAATAGTAGTACCAGTACCTTGTATATTGTAAAACTTGTTAAGAAATGTGTTTTAAGTTGCTCTTTGCATAAGCATAGTGTGTATAATTTGTATTTCTAGTAAGCATGAATCACGTTTAGAACCAGAAATTTCACAATTGGCTCTAATCAAAATGTTACAGAAAATTGTTGATGAATTTATACTATGAATTTAGAGAAAATTTAGAAGCAAATTTTAAATTAAGTTACCCTTAAAAAGTGTCTCGTTCAGCTTTGAGAAAAATCCATAGTGAACATGCTTCATAGTCATTATACTAGCCAGGTGATTCTATTGACTATTGTGAATGTGTTGTTAAGATGTTTTCCTAATCAGTCTTTTGCTAGGCGCCAGCGAAAGACTAACTAGGAAATTTTTATTAACACAAATAAAAAAAGGAAAAAATGTTGAGAACCAGCCAAGCTCTAAATTAACTAAAGCACTTAGCTTGTTGAGTAGCAAAAAATGCTAATGTTACTACAAGTATTCTGACCTCCATTGCCCAAAATATGAGCAGCCTTCGGGCCACAATTGATTTTTATTATTGTTACACGAGCATAGTTGTGAGGAGTTTAAAAAAAATGTGTTGCATGGACCTTTCTGATCATTCCAATTCTATCTCCAACAACATTTACAAACTTCGAGACAATCTAAAGAAATTGAAGATGAATACACCCCCCCTAGACAGTTAAGTTGCCTCATTAAACAATGCTTAGCTTGTGCAAAAAGAAAAACGGGGAGTTGTGGAGAGATAGCTTGCTGAACAAGGTCATGACAGAATAGTAGAGCATTGTGTTCAGGATAAGGAGCTATCACAGTTTCTCTAAATAGCTGCCACAAATATGTGAAGCTCGGATAAAACGTCTCCTGGCCTTGAAGCTACGTGCAAGGCAAGAACCAGGCAGCCAGGTGCACGGGTAGTAATGCCAAACCTATCATTATATAGCTGAGCAAATTAGTAGCCAATTAGCTTATAACACGCGGTTATAATCGTCTATATAAAGCACTAAAGTCTGTAATAAAGTTGGAGCATTCACTATAACTCTATGAGTGGTGTGTCTGACTCTGGTCACCGCAGCACAGTCCTGCATTTTTTTTCTCCTTGCTGAATCAGTCACTCAACTTGCTCTAGAATCAACCAGTGGTAGCAACTACCACTGTTTCTAGTCTTATCTCTTGGAAATAACCTAAATCTGTGAGTTTAGACTTATGGATAGACTTGCCCTCTGTTTCCTCAGGTTGTACACAGCTTCTGGTGACATACGGACAAATGGTGATAAATATATATATGAAATTCAACTTTCTGGTATAAGAAACTCAAGTTTCCCAGAGTGCTCTGGAGCAAACATCTGCCAGGTTAAAACTAATGAACGTCGTTTCCGGAGAGTTGGTTCTGCCGTAAAAGCTAAATATTTTGTTGAGGGTAAGTATTTGCCCACCAGACAGAATTGCTTGATACTCTGTGTGAACTACTTCATCAGAAAATGGTACTTGTTTCACAACATCCATGCTAATCCATTTCTGTAAAGCTATCCAAATCTAACAAGCATAATTTAGGTTGCTTTTTCTCTTACTGTATAAGCTCAGTTGCAAATAAGGCTGTATTAGAGGTTTAGGCTTGATACTTGTTGAATCTCCTTTAGGTAGTTACTTTTTCTGTGTGAAAAACCTAACCCACTGTTCCATAGCAGTGGGTAGGATCAGCTTCATAAAAGGTATAAGCACAACTGTAGATATTGCAAAGTGTAAGCTGTTACTGCAGAACAAATATCTAACTGTTCTTGGTCTAGTGTTAATAGACTGTTCTTGAGGAAGTAGTAAACTACAAGGTTTTCTTCTCATTGTAGATGATGACTTGGATGTCATATTTTCATCTGACTCCAGATGTGGTAAAGATAAATCAAAGTTTGTGTCTTCAACCATCTTCTTCCACTGCAATCCACAAGCAAAGGAAGGCATCCCTGAATTCCTTCAGGAGACAGCAGATTGCCAGTATTTGTTTACGTGGTACACATCTGCTGTGTGTCCATTAAGGTGAGTAGTTAACCATTTTCTGAAAGCAGCTTTAGCTGAGGCACTTCTCAGCTAAAGGCTTTTTTGTATTTGTTCGTTACAGTCATTGTGAAAAGAGGAAAAGCTGAAAGAGCAGCAGGCTCATAGATAGATATATGTAATTAGTGTTCATGTATGCAGTATTTGGCACATAACTGCTAAATAAAACTTCTCATACTGATCTGGATGTAAGGCTGGAGAGTCACGGTGGAATTAATATTATTGTTTTCGATATGTAAAACCTCCTGTAGCTGAAAGAATGTGCTGTTTCATGTTACTGAGAGGAGTAAACAGTTTGTGGGTGAGGTGTTTGGTCCCTCTTGCCTGTCTGGAAGACTTTAAAACCATGCCAAAGACTGGCCTTCCCCTCTATCTGCCCACTTGTTTATATTGGAGTGAAAAATCTTTACAGGTTTTGAAGGAATAATGAAGTATTTCTGCAATTCACTATGATCAGCTAATTTACAAATCTGAAAAGGGGTAATGAGGAGGCAGTGTTAAAAGCAGAGTGTCTGTATCTAGGTGCTTACAACATTCTTGACATGCAGGCAGCCTCACTGTGAAGGATGGAGTGACTGCTTCTAGAAGTGTTTAATTTTTGGCTGCTAGCATGAAAGGACAGGGAAACTGTTCTGATTTAATCAGGCAGTTAGCTGTTGAGGGCGTTTGGTCTGTGTAGTGCCATAGTCAGCTGAAAGTTAAGTAATTTTTGTAGCTTTTGCAGCTTGCTTAAATCCAAGTTTGGTTCTAAAGTAGCAACTTCGTGCAGGTAACTGTGCCTACACGAAGAGCTTAATTGTGCTCTGCAGTCTTGACTGTATTTAGTTTTATGCATTATTTGATAGCATACTAGGAGTACATACATTTCTGTTTTTCAAGTTATTTTTTACTTAGATAAAATCCCCTGAATTCAGTTCGTATAGCTGTTAAGTTGGACCAACAGGGTGGTGTGGCATGTTTTCTTTCAATCTGCTGTTTCTAATCCAGTTTGATAAAACTGGCCAATAGACCTTACTTGTCCTTTTTCTTTTCAATTTATGGTATTAGGTCAACCAGTGATCCAGGAAATAATCAGCACCAGACAGATCAGGAGGCCCAAGTGCATAAAGGTCTTTCGAGAAGAAGCCAGGCTGTTGGTGCTGTGCTGAGTGTCCTCCTGGTTGTTCTCACTGCATGTCTAATAATCTTGCTGTTCTACAAAAAAGAAAGGAGGTAAGAAATTATTAGGAGGCTTTAGAAGTTTCTTTGGCAGGACTTGGTTTCCTGACAAAAGTGAAAGGTAAGTAGTAAATTCAGGTTTTGTATTTTTTCAGTTGGCAGCATCGGCTGTCAAACTGCTGGTTCCTTCAGATTTCGCCCTTACTCTCTGAAGGGTTGTGTAAAGAGAGCTGTAGTATGCAACTGAGTTTGGCTGGCCTTTGTTGTGGGCAATTGCTAATTACAGAGGATAAAACAATGGCTATTGTTAGTATTAGATATCCCTTTCCTTTCGAGGAGTCTAGCTGGATCCGTACAATAGCATCAAAGAACAAGTGCAAGTTCTGCTGTTTCTCTGCTCTCCAGACATGGTTTGGGTTTTTTCACCTTAGGCATGAGGGCCAGAGTTGTTTCAGTGACCCTGAAGCTGTGGTAAGGGGGAAGATGTACATCATCATGGACTGAATTTTGTTAGTGTTTCAGGCTCAATGCAATAACTTTCAGCTTGCTTGTGGAAATGTTTTATGTTGATGGTAAAAACCCAGTGAAGAAATGTGAGGGCTAGTAACTGCTTATGGTTTTCCTAATGTAGTATCCTTCCCTTTTTTTAGGGAAATTGTAATAAACAAGATAACAAACTGCTGCAGAAGAACGTCTGGAGTTTCCTACAAATACACAAAGGTAATACAGTGGCAAAATCAAAATTTTTTTCTCGTCAAGTTTGCTTAATACGAAACTTTTGTTAATGAATAAATAAACCCCCTTAATTCTGAGTTCATTCAGTGCACGGAAATCATACCGTGTGGCTTCAGGAAAGTCATGTAGCTGACATATACATGCTTACTGTGAAATGGGAAAGGAAGGTAAAGTTGAGGAAATTAAGAGCAGTCCATAAATGTAAATGTACAAGAAGAGAACAAAGAGAACATAGTGAAAAGTGATGTTCTGGCAGTGTTACTGTCTTACGACTACCTTAAATCCAAGGCTGTGTGTAGTGTGGGGTGTGTTGATTGGGGAGGTAGGCGTGTGGCAAAGTTTACATTTGTATATATGCAGTCTCCTCTTGCTTTTTTTTTCTTGCAGATAAACAGTGAAGAAGAAGCTAATGAGAATGAAACAGAGTGGCTTATGGAGGAAGTTGCAGCACCAAATCAGAGAACAGCAAAAGGAGGGCAGGAGAACGGTCACGTCACTACCAAATCTGTTACAACTGAAGCCTTTACCTCTCTTCATGTGGATGACCTGGACAGTGAGGATGAAGTGCTAACCATTCCAGATGTAAAGATTCAGACAGGAAGAGGACTCAACAAGAGCAAGCACCCACAAAAGAAACTACCCAGTCTTGGCAGTGAAAACAAAGCTTATTTGCTAAATGGAGGAAAGGAAAAGAAAGCAAAAGTCAAGCCAGGCCAACAGCAGGCACAGAACTCTACAAATACAATATCGTTCCATGATGATAGTGATGAGGACTTGTTGAATATTTAATAACCCTTCTTGTGCCTAATCAAATATATATAGAGAGATTATATATAATGGGACAACATTTCCAACCAAATATGAGGACTTCAGCCTGAAAGATATTTCTGAATTTTGCCTTTAACAAGAAACCATTAAAAAGGGAAGAAGAGAAAGATTTCTTGGTTGTTTACAATGATCTGTTCAGTAACAACTGGATTTCTGACATCCAGTTGGCTGAGTTATGTTGACTCTCTCTAGCCAGGACACTTTATTTTTTTTAAGCCTCAGCATAGATGTTAATTGCTTGCTTAAAAAAGAGAAACCTTTGAAAGGAAAGGATTAAGGCTCAGTGAAGCCCCTGGCTTCTGAGACTCAAGTTGTCTGACTACTATCATTTTAACTCCTCCTATTTATTGATCCTCACAACTCAGGTTTGCTTAATAGTAACATGTTCTTCCTGCCGGCAGGGTATTGTTCTATGGGTTCACCCATCATAAGACAAGATGAAATATAACTTTTGTGTGTTGGGATGATTTGATGTAAATTTTGGAACTGGTTCTAATTTATCCTGTAAATTTGATATCCATTCTAATTTAAACGGATCATTGGTTCGAAGGTGTGGACTGAAAGGTACAGTTCTGTATAGCTTTAGCCTGAAATGGTTGCTGTTCTTCGCATGATATTTTTTTTGGTACTGGTCACATGTCTGACTTCATCAGCATTTGCCTAAGCAGCTGACAAGCACCCAAAGATTTTTTTTTCCACCTTTGATTATGGCTGGACTAGACTGACTGCATGGAGAAACAGTTTTCAAGAATGTAGAGGCAGAATTCCTATAATACAGTCTTGCACTGCTCAGTTTGTCATCACCAAGAAAAGCTCAAAGACTAGAGGAGCCCTAGTTGGTGTAATACCTCTCTCTGATATTAAGTTGAAGAAAAAAAAAAATTGTGCCAATGTCTTCTGATAGCCTAAGTTCTCATTCTTCTGCTACAATCCTGGCCATGGTTTTTGATTTGAAGTGTTGCTGGTAATGAATGCAGGTCAATTTTCTCCTAGCAGTCTTGCTCTTCTCCAGGTGTTTCCTAAATGAAATTATGGAAATTATGATAGGGTTTCAGAGCATTGTAGAAGTACATGCGTTGGTCAGAATTTTTTGAAACTTTTAGTTATTCCTTTTGGCTGGCTTACTCAGTTTCAACAATGGTTTCTTTTTATAAAAACTCCATTTTGAATCAAAATAGTGTAATAAAAGCATTCAGCAATTTCAATAAAAGATATGAAGTGGGTATTCCAAATCCCACCCTTCAATTCTGGAATCCTTCTTAACACTAACCTGTAATGCTGCTCTCCAAACTGGTGATGCTCTTTTTTGCTGTGATAGTTAATACCTCAGTTGTGTCACTCAAAACAAGAACCAATGTTTGATGACAGATCAGAATATATAGGTACACTCCAGTGTTGTATTCCTTCTTTTATCAGTCTCGGGTTTTCCCCTTGAATTGTTACCAGTGGACCTGTAAATTGGTTTGGCTTAAGCTGCATCTTGTCAAACTTAAAAACAGCATTTTTCTTATGTAGGATTAGGTGAGCTTTGGGGGAATGAGAGTCTTGCTGGTGTGTGTTTTTTTTATTACTACCCATTACTGTTGCAACAGTTCTCTCAGTGGATGTTGAAGTGTGCTGCTTCCCTTCTTTAAGTCATCAAGGCTGGAATCTTGGAGTTGTTTGATCCATGAACTCACCGCATGAAGTTATTTCCTATGGGTCAAATCACATCGTGTCTTTGTTTTGGCCCCTGATGATGCTTAGGTAGAACAGAGCTTGTGTGTCTGGGTGTGCTTATCTGATATATTTCTAATTTGCATCTGACAGCAGTGAGTGACTTCGGTGCCTGGTCTTGGAACTATTGTCCACTTTTTATCAAGGCATTGGTAGGTAGATTGACTGAATCTTATCCTTATTTAGAGACGGATGCATGACTTGCTTCACTAGATTATTTTCCCACTAGGATACCCTTGTTAACCATAGGGAGGGAAGTGTTATAAGAATAGCAGGGCCCATGTGAATATGTACAAATGGCTGGGCCAAGAGCAGAAACTTTGCCAGTCAGCAGTGTGACTCCCTGTGAAGTGAATCTATAAGGAACTCACCTGCTGTGCACAGTGCCACCCAGCCCCTCTCTGGACTGT
Organism: Campylorhamphus procurvoides; assembly: GCA_013396655.1. Taxonomy (NCBI): domain Eukaryota; kingdom Metazoa; phylum Chordata; class Aves; order Passeriformes; family Dendrocolaptidae; genus Campylorhamphus; species Campylorhamphus procurvoides. The sequence continues at coordinate 8,295 of WBMV01005073.1, forward strand.
CTGCAGAGAGGATGCTGGGAAACCGGGAAAACAGGCCCGCTCTAGATCTAACGTTTTAGTCCACCTGAAACTTATGCACACCATTACCAACTGTTTAAACCAAGCTGCTAGGAAAGAACTTATGTGAGGGGTTTTGGGGTGTGTTTTTCAGATACAGTCCAATGCCTTTAAACTTCGCTCACTCCCCAGGTAGGCTTGGATTTGAGTTTCCTTGGCCCCAGGTGACTGCACATGTCCTCCTGTTGAGGAAGGCTGTGGGGCCTGACTGGGAGCATGACCATTGCTGTGCAGTTTTGTGTTCCTGTTCCCCAACTCAGTTCCATGTGGAGGCCTTGCAGCCACAGAGACAAAGGTCTGGTGTGGGGTGGTGCTGGGCTGGGTTTAGGGTAACGCAACTGTGAGTGGTCCCAGGAGAGGAGTTCTTGTTAACTTGCTATAGGTGTTCCTGTGAAGAAGATGATGAGGTAGGAGAGGAGAAAGCACATCTGTTTGATGTGGGGAATGGTATTAAAGGGTTGGTCTGCAAAACAGCTTTCACAGCTGATTAGGCCACTGTTGCTCTGTGGCTTATGAGACCAGGTGAAGAACTGGTTCTGCTTCAATCCCCAGGCCAGAATAGCCTTCTAAGTTGGTTTATTTTTTGGAGTGTATTGAGAAGAGGTCTTTAAATTTTGTTTTTGCTGTTGCCTGAGCTATTGGAATATATTTCCAGGCCATTTTCCACCTTTTTTCTGTCTTTAGAATGTTACCTTCACTAACACTTTTCTTTCTGATGAAAGTTGCTGTTGTTCAGGAAAGGATATAGGAGTACTTGGTATCTGTCCATAGGTGGGACAAAGTACCCTTGGGTGCCCCATATAACTGGATTTATTTGAGGTGCCCGCAATGAAGCCTCACTAAAGTCTTATGGGTCTTCTGTGATTAAATTAGCTCATTTGGCTGTATGTATTGTAATTATGGCTTCCCATAGCTATTCCCCGTGCATAATTCTGTAGTGAATGCTTTTTTGTATCACTGCAAAAATATGGTCAGGTGACAATAGTGTTCCCTGATATAGGCGGGGAGAGGTTTTCCTTGGAAGTGTGGAGAATGAAAGATGACACACACGTGATACCAGAGGAAAAATGTGCACTTACTGCCACGTGGCTCAACATACAGACACTTTTTCACAGTGTACTTGCCTACTCTTTACAGGTCCTGGTTAATAAGCTTTGCTCACATGTGGTGCCTAGCCACTCTGCACTAAGCTCATATGTTGGTGGAATTTTCCATCTTTGCTCCTTTAAAAATGCCTATTATTTCAGGAGCTGACTAGCCTAATAAAAAAACCCAAATGCCCCCNCTCCTGAAAATAATTGACCATGAAAGTTACTAAAAATGCAGCTTCTCCCCCTCCCCCCCCCAAAAAAAAAACCCAACCCATACCCACAAAAAACCAAAACAAACCCACAAACAAACAAAAATGCAGAAACCCACAAAAAACCCTAAAGGACTCTGGCTCTTAGTGGCTTTTCTGGAGAAAAGGAACATCTAAGTGCTCTGTTTAGGGGTTAAATGCAAATTTTCCCTGGGTGAATTAAGGTCTGATTTCAAATGAAACCTAAAAAATAAAGCTTGCAACATGTAGTTTAATAATTTATGGAGTTAGTCTTGACTTTTGGTCAAAAGTCTTTGTAACTTACATTGAGTTGGTAGCAAAGCTATTTATCCACTGCTGCGGAGAGGACCTTGTTGAGGTTTTTGAGCAAGTTTTGATGCCAAAATGCCAACCCTAGATGATATTTTAGAGCATGTTGGAGAATTTGACAGGTTCCAGAAGCAAACTTTTTTTGTCCTATGTTTGCTTTCTGCTGCTTTCACCCCGGTGTATGTGGGTGTCGTCTTCTTCGGGTTCATCCCTGAGCACCGCTGCTTCAGCCCTGGGGTGGCTGAGCTGAGCCAGCGGTGTGGCTGGAGCCTGGAGGAGCAGCTGAATCACACAGTTCCTGAGTGGGATGGCCATGGGGCCAGTTACAGCAGCCGCTGCAGGAGGTACGAAGTGGACTGGAACACCACAGGTGTCAGCTGCACTGACCCTCTTGGCAGCCTCGTGGGAAATAAGAGCACTGCTCCCCTCGGTCCCTGCCAGGATGGCTGGGTCTACGACTCTCCGGGGAGCTCTCTTGTGACTGAGGTAAAGACAAATATGCCCCCTTTCCTTTGCCCCCTCTGTTACAGCCAAGCTGAGGGTTGTGGGAGAGGGTTGGCTTACCTGGAGAAGGGATCGTCTCTCATTGTGAACTTGTGCCAGGGTGTTTAAAAGTCATCTTCCCTCTGTCCTTGCTCTGAAGTGTTACCTTGGTTGCTCGGGAGGTTTATATTCCCCAGCTGGGGAGCAAAGCATTTTTCAGCAAATAAATCCCCAGGTAGATAAAGTTCAGTTCTGAATGAAACTTCTGTCACATGAGAGGTCTGATTGGTGGAGGTGTGTAAACAGTGCAGCTTGCAACACTGCAAGCAAAACTGACCAATGCAAAGGTCTTAATTCCTTCCCCCGTCTTTTTTTTTTTTTTTTTTTAAATGATTATAGTCTTTTGAACTATAAACATTCGTTTCAAATAGGAACAAATAGCAGTCAAGGTGGCGGAAAGGTAATTGGTTCCCACAACTAAACAGCTTAATTGGGAATAAACTGCAGAAAAGCCTATGTTTGTTTTGTGCTCTGAGAAGGAGTGTGAATAAACTAAAAATGGTACTTAGCCAACGTGCTGTTTTTAGCAGTTTAGATGCTTTAACTTTAAAAATAAACCAATAATTGGAATGACAAGCTTGATTTCATCAAAGAAAATTCCACCAAATTTTTAGGAATGGTGAAAGTTGGTATTCTTTCCCCCAACACAAACATGGGAGCAGGTAAGTTCTGTGCTCTATCAACGTCAGAATTTATAGTTTTGTGAGAGGTTGGAACTAGATTTAAGCTGGTGTACTGTAAGTGTACTTCTTTCAGCACGGTATGGGCTGTGTGATATTTAAGTGAGGAAGTGAGGCACCTCAAATGAAGCATGACCCAGGCCGCCTGCCTTCTACACAGCAGCAGCTCAGCAGGCACATCCTGCTGCAAGAGGCTCCAGCAGATGCTATGGTCTATATGACCCCACCATCACCTCATGAGATTGTGGCAAGCTAAAAACTTGCAGTCTGTGTGGGTTCGTGCAGTCATGCTCTCACATCATCTTTTCTTTCCTACTGAAGGGGGTGCAAGGCCAGGCGCAGGGGTCGCTTCTTTCAGGGGACAGCTAGATGTGTCACACACCTCTGTGTGGATTTTATAATAGAGTTTCTGGTTGTGACCACTTCCATGAAAGGTCTTAGGCTCTGTTATCCTGTTCTGTTGCTCTGGCAGCTAAGCAAGGGAAAGGATAGCACAGTGCAAGTCAGACCAGATGGCAAATATATGTGGATACCCACGTGGTGTAAATCTTGGCCCTGGATACAAAATACCTGCTTTCCAGATGCATACAACGAGAAAGTTGAGCTGAAGACCAGAGCAGAGAGAAAATGCTGTGGCCTCAGGGCAGATGCAGATACTTCCACCCTCCTCCAGGGAGCCAGTGCTCCACAGGAAGCAGGATAAGGCAAGCTTCTGAAGGCATCTAGGATACTTTTAGTAAAGGCATCACTTAGAACTGAGGAGTCCGCAGGGACCATTGTGCCATGCGAGAGTATGAGGCAACAAGAACTGCTTAGGAAGGTTACAAAAAAAGGTGTTTGAAAAGCCTAGTGCAATCATCAGATCTGTACTGATTTGATCAACATGGATCATCACAAGTTAGGGCATTAATTTTGACAGGTAATAACTCACTTATACTCTTTCCAGCAAAGAGAGCTGAGACATGAATGGGAAATACAAGTAAACTGCTCAAGGTCTTGTTTCAGTTTTTAATGTTGGACACTTTGCTAAGTTAGTAGAATTTCTGTATGTCAACAGGCATTGACCCAGAAAAATGTTTAAATCTCTAACTGTGGTGAAGGGGGACTAGTGGATGTGAGCCAGCAACTCATTTCATTCTTTTGCCTCTGACTGTGATTGCCTCTTTAGTTTGACTTGGTGTGTGAGGATTCCTGGAAGCTGGACCTCTTTCAGTCTGCTGTGAATGCTGGCTTTCTTATTGGCTCCATAAATATTGGCTACATCGCAGACAGGTATGTATGGGCTGACTAAAACCCTCTGACCTCCCTCATTGGCATTCAGCAGCTAAACTTAGATAAAGGTTGTGCAACTTATATAATCTTTGCTCTTCTCAAAATAAGATCAGCCACCTGGATGTTCAGTCACAGCATGAGGAGCAAGTACCACTCCTGGGTTATACCTGGTGGTTGGGTTCTGTTCAGTGAGCCCTGCACAGCCCGCAAGGACCATTTTAGTATCATATACCCCAGACTTCCTGCTGTGCCACATCAGAACCCTGGGGTGTTGACCAAAGCCAGGAAACACCGGTTTGGAGCTCCCAATTGATCTCTTACATTCTGTGTGGCTGAAGCTTGGGAACATCTTGCTTTCTTTGGAGAAGCTTAGAAATTTTTGGCACAGAGACTGCCAGATGGGTACAGCAGCAGTCACTGTGAAAAAGCAGCAATCTCTTTAGCTCCCTGCTCAGAGCCAGCAGAGTCAGACTCCCTAGCACAGGTACCTGGGGTTAAAGAGAAACAGCTGCTACTGTTAAAGAGAAATTTAAAGGCCTGTTCCCCTCCTGCCTAGAACTGCTAATATAGCCGTCTCTGAGTTGCTCCAGCTGTGAAAAGCAGCCCATTCACAAGGAGATCCATACATACTAGAGTTTTGAAGATTAAGGCTGTGGTATATAAACCCTTTGTAAATCTAGTGCGCACAGTAATATCAGAATTGTATCAATTTATTTTTCACCCCCACTATAATATATGTGAATATGGGACTATTTTTTTTTCTGGAAGTTTTTGTGGAAATGCAGAGCAACTGGCACAGGAGCTTTTTGTAGAATAGAAAAGCAGATGACTGAGTAATGAACAAAGAAAAAAGTATGTCTCTATCCCTTGTATAACAAAATTGGATGTTTTATCCCCTGAAAACACACAAACCTCTTTCTAGTTTAAAACACCTGTGCTTTCATGACTAGTGGTTTGCTTCATGTGTATTGTTTTCCAATCCAGGTTTGGCCGTAAATTTTGCCTCTTAACCACAATTTTTGCAAACATTGTCTGTGGAATCCTTTTAGTCTTCGTGCCCACCTACCTGTGGATAATCATCATCCGGTTTTTGCAAGGGCTGGTCAGCAAGGGCTGCTGGACTGCAGGCTACATCCTGGGTGAGTTCAGAAACTTCTCCCAGGAGCTGCAAAAGGTGAAAGAAAAAGATCAACTCCAAAAAATCTGAACAGAAGCTATTTAAAAAATGCCTTCCATGACATTTTATCAAGGAGTTTTCTCTCTTTGACTTCTCAGGATTTTCATAAAGTCTTTTAATGGGAACATCTTGCTAGTGCAGTTATCCAGGTGTCTGATACAAACCAAATAAAAGCACCTATCCCACAGTCCTGACTATCTTCTGCTAAGACATGATTGCTCCTTCCTGTGCATTTCTAGATTCTTGCTTGGCCTCTTAAATCTTTTCTGGGCACAAGTGAAATCCTCATCAACTCTTCTGGGGAACTTTCATGCCATTTCAGAGCACAAATTCCCTTTCAGGACAATGATTTGCCCTATCCTGATATTTTCACTTAGTTATATCTTGGTACTTCTGGATTGTCTTGAATCAATCTCGTGGTAAAGATGTCACCCAGAATCAGCCCCAAAACTCTCTTCAACTTGTATTCTTTCCCTACGGGTGAGTAATACTGAATGCCCAGGGAAGGGTATGAAGACAGAACAACCTTGTTATCCTGCTCTCCTGGGGACACTTGTCTACACTTCAACTGCTTTTGGCTCAATCCTACTGAGCCTGAGGAGATGTCTTTGTGCTTGCTTGGCCAAGGTGTATTAGCTAATCTGTAATTCCAAAACCCAGATCTTCCTTTAGTTGCTAAATAACTGCTTTTTCTTCTTTTCCTAATCAGTTTACTTTCTTGAAATCATACAACTGGACACACTTGTGCCGCCTTCTGGAATAGTTACTTTTAACTCCATATCAATGGTACTTAACCTGTAGGTCTGTGCTGTGATGTTGAGTTGCAAAGTCCAGGTGAATTATGATGCCACCCTGACCAAGGAGCTCTGTGCCATCCTGTGGCTTTCTTGTATGCTTGGAGTAAGGTTAAGGCTGAAAGGCAGCACGTTGGAAATAAAATATTCTGCTTTGTTATTGGGTTGGATACATAATGTATGTTGGCTTTAGATTTTATAATGAAATCCATCTGTGCCCTTTGACAAATGCTTGATTTACTTAGAGAGTTCCATGACAGAGGACAGGACTGGATGTCTTAGGCCTGTGTAAGACCAGGAGCAGTGTTTTCTTCTCTCCTGAAGTTGGAGTGACAGAAGAGAAACCTTCTCCTGTAAGCATCAGGGGATTTTGTCTGGAAACATGATGCTGGGAATCCCAAAATTACCAAGATGTTAACGATGTTAAGGTGTTAATGATGTTCAAAGTGTTAATATGGCATTGGCCTTCCTGTGTCCCCACACAGCAAGTTACTCCTGCACTGAGTGGTCATGGCATTCACTTGTCCCTGTGCGTGTTTGCAGTGACAGAAGTTGTTGGTCCACAGTACCGGAGGACGGTGGGCATCCTCTACCAGACGGCCTTCTCTGTTGGGCTCCTGATCTTTGATGCCATCGCTTATGCCATCCCTCACTGGCGCTGGCTGCAGCTCACTGTCACCCTGCCGACCTGCTTCTTCATGTTCTATTACTGGTAAATGGGCTTTTGCTGTAACTCTGCCCACGACCCAAACCCCCAGCTTCTCCTACTTACTGAAGCCTGATACTGAGAGAGACTTGGCATTCCCTTTTCTGTTGTGCACACCTCTTGGTGCAAAGAGCAGGTGCACAGCAAAAAGGAGAGGGGAATACAGGACCCCTCAGCATTTGAGATCTTACTGAATCTTCATTTATGGTGAATGGGATGGATAGCACTACTCTCACTCAAAGCCCTTCCCTGGTTTATCCTTAGTAAACTCATCTTTGACTAAAACCACTACCTTATCTGCTCCTCTTTCAATCCCAGTCATGGGATATACTACTTTTCTGATTGGAGGAGTGGAGAGTAACACACAAAACCTACCCAATTAAACAAAACCCCCATCTGCCTCTATTCAATCAAAGCACTCTCTCCAAAGTCTCCATACGTGGAAACAGTATGTGGGCTTTATGTTTTGGTATATGTCATCCACTTGCATTGTAGGTGCCTCCCAGAGTCTCCCAGGTGGCTGATATCTCAAGGCAAAAATGACAAAGCTATGAAAATTGTCAGTGATATGGCTAAAAAGAATCAGAAAAAGATGCCTTCCCATTTTGAGGTGAGCTCAGGGTTTGCTTCTGCATGTAAGTAAGCATCAAAACAGTACCTTCCACCAGTTCCTTGCAGTAGAAACTTAATGTCCCGTGTACTGGCTCTTCCATAGGATATTAAATTTGAAGAGGAAGATTGTGGAAAGCAGAATCCTTCACTAATTGACCTTGTCAGGACACCACAGATAAGAAAAAACACCCTCATTTTAATGTACAACTGGTAAGAATATAATGTTGGAGAGCTGTTTCTGAAGCTGTGGCTTTCTAAATTCCTTCAGGACACAGATCTCTGTTCTCTGACTGACTAACAAATCCAAGATGCTCTTCTCTGCCCAGGTTCACAAGCTCCGTCCTCTACCAGGGGCTCATCATGCACATGGGAATGGCTGCTGGGAACATGTACCTGGATTTCCTCTATTCTGCTCTTGTGGAGTTCCCAGCTGCCTTCATAATCATCACCACTATTGACCGTGTTGGGCGGCGCTACCCCTGGGCTCTGTCAAACCTGGTGGCTGGGGCCGCCTGCCTTGTCACAGCCCTGATCCCTGAGGGTGAGTCACCTGAATGAGGCCCTGTGGGGGTTTCCTACCCTTCTGGGTCCTCCATGATGCTTTGTGAGGGTCCCTGTGCACTGCACATGCAGTGCTGACTCTTCCCGTGCCCTCACTCACACAGGTGAAACCAGGTTTCTTAAAAACATCAACTGACATGGGATCAGAGGTCCCCCAAAATAACACTTATATGAACTGACACCTGCTAAATCACTGGGATAATTTTAAATGTGTTGAATGCATTTTCTCTGCAGATATGCACTGGTTAAAAGTGATTTTTTCTTGCATTGGGAGAATGGGAATCACAATGGCTTTTGAAATGGTTTGCTTTGTAAACACTGAACTGTATCCAACATACATCAGGTAAGTGCATCCTCCCCCTAGCTGGCATTTGTCCTGGAAAAGTTGAGGCTGATGTGTATGTTGTATTTCATGAAAAGTTATCCTCAAACGTGTCAGAGATACACAAGTACTGTTGAAGATAAAATATATAAAGCACAACTAAAATGCTTTAAAAAGATAGCTTAATACAGAAAACAAAAGTACTTTTAGACAGGGGGAAACTCTTGTGATTGAAATAAAGGGAAAAGCTGGGAAAATCAGGTTGGGTGAGGGATCTGAAGTCCCACAGAGTGCTTAGAGTTTTCCTGCTCAAGGGTCAGAATTGTGATCTGTCCCCTTCCAATTGCAGTACTCTGATACTAACATGATCCTTTTGCTACTGAATCAGGAATCTCGGGGTGATGGTTTGCTCCTCTTTGTGTGATGTTGGTGGAGTCATTGTCCCATTCGTTGTCTACAGACTGGTGGAAGTCTGGCACGATCTGCCACTGATTGTCTTCAGTAAGTGCCACCTTACCTCCTTGCTGACCACCCCCAGGGTGTAGCAGTGGGACCTGAGTTTCAGAGGGAGGGAAAAGCCACCAAGGCAGCTGCTGTAAGTTCAGCAGAAACCCCTTGCTGTCTATAAAGCCACGGCTTTCACTTTATGACAACCTGGAGCTTGTTTATGCATTCATATCTCTCTTGCCCCTATTATTTCTCCTTGTGTTTTAAAGGAAGTCAGAGATGAGTATGACATCTTTGACAGATGGCAAAGAGCTGAGAAAAAAATTGATGATTAATATTTGATGGATTCAAATCTGATGAATTACTGTTCTTCTGTGAGATATCTTGTCTCAGTCCAGGAGCCAAATCCTAGAATTTCACATAAATCCAGAATTGCCTATTCAATGGAATACAAGTATGGCTGTTATGCTTCAGCTTTTCCTGCAGTTTGTTAACTGGTTATTCTCCAGCTCTTTGGAAAGAGGCTGGTAAATAAATGCAAGATAAGTGTTTGCAGACTAGTGACCTGAACTCTCAGTTCAGAGTCTGCAATACTTTTCTGAGCTTTTACATCAGCACATTATCTATAGAAAAATGTCATGAATGTAAATATGCAGTTTTTAACAGACAGGATATCTAGAATGTGCTGAGTAGACTAGAATATATATGCCAAATAAGTACAAAATCAGGAAATTATCAGTGGAGAAGTTAATCAAATTGTTTAGGAAACAGTGCATTCTGTATGTATATTCTATTCTTTTGTGGATAGTGTAAAAATAGGATATGTTTTCTGGCATACTCTTGCTCTAGAAAGGGTTCTTTCCTCTATAAAGGAAGGATTGTTTGTCCAGTCTGAGGTGTCCTAGTTTGGTGCTTAACTCACAAGAGAACTTGGGCTGTTGCTGTCTCCGTATGGCAGCCACATGCTCCAGGGGTGGCATGGCAGTTTTACATATAGAGACTTGAGGTGCACATCTTATATAAAGAAGAAAATAAAATGCTGTTCACAAGTCCTTTCTGCCAGGAAGTGGCTGGTATATGCTTACAAGCCCTTTGTGCCTCTGTTTGATTTGAAGCTGTTCTTGGTTTGATTGCGGGGGGATTGGTGTTGCTTCTGCCTGAAACGAAAGGAAGAGTTTTGCCTGAGACTGTGGAGGATGTAGAAAACTTTCACAGGTGAGTCATGAGAATGATCTCTTACCACTCTCAGTTGAAATTGGGCAAAACCTCTGTCCAGAGGCCCTCGGGGTTACTTGGCTGCCTTCTCTGTTTTGAGGAAGTTGCTAGTTAATTTCCAGACTTGCTAAACAGATTTTTGACTCCTTTTAGCCCAAGTTCACCTAGACATCTGGAAACAAGTAGCCTAAGCCTTTACTGACCTGCGAGCAACTGCATTAGTCTCTCAAATGTGCTGCAAGACCATTATAAATGTTATTTGTGTTTTAAAAATCCTCAACAGTGAACTAGAAAAAGGGAAGTTTTGGTAGCAGCTTCACATGTGGTGCATGAAGCACCAATACCTACTGAGGAGCCAGAGCAAACCTAGAGGAATAGAGGCTCATTTTCTTGGGGATGAGGCAGACCAGGTAAAGAACTTGAAGTTCCATGCTCACTGCACACCTTCATTCCTGGTTTATGTTGATGCCTTGTTACTCTTGCAGGCAAAGTGCTCCAAAGACTAAAAAAATCTATCTCCACGTCCAAACATCAGAAGTAGCACGTGACTGAAGAAGGTGCAACTCTTGCTGTGCAGTCTGTGTCTGCTTTAGGGCAGTAGCATGGAAAGCCAAATTGGAATAAACACTCTCCCAAAAGTTTTACCTCTGCCTTTTTTTTTTTTTTACTATTTCTCTGCACATTCGTTATTTACAATGTTTCGGATTTTCTGATGGGATTGTCCCTATTGCTACATAGCTGCTTCCCTCTCTGTAAACTAAGATAAATATATTTTAGGACTGGGAAATTCTTGCATTAGCTGTATGGACCCCAGCATGGGGAGAGGTCTTAACTTGGGGATGGTGGGATCATCCCAGCAAAACTTTGTAAGCTTCCGTGAAGTCTGACTTTGTTCTTATGAAAGCGCGGCATAATATAAAAGACCTATCTCCGTTGTGGAATCAGGGTGACTACAAACCTTGTTCAATCATGTTACAACTTACAATAGATTTGCACACATATTTTTAATGTTTATTTCATTTTCTCCTCTTTTATTGACTATCAGTAAGGATGGATACTCACAAGGATGGGCATGTGGCAACTCCACAGTGTGAAAAAGAGTGCATAGGTGAAAGATGCATAATCTTTCATAAGGTAATAGCATTATAAGTATGCTCTGCAGGGGCATTCCTTTGCAGTGAGCTGGATTCAGGCCTGGAGACCTGCAGGACCCTGATCAGGGATCCAGTGCCTCAGGGAGCATCATGGATGGCACTGGGTCTGCCAGGAAATACCCAGCACCTTTCACAAATTTCCTAATCCATCCCACTGAGAAAATATAAAAGACTTGTGGTTGCAGAGCAAAACAAGCACAATGGTACTGTGGCTCCCCTTTACTGTTTGTGTTACTGGTCCCTGTCACTGCTGGGGAACACTGGTTTTCAACAAGGATGTTGTGAGCAGGGTGCAAGATCCCTTTGCCCTTTGATAATCATCTGCAAGGTGAGAACACTCAGCTGAGCAAAGCTTTGCTGGACTCAAGCACGCAGGGTGAAATTCCCCCAGGATTGCTTCCCAGTGTGGCAGTGTGGTAACCTTGGCTTGCTCTCAACTGACCTGAGCCCCAGTTAATATTCAGTGCTGCTGAGAGGGCCTCAAAGGCAGGGAAGCATGCTGTCCACTGAGGCAGGGCCATGGCAAGGTTGCCCTGAGAAGGGCAGGGACAGATGGGGAATGACATGGCTTTGACCTGGGTAGTTGCAAAATTAGTGTTTGCTTCAGGGTCAGAGGGGAATAAGCTTGTTATGAGAGGGGCGAGAAGGACAGTGGGGATATAAATTTGCGTCTTATAGAGCTGGTGTCCTGCTGTAGTTGCAGAGATGTCTCCACTCTGCAATAAATCTGTCAGAACATCTGACTTACAGTTCATTGATACAAAACCTGCTGAAAATTTTGCAGAAAGAAAATGGGGGACACAGTAACAAGTCAAGCAAAGCAAATACTAAGTTGAGTCAGCTTCTGTAGTTACTAATTTATTCAAGACCCTTACCCATTTCAAAGGTTTTTATTTCCATGAGCACTGCTACGGCCACAGTAGGGGTTATAGCTGCGGCAGTCTCTAGTGTGCCTTTACTTTGCAGTCACCTATAAGTGAAAAGGGAATTTGCTTCTTGGTGGCACCTTAATAAGAACAAGAGTAAGTGTGCTTCATCCATTTCCTTGCTGGTGGTCTTTGTCCACTCATGGATTGCTTCCTGGACTTGGGAAGTCTCAGAGACATGTAAAATCAGGTGTAACTGCACGTGGTTGCTCTCAAAATGTGGAGGGGCTTTGTGCCCTGGGTGGGTGGTGGGAGTGCATCTCCTCCAGGGTATGAGACAAGCTCATATCTGGCCTCAGATAAAACAGTGCCAGCTTCCCTTCCTCTTAATAACATCTGAAACTTGTCTGTTCCTAGAGCATAACCAGCCCAGGGACAGGGCTGTCCCTGGAGCTTGGGAAGGAGCACTTCAGGGCCTACCACCTTCTGACTCCAGCAACCCAGCAGGCATACAAACAGTGCAGCATCCAGGTTAATCAAAGTGAGACTGGCCCTGTAAAAAGACCCTGTCACTCTTTAAGTACTTAAACCTGAACTTTGTAAGAACTGTGCCCGAGGAGAACATAATATCTCCATGTTTCAGGGTACCCGCCAACCTTCACTAAATGGGTTTTGGAAAGAATTGTGGTTTATTTTTATGATGTTTCTGGCGTTCTCCATGGCATCATCTGATGGGCAGATGATTTTGTGGCTAGAGTCAGCCCTTTCTAAGTACTCTTCCTCTGCTGTCATTGTCAGCACTTAAATCCAAATATCAACATGCAAACATAGCTGTTAGTTGGACACTTCAGTGCTCCAGTCTCATCTCTATGGAACTGTGTCATCCTGTTAATATTTTAAAATATTAAGAAATTATGCCTGTCCCCACAGCTAGAACTGGTTATGAGCAAAACTCAAATCCAGAGAATCTATGCAAGTTGATGAATATGATGTGAATCAAATTTTAAGTACTTTTCAAAGGCTGTGGAAACAACTCTTCAACCATCAAAAGCACTATGGCAGTGGTTTTCCAGTATGTTAGTGAGTGAGATCTACTTTTGAAGCAATATACTTTTTTTGACTCATCTTTCTCCCCTGCCTCAGTCCTTGTTCCTTACAGCTGTTTGGGAGTTTGGCCATGCCAATAACCAAACTCAGGGTGTTAAGAAAACATTCATACATAGACACAAACATTAAAATGTTTTAATATGCAGCCCACAGTCTCCTGTTATTGTTCATGTTACTCCCAGGGGGTGCCTGTGATGGGGCTTCCTCTGCCTACCCTGTCACTGATCCCTAGTGATGATGTCATTGTAAGCAGCATCCCACATCCTGAGGCTTTTCTGCCTCCAGCTCCTCACTGTCCTTTTCATACTCAAGCTTGCCTAATGTCCAGTCAAATTCTGTAACGTCAAAGCTTAAAAGCCAGTCTGAACTTAGAAGTTCTTATTTTTGTACTTATTTCTCTGGAAGAAGAGGAGCAAACTGCGGGTGAAGAGTGGCTTCTGGATGTTCCAGGACCCTGAAGTGGGCTCTGCAGTGGCAGTGTTTGCTGCTGGGTGGTAGGAGTTGTCTCACAAAGCTGATCTGCTGGGCATCAGGAGCCACAGACCAACTAACGGCATCAAGATTTTAAGGGATATAGAGGGAAATTGTGGTAGTAAATCAGCTACTGCCTATACACTTGCTTTCATGCAGGATTAGGTATAGCTTAGAGGAGGTGAGTTGGGCTCATGACTTCACTCCTCCTTGCTACAGAAAGAAACTATGAGTGAGCAGCCTAAAGAGATTTTTAGCTTTATAAGAAGCAGAATAAAGTGTTCCTTCATGAATTTCCCACTTGTGCCATACGAGTTGCTGCTGCCGAATACCCTGGGACACAAGAAGCATAAATGTGCTTGGAAGTCAAATAGAAAAATTTGCAGATGGACAGTCCTCGAGGGAGTGAAGCAGAAATGTGGGCAGACAACCTGTTGCTCAGGAAGACCTCAAGAGCACAGGAGAGAAAAGATCACCGCAGTGGGACGTCTCATCCCCTGCACGTGGGGTTGAGGGCTGGGTGTGTTGAGGCTGCTCTGCTGGTCCCCTTGTGCCTCCCTGCCCCAGCAACAAAGGCAGATCCTTTGGGCTCTTACTTGGAGGCAGCTTCAGAAGTCAAAACATGTAGATAAATTGTTTTTTCTTTACTTCTCTCTTGCCTGTGGAATGAAAGGGGAAAAGGCAGGTAATGCTCCTGGTGCTTAACAGCATGATCCACCAAGTAATCCATGTGCTTACATCATTGAAAACTAGATTTAACTGATGTCTCACCACTGGCAATTGTTCAAATGATGTTAGATTATTTTTGAAGTGCAGCATAATAAGGAGTAAATTGGAGACTTTTTGTGGCCTTGTTGCAGGTGTGCTCTTGTCTGGAAATTGTATCACAACAGCACCTTTCGTAACTTTCTCTCTGGCATTTCTTACTAAAGAAATTTACTAAAGTAAAAATTCTTAATGTAGGTAGTGTAATTCTAACACTTATGTGTGTGGTTACATACAGGATTTTCGTAAAATTTCCTAGAGGCAAACTCTTCCTGCTCCATCCTGTGCTACGTTGCCATCTCTTTCTGACCAGCTTAGGGCATTTTCTTCCCACACCCAATTTTTTACCAGGACAAGTATCTTTTGGCTTTGCACGAGCTTCAGTAAAGTCAAGAAATTCTTTCAGCATCTGTGGAGCTCTACCCTCAACCTGGCAGGTGCTTCAGGAGGTGCAAGTCATTCAGAGGTGAAAGGACTGAAACCACAGCATGTTCACTGCACTTCTCTCCACATTGCAGCTGGCTTTGTCCCTGTCAAGTGGGAGCATCCCTGGGGACAGCAGCAGTCCCTTCACTGATTAATGTTTTTCAGATGGCCCATGAAGCCACCCTCCATGCCTTCTCTTAATGTTTGCCTCACATGTAAGGTGTTTGTGGATTCTGGTCAGATCATATAGGAGAGCCTATGTTGCTATCAGGGATGGGTTACCCACCAGCTGTTCACTGTATTTAAATGTGTGCAACAAAAGCCAACAGATCACCAGAGATATATAATAAATGGAACTTTTTTTAGCAGATTTTGGACGCATAAAGGAGAGTTGTTCTGCTCTAAAGTTGTTTATTGTCATACCTGTGCAGATTTTCAGCATCTTCAATGGTCTCAGGCAGAGCCTTTCCCTTCATTTCAGGTAGGAGCAAAACTAAGCCACTGTCTATTAGAACAATCACAGCTGTGAACACAGAACAAGGATCACAAAGGCAATGCAATGATCATGCCCACGTTTAATTCCAAGTCCCAAATTAATTCTCATTGAGACACATCTGACCCAATGCTAGAATAGAGAGTTCTCAAAGTGATAATAACACTTGGCTTTTTACCTATGTGATTATTATTTTTCAGAGTAATTGCTGATATTTCTGAGGTGTATCTGAGTCCTGAAAAGCTATCCTGGGGCACAGACCCCATGGGGGCCTGGCTCCCTTGCTTTGGGCACACAGTGCAAAGTAAAAAGATTTTATCTCTAGTTGTCTAGCTGGCATGGGATGACTCTGGCTAGCTGCCATCTCCCCTTTTGGCTAGATTAGGACATGCATGAAAGGTTACTACCAGTTCACCTGGCCAGTTTCACCTTCTGGTTAGTTTTAGACCCTGCTATGACCACCCTGAGGGCAGATGGTGCATGTAGGCACACTGGTTTGAATATGTGCAGTAGCAGGTATTCAAGGCAGCCCTTTTTTTTAGGATAGCAACCATAATATTAGGTGTTGACATCTCCTTTGCCATCCTAAATTACCATGGGATCCCTTATAGACTGGACACCATGGGGTGGAGTGTGACTTCTATGCAGGAAGACAAGAGCTTGGAGCTCAGGTCAGGTAACCACGCTGCCTGTGAGATGGGCAGAACTGTGTTTCTTCCTCGGCAAGGGCTCAGCAGGAGGAAGGCAAAGCTTGAAAGGGCTTTCCCAAAATCGTGGAGTCCTCTTCACCACAGAATGGAATAAGGGATGACTTTGCTACCACTTCAAAACACCCAGATGGAACAGACTTACAAAGTTATTTCTTACCTGTATACACGTCTGTTTATACATCTCTCCCTGTTTTGTTAGTTGTTTTGTGGGGTTATTTTTAAGATGGGAAGTAGATTACCAAACTAATTTATCTCAGGTCATCTTTGGCCTACCAATCCATCTTGTAGCTCCCTTACCAAAGATGACCAGGGGCAGTTCATGCCAGAGCTCTGCCAGTCTGTACACAAGGAAGGGCGTTATGATCCCACCGAGGTCACACAGGGATGAGCAGACAAGGACTCCCAGGTTCCTACAATGCACATGCAAACACACACACACGGAAACCCATGTCACCAGCTCTGCCTGGTGATGTCTCACCCAACTCTGTACCCCAGTGCTGTGGCAGGACCCACAAGGGTTCACCCACTCCTGCTGTCAAGATAAGAAGGCCAGCACCCTGTCCAGGATTTGCACCTGATGGGAGAAAGAATGGCCCATGAGCATTGTGGAGGAGAAGACAGATAACACCCTGGGGCTTAGGAAGAGATGTGGAAAGGCCTGACCCTTGTTGTGATGAATATCATGAAAAGAGAGCTCAGGCAAAGCATTCTGCTGGGGAGACATACCACAAGACGAAATGGGTGAGGAGGGAGAGAGTTAGAGAATGTGAGACCGTAAGACTAACCCTATATTGAAGATGTCAATGAGCATTTTACTTCTGCTGGTTCACCGAGCTGCACTGGATGGGGAGCCTGGAGGGTGCCTGGGAAGGTTTCTTACACATCCCCTCAGAAACCTGTGGCCTCAGTGCTGGGCTCAGAAGTGGGGAATGGGCTTTGGCCAGGGAAGGAGGTGGGTTTCTGCTGCACCACCCATCATCTCCCGTCCACCTTCTCAAGGCATGGTTTTACACAAGCAGACTTCTCTTCCATGGCAGTGCATCCTCAGCTGTGAGCCAATCTCTTGGTCTGTCACAGAGAAACACCCAGTGCTTTTATCTGCTGACAGAAGGTGGTGCACTTACCTGAGAAACGTTGGATACAGCTCAGGATTTACCACACATATAATTTCATAGCACATGGTGATTCCCATCCTGCCCAAGCAAGCTGCAGTCATTTTAAGCCAATAAAGAGCTGCAAAGACATTGTGCACATTAAGGTTGGAATACGAGACTATGGTTTTCTTCTGCTCTGACATAAAACAGCTTTAAATATTTAAGTTTTCTGTTCTGAAAGGTCAAGTGGACAGTGCACGATGGTGTTCTATATTACTCAATAAAGAATTCATAATGCAATTGTCTCACGATTCAAGTAAATAACCAAGACTTGGGACTCCACTCGGTTGCTGTCACAGAGATGAGAAATCCATGTTACAAAGTAGTTGGGGTTATCCACTATATTGACCAAAAGTCTATGCAGAACACCACTTGTTTCTTGCAATAAAACTGTATTGCTTGGTAGTTGAAATCTTGCTTATCAGCATGATACTCTGTACTTTTGAACAGAGGCTTCAGATGGCTTTCAAGCTGGGACAAGTTTGTACTGCCTCCCTGCCTCTCAGTGTGTGATTATAATTCCTTTTACACTTGGAGTTACAGATGTCTGCTGCAAATAAATGAATATCCTAACCCTGCACGCAGAGTTATTTCAGGACACCTCTGTCTGCCATGTGGGCTTTTAGACCCCAAACTGCTCATACCTGTCCCCAGTGTGAGGTGCTCACTCAGACATTCCTGTGCCTCATGCCCTGGCACAGGCAGCAGCTGTGGGGCGCAGGACTCCTGCACTCCCCCAGCAGAGCCCAGTAGCACCTTGCATAGTCACTGTGCTCCCTAGTTGCTTCTTAAATTGTTTCCATGGTTTGGACACTTTGGGATTTTTACATATAATGTTTTTGTTCTTGTACTGCCTCTGAACTCATAGTTGCATGGCACTGTTTTGTCTGTAGTTTCAGTCTACTTGTGTTCCATTAGAAAAAAGGAAGGACTTTTCATTTGGTGACCCAAGAGTGACACACTGCTTTGAGACTATGGTCTTGAATGGAATGCTTAACTAAACCAAAGCCAAATGTCTGTCACCGTGGTTGTTTGACATCCTACTTTCATGGCAGCAGCACTGTAGATGGCAGAAAGCACCTACTGTACTCACATGGTATTTAAGTGTGTGCATGTGCCTATATATTTTTCCTTTTTAGAAACAGAAAACATGGGGATTTTTGGATGAAACCTCTGAATTGTGTATTCAAATCTAAACTTTTGGCTAGATAAAAATTGTGGACTTAACATGGCATGCTCTGTGACCTAGCACCTTCAGACTTACAATCTGATTGGATACCACTGTGGAAATTTAATTCACCCAGTTTCTCCAGCCCCTCATTAGCAGGTATAAATGCTGAGGGTGGGACATAAATTAGCTGTTGTGGTATTTGCCTTCATGGGATCACAATAGTGACATGGGCCAGGTTAGAAAGGATTGGTTTCTATTTTTCAGAGCAACAACCAAGAGACAGGGAGGGAATTTGCTGATGAAGGACATTTGCACAACTCACTGTCTGGGACGAATGCTGTAACCAGGCAAGCAGCCCCAGTCATCATGTTAGCTGCAGCCCAGGTGTAGCATCGGCCAACACGATCCAGTGTTAACATGAGGATGAAGGCAGCTGGGAACTCCACAAGAGCAGAATAGAGGAAATCCAGATACATGTTCCCAGCAGCCATTCCCATGTGCATGATGAGCCCCTGGTAGAGGACGGAGCTGGTGAACCTGGGTAGCGAAGAAGGTGCAAATGAAGCCAACCCTCTTGGGAGAGAGCTTATGCAAAGAACCGAGATTTGCAGTTGGTCAGGAGCAAAACAGGCTTGAATCAATGGTGATGATTTAAGGGCACCAAATCACACACTTCCATTTGGGCTGCAAAAGCTTTCCCATCCTTACCAACTGTACATCAAAATGAATGTGTATTTTCTGATCTGAGGTGTCCTGACCAGGTCTGGAAAAGAAGGTTTCAAATTTCCTTCATCTTCATCTTCAGAGCTGAGATTCTAGGAGCATAAGTGACAAAACAAGAGATTACAGTGGATGGGGGAGAGGGTGGTGAGCACTGTAATGAGTATTTTCTTCTAGATTGATGGGAGGATGAAAGTTTTCATTTTGCCAGTTGAGTAACTGAGGGCAAAATAACTTCTCCAGAGTGTTTTGGGGAAAGGAAATATGAAGATTTTTACAGGCAGTCTTCATATCTCTGTAGTCAAGTGTCTTGCATGAAGCAAAAAAAATAATGAAAAAGGATGTTTTGAAATTTTAAGTCATGTGATTTGGTGACTCTCTTCTTGATTGATGCTACTTAAAAGAACATTTTTTGTTATCTGCTGGCTATTTTTGCAAGCCTCTTTTCCCAAATATGCTCTGAGAGGGTCCTAGGCAGTCAAATTAAAAAAACCTCACTTGTCTTTGCTTTTGGAAACTGTGGTGATTTTGACCACCAGGCTGCTTCCTACTCTAAACCAAACACAATCCTAAACTCATACCATTATCTTGCTTGAGGCTGGCACATGTGCAGCAAATGCAGTGCAGTCACCTGGAAGGAAAGAGGCAGTTTCTTCTTATTTCCCTTGGCGATGCGCTTAATAACTTCCATAGCTTTATCATTCTGCTTTTGAGCTATTAGCCACCTGGGAGACTCCGGCAGACACCTGCAACACATATAGGCATGACAACTACAGGGAGGGAAACTGCACAGTACTGGTACTTGGAAAATGAAAATGGAACTGAGTTGCCCAGGCTCAGATCCCAAGGCGTACTGAGGAACCACAGGCGGTATTGAACTCAGTGGCAGCTGTGGCTGTCAGTGACTGCACTCTGATATGTGCTCCACTTGAACAACAAAGTAGCCTGAATTCAATTTTCTTTTTAGTCTAAATCCAATTTATTATGGTTTGGAAACATTTGTCTGACATAAATTCTCTTGACGTATTTTAGAAATAGCTAATAGTCTGTGGATATTTAAAAGAACAGCTGTAAACCTGATCCTTAATTTCTTCCATGTTAAAAATAACCTTTCAAAAAAAGATCAAACAAAAAACCCCTCCCAGTTCTGTTCCCTGGTCTAGTTACGGAATTTTCAAAGGAACATTTTGACTCAATTTTTCTACAAAAAAAAGCTGTGTTGATTGCATTATGCATTAAAAAATATTATAATCAATGATTAGAAAAAATCCCTTGTCACAGTAGCTCAAGTACTGTTTAAAAAAATGACATTCTTTTTTGATGTGTGGCAAGGACCCAAAACCCAGAAACATTAAGACATGTTGAGGGTAGTCCCTTGCTCTTAGGTGATTCAGAGTAAACCTTTGTGCAGAGGGAACAGAAAAACACCGAATCTCATCCAATATCATCTTGGAAATCCTACATGTAGCGCTACAGGTGATCCCTAAGGAGAAACTTCAGCTCTCAGCTACAGTCTCCTGGTTTTATCAATGTGGATTGACATTGCTGGGAGCTGCAAGAGCAGGCACTCACCAATAGTAGAAAAGAAAAAAGAAATTGGGCAGCGTGACTGCAAGCTGGAGCCACCTCCAGTGTGGAAGTGCGTAAGCCAGGGCAGTGAAGATGAGGAGCCCCAGGGTGAAGGCAAGCTGGTAAGTGATGCCCGCTGCCCTCCGATAGTCTGAGCCAACAAATTCTGCAACTGCAAAGACAAGTCATATGAGCAAAAATACATTGGTTTGGAAAGCCAGGGGAACACAACACCTGCCAACTGAGACCACGTGTAACCCCCAGCTACAGCTACAGCCCAACAACCTTGGTTGTGCTTAGCTGTGCCCTTTTGTCATGGGTTTGGATGGCAAAGCAGAGCTGATCTTGGTCCCTGGTGTAATTCACAGGGCAAGTCCCGACTCTTACTCCTCTACCAGTCAGCCAGGGACTTCACCCCTGCCTTCCAAGGTGTCAGGCCCCCACCCAGCAACACAGGGCAAAGGTTGCTTTCCTCAACCCACTCCTTCAATCTAAGAACTAGGCGGCAAAATCAGACAGATGCCACTTGCTTGCCTCCATCTCCCTCCTCCCACACGGCTAGGGAGCAGTCTCCCTACCTGCCAAGCACGTGAAGCAGCACAACAAAAATCATTCCAGTGCTGAGGCTGCAAAACACACGTGTTATCTTTCACAGCACTGCTTGCTGTCTTTCCCAGAAAGGTGCCATACACCTTCACAGTATTTTCAAGCTGTTTTTGTCTCTACACCTTGCCCTTCATTTTGGCATGTGCTCTCCAGCTACAAACATTCCCTAGTTTTCAGACCTGCTTCCTAATTATTCCATTTATGTCTATGAGCTGCTGCAAGCTTGGGCCATAAGCACCTGTATTTAAGCAGAGATGTGCAGTTTGACAGTAAATAGCACAGTGTCACTGTCTGCTCTTGTTATACGCAGTGCTTTGAAAATTGGATGGCACCAGCGGGGGTCAGCGCTGCTGCTAAACAGGGGGTTCCTGGCCAGAAGGTGTAATTGCAAAGTGCCGTAACTGAGGACGTAGCCTGTCAGCCAGCCCCCCTTGCTGACCAGTCCCTGTATCAGACGGAAGATCACTGTCCAGGTGTAGCTTGGGGCAAAGGCCATCAGTACCCCTGAAACCGCATTGATGAGGACTGTGACCAGAAGGCAGAGTTTGCGGCCAAACCTGCAGAGGGAAAGGAGAGAAGAACGAGGCTCAGCTGCTGACAGGGTAGGGCAGCAAACCAAAGGGTTTGAAGAGGCTAGAGAGGGTCCCTGTACCCTTCTCTGTTAATTTTTAGTAGGAGTCTATAACTGCTCTTCCCTTTGTGACATTTTCCATCTCAGTGGAAGCTCAGGGGACTCCCCAGTCTTGTGTTTTCAGGACATTGTTCACTTTTGGTTAATGATTTAGCTAATGAATTCAAGAATGCTCTGATATGGCTCCTCATCCCATCTTTCAAAGCTACAATAGCTTTTTATGGGGATCTTGTTTGCTAACTGTGATCTTTACATAATTTCTTATCAAACCTGGCTGACTATTGAGTTCTTCATGAATAGAGTTTTGTACACCCCTGTTATTTGTCATTCCCTGTATCACTGTGACTCACTGATAGTCAGAAATAAAACAGTTTCCAAAAGAAACAAACTTACTGGAACACTGGAAAAGTATTTGTTTTCTAGCTGACATAGATATATATTCAGTTAAAAGTATGAATTACAAAAGCCATTAAATTAGTCAGTATCTACTAACAAAAGTACCAAGATAATAAATGCCAGCCAAAATAAATGCCTTTTGTTCTCCACAGTAATGTCAACTGATTTATGGCCATCTGGATACTGTTAAAATTAATGTGAAACAAATTTATCACAAAGATGAGCAAATAGTTCTTGGTACACAAGTTAAAATTTCATCTCGGACGTAGAGCTTACGTTGAAATTTGTATCTGTGAGAGAAAACAAAATCTCTTTACTTGTGAATGTGTAAATTCCCCAGGGCTACAGAAGAGGAGTGGCACCGTGGCATTTCTGTGGATTCCTGGGTCACAAGAGCCTTTGAAAGCAGGGCCTTAGAAACAAACCATTACCTACCCCTTTAAAAATGACATACGGACCTTTTGAATCAGGTTTTGATTGCATTAATTTTCTCTTTGAATCCTGAATGTTATTCAATGACATGTAGAAAGCAGATAACCAGAGGAAACAGCTCATCACACACCTGTCTACATACTACCTACCTGTCTGCTATGTAGCCAATGCTCATGGAGCCAATAAAAAACCCAGCATTCACACATGACTGGAAAAGGTCCAGCTTCCAGGAGTCCTCACACACCAGATTAAACTGCAAGGGCAACCACAGTTAGAAGCAGAACATTCCCCACAAACCATGGCTGTTTGAAGAGGAAAAAAACCAATGACACCAGTGGGAAAACAGACTCCAGAAAAGAACCTTCTAACCTCTTAAACTGACATCTGCAATAGATCTTGTCTTGATTTTCCCAAACCTTTGGAAAAAGTTACACCCTGGAAAATGATTGCATAATGACACATAAGGAGAGTGAGAAAGGGAGAGAAACTCTGAACGAACAAATAAAAAAAGTTCAGAAAAAAGTCGCCTTCTCATCCCCACCCATCTTGAAATTTGGAGGACATTTGGAGCCTCGTTTCCTCCCAGATGCCAAGACCTATTCCAAACTGCGTATTGCCTTGCTGCATGAAAGCAATGCCGGCTGTGAGAGACGGAGGTGCTGCCATGAGCCCTGCTGGGATGGAGCCAGGAGATGCCTGTCTCACACCTCATTAGCACCGGCAAAAGGTCCGGGATTTGGCTGACTTTTCTCCGCAGTGAATGAGTACTTGGGAACGTGCTTTTGATTTACAATTAACAGGTTAGCACTGTGTACCCAGTGAAGGGAGGAAAGCAAACTGGTAAAAATTTCTCTACAGCTGGAAATATTCGCTCAAGTGTAATCAGACTTCAGCCCAGAAAGAAGCATGAATGTCTTTGGCTGCTTATTTAGTCTTTTTCTAACCTGGACAAGTTTGCTGGGGCCCTACCAAACAGCTCATCTCTGTTCCCCTGGCGTGGAGAACAGCTGGAGTGCTTTTTTCTGCGCCAGCCCATCTGTCCCCAGGGAAAATGAGATGGACTTACTTTGTAATAGTGACAATAGTGAAGCAAGGAGATATGAACACCCTGCCCAAAGAAGCTGTGAAATATCCAACACTGCACTTTTTTAAAGAACAAGTTACAGAAACACCTGCTAGGCATGGTTTAGGTATAGCTAATACAGATATAGAACTGGAGAAGAAGTAGGAGAGATCACTTTTGAGGTCCTTCCCACGCTTCAGGTTTCTACATGGCTTTTAGACTGTTAGTAGCAGTTTGTACAGTTTCTCACATTTTAGGTTATCTGGTTTAGATACTGTAAGTTGAGAGAAAAGAACACTGCTATTACTAAAGCATTATCTGGCAAGTGTAGCCCCATCCTCTGCTTCTTATTTATTAAAAGAGAGAATCTGTTTGGATTATCACCCAAATGTACAGTTCCTCAGTTTGGGCTCTGGGATGCTATCCACAGTTTGCTGATGGAAATAATGAATTTTGAGAATAGAAATTGATGACAAGCTTGATTAATGACAAGATTGCACTATTATGCTCCCAGGAAAGATAATCAGTTCCCATTATTTATGCATGTGAATCTTTGCTCTGAGTACCTCCCAAGTTCTGATATTCACTATTTATTAGCAGTCAGACTCAGACTGTACATCAAAAGGAAACCTTACTAATCCAGCCTCTTCTAGCTTTAATCTCTGCAGAGGAGTGATTTTTCTGGACAAGCTATGTCTTACCTCAGTCACGAGAGAGCTCCCTGGGGAGCTGTAGACCCAGCCATCCCAGCAGGGACCGAGGGTTATAGTGCTCCCATGGCCCACAAGGCTGTGGAGGGGTTCGGTGCAGCTGATGCCTGTTGCATTCCAGTCCACTTCGTACCTCCTGCAGCGGCTGCTGTAACTGGCCCCATGGCCATCCCACTCAGGAACTGTGTGATTCAGCTGCTCCTCCAGGCTCCAGCCACACCGCTGGCTCAGCTCAGCCACCCCAGGGCTGTGGCAGTGGTGCTCAGGGGTGAATCCCAGGAAAAAAATCCCCACGTAAATGGGAACAAAAGAGGCAGAAAGCAGGCAAAAGACAAAGAGGGCTTTTTTCTGAAAGAAGTCAAATTCTCCTACCTGCTCTAAAAAGTCATCCAGGGTCGGCATCTTTGTGTATCACAACTCATTAAAATATCTACCTCCGTTCCAGGGCTTTGGCCTTCACTGCATGCTTAAACAACAACTGAAGTGTTTGCCCAAAACTCAAAAACAAATCAATAATTAACTTTGTCAATTGTCAAGCCCTGCATTGCAACCTTTGTTTCTCAAATGCTACTTCTAAACTCATTTTTAGGCCTTTTTTTTTTTATTATGTTGTTAATTTGTTTTATATCTGACACACTTGAAATACAAGATCTGATGTCTTAGATTATGGCCGTTTCAGTCTGTCACTGAGGATCTGTCAGTGCACAGTATGGGGTAGGTAGTAATTCTGATGTCCAATATTTTCAGAGGCCATAAATATTATAAAAACAGTATGGTTCTCTTCATCATATATATATATCTTTATCTATCTATCTATAGAACTGAAAAACTTGATCCTTAAAATTAGAGTGGACATAGATCACTGCTTGCATGCTGCTTTGTGAACATAGAAGAAGACAACAGAGAAAACAAAACAGGGCAGATTTCTTTTAGGCACTTAATGACTAAAGAATAGTGTTGTGCCTTGAATAGGAGGCAGACCAGTTACTGAAGTATGAGTTGGGAGTCAGACACTCAGTTCTGAGTCAGAGGTGACCAAACAAAACTTGCAGCAGTTCACATGCAGTTGTCCCACACTCAAGGAGCTGAGAGTGGACCTGAGACCTGTCACCAGCCTTTGCATGCTCATCCTGCCCTCTGCCTCCTGACCTACACCCTGGGGTAAACTATAGCCCCATCTCATGAACACTTTACAGCTATTTCATGTGGATTTATTAGACAATGGTAATATGTAAGTGTATGGTTAAGCAGTGGAGACATCCTCAGCCTCCTTTACTGAGGGGAATGATTTATGTCATGTTCCCAGAGCCATGGCTGCATAAGATCTGTTCATATTGTTCCCCATTCCCTGCAATGATGGAGGACTAGAAGAGGTTCGGTGCAGCTGAACATCAAAAGTTTGGATTTGGACAAAAAACATCTATGGGCAAAGATTTCTGCTTGCAAATTTTCTGCCATCTTTCTGCCATCTGCAAATCTTTTTAAGCCAGACTAAGGCCTTTCTATCTTGTTTAGTGCTTGTAAAGGAAACCACTGACTAAGCTGCTATTCCTGAGTTAATTTTTCCCTGAGAAGCATTCTGTGACCTCTCCGAGTTTTATGAAGCACAAAACTAAATGATGAGGAAAACAGTGGTGATAAGTAATGTGATATTTTAAAGGGCTATTAATAACAAGTGCTGTTGATTTACAATGATTGGCATACCTAAGAAATGTCATGAATCACAAACGGGCTCTACTTTGCAATAAATATCTTTTGCAGCTAAGAAAACACCAGACCTTTGACTGTGTACAACTGAACAGTTTACCTATCTCTGTTCAAGTCTGGTTTGCAGCAGAAGCATAGAATTGACTATTCTTCCTGTTAAGGAGTTCACTGAAGTAGCAGCTTTTAAACCTTACACCACCTGCACACAAACTACTCAGCAGTGCACATATTTGATGCAGTGGTTATCAGCTAAAGCCTTTGTTAGCCAAAATGTGTGGCTAGTAGTAGTGCATAAAAGAAGTAGTGCATAAAATCTGCAAATCTTCTTTATTCCCTTTCCTGATTCTGCCTATTGTTGTTTCATACTGGGGAAAGTGAGAAGAAAGACTGCTACAAGTATTGTGTTCACATGCCAGTTATGTTGGTAGAAGGTTGTATCTCTGATTCTATATCAGATTAATGCCATTTCTTTTGGAAAACCTCCACTGTTACCTGAGCATTCTCTCTAATCTGCAGGAAGCAAAGTACTGTCCTACAGTGAGAATGACCATGAGTATCTTCATATACTGAAGATGATGTCCAGAGGTTTTTGTTATTGTCATCCAAGCTGGCCTTGAGTATCCCGACCAGATTCTCTCTTGTATACGGTGTCACCAGTCTTAGGGAAATTGAGCAGTCCATCCCACCAATGTAAGGGCATGTGACTCTTGTCACCTGGACACACCTGAGTGCATCCCTATGATGCCTTTAAGTGTAGTTTTTCCCACTTCCCTGGAAGCAAAGCAGGGAGTAAGAATGCTTGCCGTTCTACTGGTGTATGTGAGTGCATGTGAATGGAGGCAGCATGAAAGATTGCCAACGTGACATCTGTACTGAAAAACTAAACCAGACTGCATATGGACTCAAACATTGTGCCATATCCACACTGCTTAATCTTTACTACCCTCCCTAGTACTGTTTCGCCTGATTAGCTTTAGCATCTCACAGTGCCCAGGCAGGTTTGGGGAAGTGATGCCAGGCAGACTGTTTCTGGTAGGCAGGAAGGAAAAGATCACCCTGACTGGGAATGGTGTATACAGATGTAAGCCATGCCATGCCCCATGCCTTCAGCAATAAAAAAGGGCCTGTCCATTTATCAGCATAGATGCAACACAGTACACAATTCAGCTAGATGAGCAAGGCAGAAAAAGCCAGAGCAGCTCTCTTAGCAGAGGACATCTCTGCCTCCAGACAAAAAAACCCCACCTCAGACAGTGGCCAGTTCATGAAACAGTGTCAGGTTTACTGAGGATAATCAGTAATCTCTTCAGTTTGCAGTAGTGAAGCATTACCATGCCTGTTTTAAAACACATCAGCCTTCAAAAGCTGTTCCTGTATTCTGACCTTCCTGACATCAGATGTAGGCTCAAAGGGTTGGGTGAAATGTGAACAAAGCAAAGCCTACCACACAGCTGTAAAAAACCCCAACCAAACAAAAAAACCCCACCTCAGATTAAAAGCACACTTATTATGATAGTATATATAACTGTTGACTGTCAAACAATAGCCCCAATTCAAAGATCTGAATCTTCTCACAAAATCACTCCTGAAGTGAGTGACTGAGAAACTGAGGCAGAGAGATCTAGCAGACTAGCTCTTAAGAGATACTGGTTTTCAGATCTTTGAGATTTAGGCTAAAATAATTTGCCAAAGGTGCCTTAGACTTTTCTATTCAGGTACTTCCTGACATGCTATCCTGCAAACCTTCTTGCACAAGTAAGCATTTCTGCATTGATTTCCTTCTAAGTGAGCCATTCTTTCATCCCTGCCATTTAGTAATCATTTTGGTTCACTGCTTACCTCTGTGTTTGGACCTTATCATAGCTCTGTTTTCTGCAAATATATCAAGAGCATAGATGTTTAATAGGGAGCCCAGAGCACAGTGCTGTCTGCCATAGTCACATGCTACCCTATACCAGAGCAGGACATACTAGATTCAGAGGAATGTAATAAAGACTCAGTGGAAACATCCAGTTAAACAGCAAGTCATGCACCCACTGAGGTGCACTGCCTGTGCATTGGGGTGAAGGTATATCAGCCAGGCTGAGTCAGTCTGGTTTCTTGGTGTATAGGTCCCATCCCCTTTCCTACAGCCTGTTGTGGAACCTGTTGATCCTTTACTCCATAAGTTGAGTCAACTCACGAAGAAGGCAGAGGCTGATCCTTACAAATATCTACAGTAGTCAGTTGTGGGGCTCAGTGAAAGGATGAGGAAGAATCAGCACAAGAGAAGGCACAGGACCACATGGCTCAAGCTGCTGGGAGAGGGAAGCTGGAAAGGAGAGGGAAGCTGGAAAGGAGAGGGAAGAAGCAGGGTGTCCTCTTTGTGGTGAGGGAGACGCCAGCTGTCTTGCAGCTTTTTGTAGGGTTTCACCTGAGCTAATGCCAACCATGAAAAACTGAGCATCTAGCACCTAGGTAGCTCCAGATATACATCCATATGTAGAGAAGGGACCTACAGTGGTGCTTAACAGCAGAGCTGTGTACCCAGAGCTGTTAATAAAAGCTGGAACACCCCTCAGGTCACAGCTAATCTGGACAAGGTGTTGACAGAAGGGGACATTTCTGACAAATTAATCAGGACACAAAGTGCTGAGCTCATGGTGGGGCTGACTGCAGGTGGCCCAACAACACCCAATCTGGTGTCAGCCCTGTGGGGAGAATGGTGCCTGTCAAAAAGTGTTTACGCTAATTTGTACTGCCAAAGAAACTGTGACACACCAGTGCTTTGCATCCTGAGCTCTCAGCCCTTCAGGTCAGCACTGAGAGCTAGATATCCAAGAGCTGACTATAGGGGGAGCCTATGCACCTTGTTTTTAGACTGCCCAAGTTATTTCAAAGGGCTCAAGTTTGCACTTGTTATTTATTTGCACTGAGAGAACTTATTTTGCAACTGGGAGAAACACAGTGTACTTTATGGTTGGCTCATAAGCTGCTAACACATTTTTCTTAGATGATAATCACACTATACTTGGCAAAATCCTCTAGTTTAAGATTATTAACATCTAGATCCAAAAGTCACAGCTTGAGCTCATTTCTTCCTTGAACATTAATTACCACTTAGTATTATGTAATCCAGGAATGTCTCTCTCAGTGACAAAGACAACTCAGTGTACAGTCCTCACTCTTTGGCTTTTGCCATGGCATAGAGCACGATGTATTTCTGCAGTTTGTTCTCTGAACAAAACTATTTTCTGCAGTTGTGAGGTGACATGGCTTTTGCCAAGAGCAGGAGCACTGCTGAGCTCCTGTGCCACTGGCATTTGGCTCCGTGGGCTGCTGGAGCACTGTGTGAGGAGCTGTTTGGGCCAGGGCAAGGGATGCTTATGCTGTCTGAGGAAAGAGAGTCAGCCCTGGGACAGCTTGGCTTGTTGTGAACCTGTACCAGAGTCCCCAGGGTCCTGTTGCTTTGCTCTGACTTCCCAAGGAGATGTCAAGGTCACCGCACAGAGTGCTTGGGGTTTGTACAGCCAGTCTTATCAAAGGGTGCAGTGATAACAGGTTACCAGAGGGAGCAAAGGAGTTCCAGCAGCCCTGAAACTACTGGCACAGAGCCCAGGGGGTGTGCTAGGCACTTCAGGAAAAACACACAGGTTTTTTTAAATGCTGATCAGAGAATTATCCAGAGCCCACNAGCTATCTGGAAGGGGTAACTACATCCATTGACAGAGTCAAGGATGGACCTCACCAGACCAGCCTTCCCAGCTCTGGGATGGTACAGCACAAGCACAGTGCAGGCCTTCCACAGTTACCCCTGTATTTCAACCCAGCCTGCAGCCACAACCAGTTGGATTGGAAAGCCCATATCTTCCAGAGTTTCAGCTTCCTGTTGAGCAGCCGTGTATGCCTGCAAAGAACAAGCTCCATCCCCAAAGTGCTTGCAGTCTAAGTCTTAGATTTGTTATTTCTTTGGCATAGTTGAACTGTAGCAGGACCAACGTGAGACAAGCAGAGCAAACAGTATGGGTATTACAAGGCTAGGTCCTACTCAGGGGACTTGATTAACAAGTGAGGATGGAGTGAACCTGAAGTCTGAGGCTGCATCATAACATACATTTCTGCTGGTAGTGAAGGTAAGTTTTACTGCCATGACATACTGGGTAACCACACCCAAAGCTATCTGTCAAGGGGTGACGTGGAATTTATTTCACTATTCTCGGACTGGGCATGGTCACTCCTGGAATAGTTTAAACACATTGACTCCTTCTGTCCCACATATAGATACTTCTTTTTAACCAGCAGCCCTGAAGGAGTGTGAGCTGCTTCATGCTTTGGGTAAAAAGGAAGAGATGAAGCACAGCTCAAAGAAATCATGTGAATTCGAAAGGGAAGAAATTAAAAACCATAAAAGAAAGAAAACAGTGAAGTAGCATGCAGGTTTGCTGTTAGGACAGCCAAAAGTCACTGGTGTTTCTACAAAGACCAAGAACTAGCCCTGTTCAGCAAGACTTTAGTATGCAGCTAAATGCAAGCATTTAATTTTGCAGTATGGTCTTGGGAGTGTGATTGCTTAATAAGTTCCTAGATTACACATTAAACAAATACTTACTGCTCTGCTTAGACTGGGTATCACAGCTGCACAACATGATGTGAGCCATGGAGCCAGCCATCCCTGGACTCAGAACAGGAGCAAATGTGGTGGCAGGGACTGAGGCTGTCCTGCCTGCAGGGATAGAAGCAGGGGTGTCCCCTTCCCACCTCTGTATGTATCTGCTCCCAGTGCTGCTCTGAGTAGTCTGGAAGGAGGGTGAAGGTGACAAGAGAACATCACATCCATCACTCTTTCCAGTGTCAAGGTGTCCCAGATCTCTGGTTTCTGAAGCTCCACCCTGGTCCATACCTTTCTCCATCTCTTAATAGTGGGGACAGCACCTATCCAGAAGTGTCCCCCTGTGGGGTGGGGGAAGGGATGCTTCTCTGATGAATGGGTGGCTGTGTGAAGAAGGCAGTGATGCTCTGTCTCATCAGACAAGGCTGCGCTGGAGCAAAGTGTCTTTACCATGGGAAGACAGAGAGGAACAGGAGGGCATGGACAAGAGACTGCTCTTGTCCTTCAAGAACAATTGGTTGCCTTCAAAGTCCCCTAACTCACATCTCTGCCCTGCCTAGATCTGTGACAGACCCCCTGACTCCTCCTGCAGCACCTGTTTTTTGTCTGACCCCTGCTGAAATCCTATTTGATCCTTGATACAGAAAAATACTATTATTTTAGTGCTGGGGTGCTGGGTTGTCTAAAACCAGCCCTAATGGAATAGAAAGTGGTATAACATGCAAACTGATTTTTCTAAATTTCTGATGGTCCTGCTCATTGCACCTCACCATGCATCTGTTAGAACCACTGGTGTGAATATGGTCTAATGAAAGAAAGGAAATTACAGAATTGCCCCACCTATACCATGACAGAAGACTTCAGTTTCAGTGTCATTCTTAGATTTTCTGTATGGTCTTCAGCTAAAGCATCATTTTGACACTTCTGTGAAATGAATAAACACACCCATCTCTCCTGGCATGATTATAAATTGCTTTCTACGTGACAGAAGGCCTGGAATCAAACACACAACACTAATTAAAAAGAGCAGTGAAGCTGCTAATACTGATCTAGACAAATGGTAATTGGGGATCAACTAACGCAATAGATTTAATGAAAGACTTCTTGCCTCCGAGTTTGAACTTTTTTCTGGATGCAAAAGGAGTTCAAATACATTTCGCAAGCTTGAATCTTTTGGGATTTGAGTATCATAAGCACACAGCTGTGATGCAGTTCATCAGTGTTTGCTTACACAATTGTTATTAGTCCGGACTAAAAAGTCTGGACTATGTTTCTAAAAGGCCTTTCTGCTCAGCAGGAGATGAAGCTATTGCTTCTGTTCAAATTGCTTTAAAGAACAGCCCTATTGTAGCTGAGAAATGGCACACTGGTCTGTGATATTTCATGATCTGGTCTGCTGCCTATGGTACCATACAGGTGCCAGTGAGATGCAGCCCCAGTAAAGGGGGAGGTATCCAACACTACTTGTCATGGTAGGTGCTCTTAAGTCTTCCCTCCTGGAGAAGTTAAGAGCTTCCACTCTTAAGTTTTATTCCATTTTTTAGCTTGTGTTGTAAATGTTTGGGTTCTGATATCTTTTAATTTGGTTTTATGAACATCTGGACATCTGTCTATGCTTCTGAGAGATAATGAAGTATACTGATGGCACAAATCCAGCTGCAGCTACAAATGAGATAATACAAACACAATAAATGCAGTTTCTCAGGGTCTGCAAGGATAAAAAAAAACTGCCAAGGAGCAATAGCAAGAAGGGATCAGTAGTTTAAGTCCAAAGGGAACATACAGATCCAGCATTCACAGACAAGCAGTCAGCCTTTGATAGAAAATTGGGATTGAACTCTACCAGCCCATCATGAATGGAGACTGCTCTGCTTCACTTTTTCCCCAGAACCACTGAAATTTCAGTGGGACTAACTAGAAATAGATTAAAAGAGGCTGGTCAGAGACGTAGAAGGAGTCAGATTCAAGGGCAAGGCAATTAGCCAGATTAGCAAGATTGAAGCCAAATGCATACCATGTGGAATAGGATTTAGGAAATAGCAATGTTTTCTGGTTGAGTCTTCCCACACAGCGGTAATTGTCTGTCTGTGCTGGCTGGTGGGCTTTGGTGCTCACCTCTCTTCCCACTGCAGTAAGTGCCTCCAGTATAAGAAATGAGGCAGTGGGTGGATGTTGGTGGTGGAAGAAGCAACAAGACAGGGATAGTCACAATTAGATATCCTGTTTGGGGGAGCAGTAGGTTAGAAGTTGCCCACGTGCTTCAGTGAGATCATGATGTGACCCTTGAGCATCTGTAGGGTTGGTCACCTCTTCAGCAAGCATCTTTTGAAATGAAATATCCATGGGAAAGCTTAGGCACTTTACAGCTAAGGGAGTGGGTGGAACAAGATCATTGAACTTGGCACTTTGTACGGATGAACCATAAATCCAGCAAGGGGACACTGTTGAGCCAGAGTAGGTTCACTCTTGATTTTGCTGAGTGAAGGCAGGGGAGTTCCCCGCAGAAGAGCTGTTCTCAGTGGTCTGAAACTAAGGCATAAAGTCAAGCATGTTAATTAAGTGACTGCAGAAGCTCTGCCTGTAAATCAGATAAAGATAAAAAACAACGACAAAGTGCAGGAAGAATTCACAGAAGGAGCCACATATTCAGATACTGGAACAGCAGCATGTCCCTGTGTGTGCATGGGGGCAGCATGTGTGTGCAGGGAGAGTCTTGCATTACTCAGCAGGTGATGATGAAGCAAACTCCACATGACATGCATGGCCCGCCATGCAAACAGCACCGGTCCCACACTGGTTTCCCAACACTGAGGTGGCAGAGGTGGCAGCACAGGCAATTTTACAATGTACAGGCTGTTCTCCACTGAGGTATTTTGGACTGAGTAAGCTTGTAAAATGTATGTCCTGACTCTCCTATGGAGCAATATGCCCATTCTGTAGAGATTACCAATAGCTTCTGAATTATTGAGCTGCTCCCAAAAATACAAGAGTAAGTGAACTATGGGTGTATCAGGAAACTGTGAAACTATATTGTCAATAAATTATCACCCAGAGTCCCTAAGACTGGAAGTGGGTGGGCAGGGTAGTTAGTCATACCTATGGGGATAACCCAAGTGAGTGCCTGTTCTTAGTCATACATACAATAAAGCATGTGCTAATACATAGTAATATATGTAATACTGTTGGGCCAGGCCATAGGTATATCACAGCAATATTTATATTTAACTGCATCTGCCCCTCAGTTAGAGCAGAAGATAGTTTGATCTCAGGTTTTCCTCCTGATTTCAGGGTATGTTTCCTCTGCAACCTGCAGCAGAATTGTCCCACGTCAATAACACTGGGTCAGACAGCATTCAAAGCTGGTCTGAATCACCTGGAGGTAAACACCTGCTTCTATGGAACTAGTGCACATGCATAGCATCTATGCCAACTCTGTTTTTACACCACTTCCAATGCCAGCCCTGGGATGACAAGTCATACCCAAGACAGTATAAAGGAAGGGACCTCAGCAAGTACAGATGCTGTTACGTCTCTTTAATACTTACTGGATAAACCATAAACAGCTAAGCACATTTACGTGTCATTTTTACACAGCACCAGAAGCCTTTCAGCCATGCTGACCAGAGCCTCTGCACTTGATATTGCTCCTGGTAGCATATGGACACTCCCGTGCATCAGGAATGTCTGGTGTCTGGAATATGTGTGACTTCACTTCTTGTTTTCTTGAATGCCACAGACACGAAGACAATATTGGATAGAAATACAGCTATCAAGGACAATACCCAGCAGGAGTTTCAATGAGTTTGGGCAAGGTAGGTCTGGCTGGGAATGTAGACCTCAGCAGAGACTCCTTTCCCAGGACAGATGTACTTTGTGGTGGTTCACACTCAGCTGGGCTAACCTGTGCTACCAACAGACAGCAAAGCCACGCCCAATGCAGAAGAATTCTGACAGCTAATGAAGAGGGGAAAAATATACTGCAGACTATCAAACTCCGATCTTATCAAGAACATCCTGTAATGCTGCTGTGTGCTCTGAGATAATTACAGGTGGCAACTGTTAAGAGGAAAGCTTTTAGAGTAAGTCATATGATATCATGCAGGAACTTTCTTTAAACTTCCGTCTGCACTGTGGTTTTCTCAGAGTTTACAGGAACAGTGAAGTCTATGAAAAAATAATCTTAATAATATAATCTTAATAAATATGCTTTGTCTGCTAATTGAAACTGTTGCATGGCAAATGAGAAACTGAAACTCATCTGAAAAGTTTCAAATGCTACAAAGGAATGAGCCAAGGTTTTCTTGGCAGACACCAGAAGTAACTGGTGACCAGAGGATGACTGACTGTGCAGGAACACAACTGTGGTGGCAGTTCTGCATTAACAGTCAACAATGTTGATTTTCAGCATTATTTATCTGTACCTGAAAGTGACAACTACTGAATGAGCAGCTGCACTTCCCCTCAATTCTGTGGCTGCTTCTGGTCCCCTCCTGGGGACGAGACCTTCCTCCTCCAGCAGCATGGTAGCTGACCAGGAGCCTGTGCTCAGGTGGTACCCATTGCACCATGGTGACACCAAGTGATGCAAACCCCTGCTCTCACCCTCACAGCTCCTTGTGAGTTCAATGTGATGTGGTGAAGGTTTTGCTGTTAGAAAGAAGTGACTCCATGTGAGTTGTGTTGACATCTCACAGGGTTTTCTGTCCATCCCTGCATGTCCTCGTTTTGCTCCTTGATTCCAGGGTCACACTGCCCTCATGTTGTGTCCCCATTCAAGTTCACTGCGTTCCTGCTTCTTCTGCAAACACTCCTCATGACAGTGTTTCTAGCCAGGGGCTTTGTCTTGCATCAGGTCTCCACACAAAAACTGCCACCTCAGCTGCTTCTTGGGAGCAGATTGTGCCACCCTGCCACTGTCTGCTGCCACCAGCAGACAAAGGTGTGGCATCACCAAACTGAGAACCTCAGCCAAAAGGGCATGCACACATGCATACACATACACATGTGCACACACACGTGCACACACACACACACACATATGTGTGCATGCAATATGTTTGTTTTTTCCTCTGAGAAAAAGGAGCAATAAAAGGAATCTCACTTCCACCAGGAGAGCATCAACTTCATCTCTGACCTCAGCCACTGTGACATGGACACACAGCAGCAGACGTGGTGTGAGCAGGATGCTTGGACAGCGGCTTCCCTGTCATGCCTCTGATGTCATCTTTCCCTGCCTATGAGACCAACTTCTGAAATACTGCCTGCAAGAACAATGCTGGAGAGACTCATGGACACCATGGCTTTGGTAAAAACAGACTTTTTGTACCCTGAGGTCGTGGCTTGGAGTCACAACACTGACAGGAAGAGCTGCCTGTTGAGCTGTTCAAAGGGATGGCCAAGGAATAAGGACATATCCTGCCTCCTTAACTCACCAGGAAGGCCCTCTCCTCTCCAGTCCTTTAGTGAGGTCTAATCCAGGCTCTCTTTCTGCTAAGAACCTTCAGAAATGGCTCCAAACCTCGTTCTGTTTCTCCATAGTTACTCTATGGCTGAAAAGCTTGAGAGGAATTGAAGGCTGCAGCAGCAGGGAAAAGGATACCCAGATACCAGTGTGAGCTGTGTTGACAAGGATGGAGCCATCTGTGGCTGCCGTGGTTCTGGGAAAGGTGGCACAGTGCTGCCTCTGCCCTCGATGCAGAGCTGGGCAAGACCAGCAGTCCACAGTGACCGCACTTTCTACTCTGCCCTCTGACTGGTCCCAACTCTTCCATGTCTCCTCAGGATCTGCAGAACTGTGGGGCCACCAGAGGAGCTCAGCAGTTCCCCCCGGAGACCTGGCCTTGTACTGTCAATGTGCCAGCTAACCTATTCCCTCTTCTTCCCCTCCATGCATGTTGCCTGCTTTGCACGTCTTTCCCTTTGTCCAGCTCAAATGGCTGAACAGTGTTTTAGGCAAGTCTTTGCTCCACAAGCTGCTCTTTGCTCTCAGAAAGGCCAAAGCTACCTGCAGGCAGGGAGAGAGGCAGAGGCAGCAGAAAATACAAGCCTGGGAAAAGAAGAAACTGAGGAGACCTGCTGAGGGTGAGCAGAGCCAGCCAGCCACCCGCAGCAGAGAAAACCAGCAGTACACAGTGCTGTCTCCTCCCTTGTGTTTTTCCTTAACCGTCTGCATCCCTGCCTAAACAGACTGTCCTGTTTGCTCTTAACCTCCTGCCCTCAGTTGTGCTGGGTTTACAATGCATCTGGTATCTGCCGTACGACAGCATAGAGCATAGCCTCTCTACTTTCTACCTGGGCCATCAATTCCTTTAAACTACAGCTTCCCTTTCACCATATACTTAATCCTCCCCTTTTCTGCCATTTCTCCTGTTGCTGCTCTACATGCAGTTACTCTGTTTGTCTAGGCACGGGTCAGAGTCAGCCTTTTGCCAGCATTGCCCCAACAGAACAAGCTAGCTGTGACAGGCCAGCAAGGCCAGGCAGGGTGGGGCTTTGAGCAACCTGGTCTACTGGGTGACATCCCTACCCATGACACGGGAGCTGGATATAGGTGAACTTTTGAGTCCCTTCCATACCAAGACATTCTATGATTTTATGACTCTGTGACAGCCTGGAGGTGCCAATGGGTTAATCTGTCTGAGATGTTATTAGTGTGACCATCTCTATGGGCACTGTGGGAGTTAGACTCAATGTCTGGTGAAAAAAACCAGTGTGGAACCACCACAGGATGCAACAGGAATAATTTTGCTGTTTGGTGCTACTGTACTTTGTTTTGCACACACAGAGTATTTTCTTAAAACAGCATAAGAAAGCAGAGGTGAAGTTAGACAAATCCAGCTTGCCTTTCCAGGAGAACGGCTTAGCTCAGTAGACTGCTCTTCCTTGGACCTTTGCAGTGAAAGAGAAACACAGAATCTTCACAGACTGGTTGAGGTTGAAAGGCACCTTTGAAGACTGTCTGGTCCCACCCTCTGCCCTGCTCAAGCAGGGCCACCCAGAACAGGTTGCCTAGAGTCATTCCTAGATGGCTTTTGAGTATCACCAAGGATGGAGACTCCACCATCTCTCCAGGCTACCTGTTCCAGTCCTCAGTCACTCTCACAGTAGAACAGGATTTCCTGATGTTCAAAGGGAACATCCTGTGGTTCAGCTTGTGCCCACTGTCTCTTGGAACATGCTTCTTAAGAATGTGTTTTAATCTCATCCTGACAAAAATTATGCAGTTTCTATACACAGAAGTCTGAACATGGCCCAAGTTGATGAATCTCTAAAAAATCTTGGCACAGTATGAACTAACAGGGGTCACAGCTGGGACTGTGGTTGCAAGGCCCAAGGCCTCCTTACGTTGGGCACAAGGGTAGTGATTCCCCCGAGACTCCTGGTTTGCTGGAACAGGAGAGTAACAGGAGGAGGGATTTCTCATATTGTGCACAGAGGTTTTCAAGTTTATTTTTTTTGTCCAGGAGAAAACTGGACTTGCCTGAAAGGTGCATTCTCATAGGAGGGAAAATTGATATGCAGCAGAATAAAATAAGAACAAAGCATTATGTGATGGGAAAACCAAGAAAGAAACTTCCCTGACATGAGGTTACACAGTGAAAGATCAGTGGGGAAGACCTTAGTCTTCCAGATGATAAACAATGGGTTTCCTTTTTGAAGGTCAGCATATTGCTTAGCTAGGGCCGCCCCTCTGAGCAAAAGCTGTTACAAGAAAAAAATAAGGCATTCCTGGTCCTTTAGTATACATTTGTTGTTTTAATCATGCTGCTGAAAGGAAGGAAGGAAAATGACTGTGAAATAGAAGGAGGTCGATGAAGTTGCCTTTAAACCTCCACCAATCCGGGATGAGGGCTGGGAGTGTGACAGCTAGGACCTGCAAAGCTGAAGTGTGTGACAGACAGCCTTCCTTGGATGCACAGACTGCTCCTACATATTCATCACCTCACAACCCTGCTCTACCAGCCTATGCTGGCTGGGCAGTGAGGCTGGGATAAGCTCTGCTCCCCCCTACCCTGCGGGAAGGTGATGAGGCCCACAGTCCTACTATAGATGAGGAGAGGATGAGGTCCATGCTTGTGCCTGCTTGCTATGCAGGAACATAAGTGTCTCCTTGGCTCTGCTGGCCAAGGAGCAGTTTGCTGTTGTACACAACACGAGTGGCAGAGGAATTTGAGAGGTCAGGATGGTGTCAGCAGCTGTGACGATGCATATATGGAAATTATATGGTAACACTGTTGTTTTCATTTATTAAACAAACCCAAAGTAAATCTCTTTTGCTTTTCTTCAAATATAATTTTGCTAAAAATACCATATGACCTAATTCTCTAAATAATCTTTTCATAAAGTTCATCTCTGGATTCATCTCCTAAATCTAAGCTCCAAGGAGCTGGAACTTACTCTGGGGACTTCTTGTTTAGTGAAACGACTCTGTTCCCCATCTCCTCATCTTTGTGCAGAGGAGCAGATGTGTGGGACTGGAAATACTGGCTCTCCTGAAGGATGGATGTTGGGCCTGTCTCCAAGGAAGGCTACCTACTATGCCAGCGAATGCCATAATCCCAGATTTTCCAACACCTCTCAAATTCTCCATACCACTGCAACTGTCCAGTATGGAACTGGGGTCAGCAGTGGTCCCATCCCTTGTCTGTGATTGATTATGCCCCTTCATCATCCTGTAGTCCTAGGTCTTGTCTACTGCATGGCTGCAAGAACTGAGTCAAGGGCTGCATGTCTTCTGCTGAGATCAGCTGCCAGTGGGAGCCACCTCGCCAGTAGAAAGAACAGTCTTTGGCAGATGATGCCTTCCAG
The DNA here is from genome assembly GCA_013396655.1 of Campylorhamphus procurvoides. NCBI lineage: Eukaryota > Metazoa > Chordata > Aves > Passeriformes > Dendrocolaptidae > Campylorhamphus > Campylorhamphus procurvoides. The sequence goes on from WBMV01005073.1 coordinate 47,858, forward strand.
TTCCCGATGCCCAGGGCATTCCACCTGCTGCATCATGGTGACACTGCCAAAGTGCCAAAGACACCCCTTGAAGTCTCCTGATCACTGTACTCCCCTTACGCAGGGGCCTCTGTTAAGGTCTGGGTTTGGACTGTAGACCCTGATGACTGAAAACTCAGCCTAGATATACAGAAACCTTCTCAGGGACTTTCTTTGCCACCTGCGTTGTTCTACCCCGTCCAGCTCCCCAGGATGCAGGTGTTACACTTTCTGCCCACTCACAGCAGAATTGTTTCATGGGAAAAGGTTTACAGCTGGTTACACACTCAGCTTGAACTGGCCTTGTTTTCAGTTCGTCTAGTTGCTCAGGACTTTGGGAACTCAGACGATTGTAAGCAACTCCTTGATTTTTGAATGTTTGTTGAACTGTTCTTGCCTTGTGTCTCCACATTAGATATTTACATCTTTATATTTCTTTTTTAAATACGCTTGGGAACATTTACTGTGGAAGGGAAAATATAATAAATCCCGTGTAATAAATATACTGACATCTAAAATCAAATAAACATTAAAACACTGAAAGTACTGAGCAACTGAAGTACCCTGCGGTAGGGCCCGGTATCCAAAAATGCCCATTTTAAGTAGTATGCTACGTGCTGGATCTTGAACAGAGAGCATGTATGTCCAGCTCAGTGGTCTGATGAAAGTGGTCAAGTTATTCTTCCTATTAATAAAGCATGCTAATCAAGCAGGAGGTGAGAACCCAGCTGTAAAGGATTCCTTTGAGTTGTTATTGTGCACCTAGGACAAAGGACACAATGTTATAGCAGAGATAAACTACAAAAACAGACTGAACTATAAATAGATTGTTACCACTAAGGATTTCCAAAAGCAGCTACAGGGAGATTAGAGAAAAGAATGACGAATTACTAGTTCCCATCCATACTTCCAGGGTGACTCGAACTTTCGCTGGTGCATTTGGAGTGTGCTGGGTCTTTGCTCCTGCTCTGAATTCACCCTGCTTCTGCAGGGTTTTTTAGTTTCTGCAGTGGTCTTTCTCAGTTCTTTATCAGTCACATTAAAAATAATGTGTTTCTGTCTTAGAAACTGGGATTTCCTGAGATTAAATAATTTTTCACATAAATATGAAATGTATATTAATTCCCCCTGGGGAGTTTGATCAGCTAGATATGAAGGCTCAGAGAGTATTTTGAATCTGAATTATCTTCTATATCAAATCATATTGCTGCTACCCAAAGTTGCCCATAAGATGGACAGCAGTAGTCTAGGAGAAATACTCTATTACTTTCTTCTAATACGTATGAATGCTAGCATTTTTGTTACAGTGACCAGCTTGGTGGTCTTTTACATTCCAGAGAGTTCTCAGCAATAAAAATGCAATGGAAAGGCCACAAAAAATGCTTGTTGGGAATATTCGATGTAACAACAAACTGAAAAACTGTCTGAAAGTAGATAAAAAAGACTAATGTTAGAAACTCCACAAGGGTTTTCATATGTTTTCTCCCTTTTTCAGTAGAAGTCCCTCTTCAGAAATAAATAGGGAAGCATATAGCTAGAGAGGGCACTTCTAGAACTCTTCATTGCACTGACACCATCCTTGAAAAGGTTTAAAAGTTTCACCTTTATTCTCACAAAATGGATCTAGAAACTGTAGTGCAAAGCCCTTCTCTTAGTATTTAGAAATATTTGCTTCCAAACTTGATGGAAACTAAGTCACCGGGGAGGGATGTGCAATGATGAGGAATCACAAACAAAAACAATGTGATTTTTGCCATCTTTCCAGGCAGGACTTTAGGAAGGTGCAAGTGAGAGGGAAAGAAACCTTGTGATTCACAGGGGTTTCATAACATGAGTGGGAGTGTTTTCGTTTTATTTTTCAGGTCTTTACACCTTTCTCTGGGAATATACCTTTTTTGTTCCATTGTGTAAAACAGCCTCTTGTGAACTCAGCTTGTCTTATCTTCTTGCTGAAACAGTTGGTTATTCTGGGTCATTAGCAAGGATCCTGATACATGTGCTGTGGGATTATGGTTTATTTATCTGAATAGGAAGGTAGAGCCTGGTGTAACCTCTCCACTGGCCTTCAGAGTGACCGGGTGAAGAGGAAAAGGATGAGGGAAGCCACATATCGACTATGAAAATGTGTGTATAGGAACTCCTTTTCCTCTGTCTGCCTTTCCTTCATCTGGCCTTGAAGAGGCTGATAAGCCCTTTTAGTTCCTCTGCCTGTCTCAGATACTGAGCTGAAATCCTGACAAGCAGGTGTTCCCAGACATGTATGGAGAGCCACTTGTTTCTGCTGCTTTTCCTAAGTAGGTTTAAAGTCAGTGAGGAAGGCTATCTGAAAGCATCCAAGCATATGGTACCTCATCTTCTCCGACAGGAAAGAGGAGCAGTTTAGAAGCACTGTGCTGGTGAAACAGCACTGGGTTTGGGCAATAAAGCACAGACCTGTCAGAATCCCATTTGCCTTGCAGCAGAGAATGCTTTACCCCAATAAAGTTTATGCAAGAAGACGTGTGGTGTGGCAGGAAGGGAAACCTTGCTGTTGGGCAGGAACCTGGGGGAGTCTGAGGGGCTGTGGCCACCTAAGCCCCACATGCCTCCCATCCTCTTGTACCATGGCAGCAGAAGAAAAGCTGAGACTGTGAGAATGAGCATAGGTTGCAGGTTTAGAATGGCTTCCTCTCCTTCTGTAAGATTTTTACCTACATGTGCTCAAAATGGCAGATATGGTCTGTCTTCAGTGTGCTATCTACTGGTCTGGTTTTTCCTCCCCTGTGAGCACAGGAGTGCTCCTGTTTTACTTTTCCTGTAAATCTCCACATTTTCCCCCCTTGTTTGCATTTTTCCTTCTCTTCCCATGTCCCCATTTTCCTCTGCTGTTTCAGCTGCTGTCCTAGCAATGAGTACAAGTCCCCCTCACTGTTGTTTGTTGTACACTACAGTTCTTAGAACTAAATTTATTTATATTTGTTCTTGGAACCTAGATGGTAAAAATAGCCTAATGTCCATGGAAATAGTGAGGGAGGGGAGTATAATGCATTTTGCATTGCTTTCATGAATTGCCAAAAGTTGAAAATCCTGTTGATTGGAACTGACTTTTCCCATATCTCTAAGCCCACAGCTCACTAAATAGATCTGGAGGCCTGGGAAAGGACATATTTCATTGAGCAGAGTTCCCATCTCTTTGAAAGAAAAAGAAGAAATACAGAAGAAAAGGAAGGGGGAGATAGAAAAAGATGAAAGTGGGTGTGGGAGGAAGAAGAAAGGTTAATAAAGTGAAGAGAGAAAAAACTGCTTGTAATTTAATGTCCTGACCCAGAATGTAATTGTGCCATGTGTGGGAGAGAGGAGAGAAAACATCTCTAATTGTCCCAAGAAGAGGTCTCACTCTGATCTTTAAAAATCTGCTATTTATTTAATGTCCAAAACTCTATTTCTATATCCTTTCTATTCCTGCTGTCCTCTGCTGTGAACCAAGCTTTGTCACTGTCTGTGCAATGTACTTTGAGCTGCTACTGGCTGGCTGCTTACTGCAGCCTCTGCTGTGGGGTCACCACTTGGTGGAGGCACAGGTAGCTGTGGAGACCCCCACCACTTCTCCTGGCATGGAATATGGAAGAAAAGGCTGGGGTAGGCAGTCTCCTGGCCTTCAGGTGTGAAGCTGACTGGTTTTTACCCCTGCTGCTTAGAGCTACCTAGTCTTTCGTAGTTTTGTCCGGTGGACAAATATTTGGTGCAATATGAAGCTGTATCAAGCAGCGAGATAACAGTCAGCGTGAATGATTACTGCCAAGCTTGTTCACAGACCCTCTTTTACTTAGCAAGAGGCACGTGTTTGTGGGGGATCATAAACCTAGGTCATGCATAACTTTATCATGAAACAGCATAACTTTATCAGTGCTGTTATGTAGAATGGTGGGTGCACTCAGGTGCCTGCAAAGTGGCTGATGTCACTGCCCCATTGCTTAGTGTCCCAAAGAGGACTTGGAGGTTTTAAGCAATTATGTGATTCACTGGCAAAGGTTATCCAGGGTGTTGCAGTAAAGTTTTAACTTTCCAGGATTCAGTCAGAGTAGGTATTGATACAAATGTCTCATACAGTCATCCAGGCATGTATAAATGGTAGTCTAGTGCCATGTGTGTACAGGGAGCGTATGTGCCTTTCTCTTTAGACTACATAGTTTTCATTCTGTGTCTGAAATCACTCTGACATTTGGGCTTCTAAACAGAGCTTCAAGTGAAGATGCTCAGATTGTAATTTAGTTGTACTTCTATAGCTTTTTCTCCTCTGCTCCCCTTTCATCATCACTTCTGCAACTGCTCTTTCCCTAGTTTGTTACCTTTCCAGTCTCCCCCCTGACCCTTTTTATTTTCCACATCAATTTTTACTGCTTCTTCCTTTTTCATCAGTCATCTTCCGTGGCTTTTTCTTCCCTTGCTTCTTTCCCAGTATTAAAGGGCATAATTTTTTACTGTACGCATAGGATAAAACATTTAAAATGATGGTTTGACCATGAGACTTGTCTTCGAAGATTTAAAGGCATTTTTCATGAGGTTACAGTTACAGGCTTTGTATACAAAGCCATCATCTTCCTGTCCTTAGATGTGTCCAGCTCTCACAGCATGTGAAACTGAAGTTCCCAGAAAACAATGGGGAAGCTGGGAGCTTGCTGTAGAATAAATACACTAATGAACAGTCTCATGCATCTGTCACTGGCATATTTTAGATTTCTTTGGCAAACTGGAGTCTTGCAGTACACTGATACGGTGGCAAATATTGATAAGCCCTTTTTTGGACAGAGAACTGAAAACATGGGTTAACACCGAGGAACCAAGGTCACTTTGACATCACGTGTGCCAGACAGTTGAAATGATTTTGCTGAATGAATCTTTACCTGTATGACCAGCAGTGCAGTTGCAGAGAATGTTGGGGAGACTCCCATATGTTCACTGCCATGACCTTAGTGCTGATCTCTCTCAGCTGCTGGGCTTTCTGGCTTCTGATAGACTGCAATACATGTGCTGTGCATGACAAGAGCACAATGAATGAGATGTGAGAAATTTTGGCAACCAGCTATTAAACCATTCTTTCTTTTGGGAAAGAAAGTAACTCCAGAAGCAATGTTGCAACAGTGGACTGAATTCTTCCTCAAATGAAAGTGGTCTTACTCCACTGATGAGAAGCGGCCACGGTAATTATACCTAGGGGTTTCTGAAACAGATAAAATTCTGAGCACAGCTACATTGGTACATGGCTTACAGCTGACTAACCCTTATGACTCAGAGTTGAGCTAATATTCTCTAGTGTAACAGTGGAAGGTGTCCCTGCCCCTGGCAGGGGGATTGGAACTAGATGACCTCCAAGGTCCCTTCCTACCTGAACCATTCTATGATTCTGTGATAATATTCAACAGAGATTGAAGTAACTTCTTTTTTATTGGGATAAGGCTTGAAAAGCAGTAGTTTACTAAACCCTTGAGCAGTGCTGTGAGAGCAGTGCACAGGCTGATTATCAGGCTCTGTCCTCATTTCATCTTTGTGGTAGTCCCTACAGAGACAATCTCTCTCCCCAAGCACTGGAAGCTGCCAGAATAAACCATCTTACCTTTGACATCTCAGCATGATTGACCTCCAGGATAGCCCTGTTGGAATAAAAGATCTTCTCTTGTTTGAAAGCAGAGAGTTGCCTACCTCCTCAGGCACAGACCTGGACCCAAAGATGATGCATTCATGGCCTCTAAGCTTGTTTACTACAAAACAGCACAACCAGGCATCAAATGAAATTCCCTCAAAATTACGTTCTGATGCAAGCACAGCAGTGCACCTACCCAGTCATCTGCATTTTTGCTGAGCTCATGTCACAGCATCAGTCTTCATGTGTGTTTAAAAGCTCATGTCAAATAGCCTGTATTGTAATCAAAGCCTTCCTTGATCTGGATCGAACGGATTTAGAAATAGTACTTTGCTTCGAACCCATAGACATCCATAGTCAAAGCTGTAGGCAGTCAGAGACAACGGATTGCAGGAGACATCTTTGGCAGGTATTGCGCCTTTGCTCTTCTTACAATAGAATAGAGTGGCCATGGACCTCATGATTCTGAACTAAGTCCAAAAAAACTCCACAGCTGCATAACTGATTTGATTCAGGGGCTTCTGCACAAGATGTGCTCACATGCACATAAAACGCACCCTGCTCCCCACCCTCAAACAAACAGTTGAGTAAAAAAAGTGAAATAACTTGTTTTCCATTAATTTTTGAGTAAGAAACACTGACATTTCTATTTTGAATATTTGGAAGACTTTTTGAAATGAAAATTTACAAGGTCATATAAAAGCCTTCTTGAACAGGTAGATCAAACTTTAAAAAAATTTGTGTTTTCAACTGTTGCAGTTTGTGACTCTCATTTTGATTACACTACAGAAGGGAAAGGCTCTTGCAAATTAAATCTGTTCCGATGCTGAAACAGTGCTTTGGAGAAGTAATGAAACTTTGCCACAGCATTAATATCTATTTGTTGAAGGAAAGACTACTGGTCTCTTTGAAACAACTTTCTTCCTGCCCCTGCCATCCCGTGGAGCCTGCATCACTCACTGCTGCTTTTTGCAACAGGTTCTGTGCTCTTTCCCCTTAACTCTCTGCTTTATCGTTGCGCTTACTAATTTATCACAGCCACGGTGAGAGCTGGCATTTGCGGCTCGCTGGCCCCCAAGGAGTTAACCGGGTTTATTACATAACCCGTTTAACATTCGGGATGAATAGGAAACATACGCCCCTCCTCTCCTACAAGATGTTTGTGCTCTTTAGCTCTCCTCCGCGGCTGTGTGCAAGCCCTGTGCCACCTGGCGTGCCCTGGGTCTCCCGGTGTGTGCTCGGGCTCTCTCGCATGCCTGCCCGCAGCTCTGCCCCGCTCCGGCTGCGCTCATGCTGCCGGCACACCCGCGCCTGTCGCTGCCCGTGTCCCTCTGCGTGTCGCTCTGTGCCTGTGTGTGCGCACATGAGAAGAGAGGAGCGAGGGCAGGCGAGACGGTCCCGTTTATAGGAAGTTCCAGAGGCTGATGCGAAGTGTGAAAGAGAACTCTGCCATCTCTCGGGCTGCTGCAAGCGGGTGGATCAGCTCACATAATGCCATCTTTTGATGAGGTTTTGAAGGAAGCTGGGGAATTTGGAAGATTTCAAAAGAGGGTCTTTTTCCTCCTTAGCCAGACAGGCATAACTTTTTCTTCCCTATTTGCCAGTGTGGTTTTCCTTGGGCGAGCACCAGAGAACTTCTGGTGCAGGATCCCTGGGGCAGCTGAATTAAGTGAACGATGTGGCTGGACACTGGAAGAGGAACACAACTTCACAGTATTGCCCCTACACCTGGGGAACAAGTCCTCCAACGGAGAGTGTGAGAGGCTGGATGTTGCATGGGATACCTCTATCAGCTGTGCCAGCCCGCTTGCCCACTATGGCAATCACAGCGCTGGCAACCTGCCACTCATCACTTGCCATGATGACTGGGTATATGAACAGCCCCACTCATCCGTCATCAGTGAGGTAAGGAAAACCCTCATTCTCTAATTAGCAGCATCCGTCCTGGTGTGGGATTGCAGCAGTAAAATGGGATTGCCACTGTGAGGGTTGTTGCTTTAGTGGTTGGTTTTCCTTTCCAGACTTGTTTCATTTTGAGTCATGAGCAAATTGGGACAATGAGTATGATCAAGTGCTGGCATCAAGCTTTTAGGGAAAGGTGAGCTGATCTGAAAGGTGACTGACCAAAGCCAAGTGCCCCATGTAAAGCCAAACACCATGCACAGAGATTGCTCTGTCTCTAGAGGAATGTCAGATTAAAATAAAGAGTTAAGTCCTTGTAGCTGAGACTTCTGGTGCTCAATTTTGGGCCAGATGTAAACTCCAAATGTACTTGATGACCTAGATCACTGTTCTCTGTATTTCCTGTACTGAATATTTAAGTCTGCAGGTGACAAAAAGCAACTGATGGCAGACTGCCCTTCTGAGATCTGTCAGGAATCAGCAGAAATGATTGTGCTTACTAAAATAAAAAACCCCCAAACTCACAGTTTTGCCCAAAGCTTTTCCTGAATGTCAGTGTCAGAGAACTGCAAGCTATTACCACTAGTGGTAAGCACTGGCAAATGTAGTGGTTTTTTCATGAGGCTGCAAAGGCAATTGAAGATGCTTTCCTAGCAGATCCTCTCTGTAACCTGTAATCATGCAGTGGCTGTGCTGTGGTCTGGCTCCAAAATACAGTCTGCACACTTGAATTGTGTGTTTTAAGGTCATCCTGACAGTAATTGTCACTCATGCAGTGATGAAAAAGGCAGTGTGCTTAAAAAGATTGGCTCAGAAATCATCAAAATGTGTCAGTACATCTGAGGGCTCTGGTTCCTCTCTGTCTCATGAGCCTCCCGCTGTGGTTTTTAACTGGGTACTTGCATGACAGCTGTGCCCTCCAAAACATGTGGCAGGGCACAGTAGGCAAAGCCCTGAGCAAACACTGAATTGAAAAGAGATGCCTATCCTGACTTTTCAATTCACCATTTTTCTCCCATCCAACTGGGACTGCTGTATCCATTGGCAGGTTCAGGCTCTCAAGAGCAGCAGATTCATTTCTTTTGCACCACATACCACCTGAACAACTTTAGCCAGGGTCAGGAGCTCAGGAGAAGAGAAATCAAAGCACCTGACTGGCCCTAGCCCTTGAGCAAAGGTTCAGAACTGGCTTTTGTGTGCATGTGCTGAAATCAAGGCTGCTCAGAGGGTCACAAATGACATGCAGGGAATTGGTGTCAAACTTTGGTCCCTGGTAATGATGTATTTCTGCCTGTGCTGGCAGTGGCAACCAGGGCTGGGTGGGCAGGAGGACAAGTGCTGCCTGGAAGCTGCAGCCTGGCTCTGGACCGAACTACAGGAGGTGGCCATCGTGGAAGGTTTATTCTGCTGCCTCCAAGGTCCCTCTGCTAGGAGACTGTGAGGAGCTAGACCTTAAAAATAGAAATATAGAGATTCCTTTTCTTTTGTTGTTACTTTCTTTTCCCCCTTCAGTCTTGCTGTAGGTGAAAGCATGTAGGTTGTGTCTATAATTTTGTGCTCAGAGTCCATTTATGGCAGCAGTTTGTGTATCTAACAAATCACCGTGATTTTCCAGCCGCAATGAGCCACTGGGTAGAACTAAGAGAGAAGGAAACCAGTTGTGTTGCAGCAATAAATGGAAGTGAAAGGTTTAATGGTCTCATACAAATACCTCACCCACTGGCACTTTCTTCCTCTGTTCTTCTGGGGAGAGCATCCAGGGTCACAGAAGGGAGGAGGCGTGAAGGGATGCTAGGGAAAGCACTCCTCACCTATGCTCCCAAAGGTGCATGTTGGGAAAACCATGGAGTTACAGTCTGCAAGGAATGACAGGCTGGGACTGTCCCTCCCCTGTGCTGGGGCAGCAGGTCCCACCATCAGTGTCACTGCATCTCCTAGAGGGACTCTTGCTGGCTGGGTGCACCTCAGATGGAGGGTGCTAGGCTGTGACCTCCAGCACTTGCAACCTCTTTCCAGTTTTGTAACATGAATAAACCACATCCCACAATGTTCGACTTCTTCATCTAAAAAGGAAGCTTGTGGCATGCATATCCTGGCTCAACTGCTTTGAGATCAGCTACTAAAAGGAGCTTCATATCTTGTTAATGAGTTATACATGCAGCAAAGACAATTTAAATCCCAGATTTAATTTAGTCTCCTTTTTCTCAGCTGAGTCTCTAACAAACCATGACTCAATTTTGGCACATTTCTCTCTGTCAAATCAGCTCACCAAAGATGTTTTTCCTCATCCATCTACTTGTACATGCTTCATTTTGTCCACGTGTGCAGAAATGTTTCTGTTTCTTTCAACTTAAGATTTCTGACACTTTATGTCTGGCTGAATCAACAGTGGAAGGGACCAGGGAGACAAAGTTAAAAGGATGAGTTACATGACAATCTCATGGATATAATTTCAGGGAGAGAGGGGAGAGAAAAAAAGTCAGTGTACAGCAAGCACAGATCCAGTGTGGATTTGCACTATGACAGGAGTGGCAGAGGGCAAAAGCAGACATGTAAAGCGTTCTCTGGGAAAAGATGTCATATCACACAACAGGTCTGGCAGCCAAACCACAGGCTGTTGCAATAAGTTCTGAATAACTCTTCAGAAGCTAAATCATGTGTCTGGATGGACTGATTCATGAGTTGTGAAAGGAATGGCATTGCAATACCTGACTTCATCGCCCATGTTGCTCACTGGCCACTCTCTCATCTTAGCTGTCTTCTGCAAAGGCTTTCACAGCAACATCAGCAGAGGGAAGCAAAGGGAAAAGGCGAATGTGGACTGATAAAAATCACACACTCCATTGTAAGGAGCACCTGGAGTACCTCCTGCATCACCTGCTGTTGTGAGACTCCCAAGTCTCAGTGCTGGGATACAGCTGGATGATGGGAGAATGTACCAGGGCTTTCTTTCTTCAACATTTAAGAAGAACGGCGAATTGTATTAAGAAATCATCACAGGAGCAACACATGGCAAAGCCAGTTAGTTTGGTCTAGTGACAGGCAACAGAGCACTGTTAAAGATTCCCTCTCAAAATCTTCTTTTGATGTCTGTCTCTGAGAGTAGGTCACTACTTCTGCAGTGACATGCCCGAGGGTCTCTGTGCTCCATTGTCAGGCTTTTCGGTAAGGGCAATCCAGATTAGAGGAGGAATTGTCCAGTGGTGCTGCACACACAGCCCAGTACTGTGGTGCCCAGATTAGAGTTGAGCAAACCAGACCTGGGTTGACACAAAGGGTTTGAGCTAATATTTCAAGACACAGCGGTGTTGCAGGTGGTGGACCTGTGCAGAGGACTTTGGCCAAATGCAATCTGCTCTGATTTGATTAAGTGGGTTTTGCATATCTCCCTGTGAAACTGGGAGATGATGTGCAGGATGGGAATGCAGCAGCTTCTCAGATTTTGCTTGGGGAGGAAGGTTGAGGGGGTAATTACCAATCTAAATTCATTCCTGGTTCATGCCAGATGGTACCATCTGAAACAATACTGGTCATAGCAAGTGGCTGGCACTGCTTGGCAGGGAAGGCTAGTGACAGCAGCAGCTCTTACAGGGAGAGGAGAACAGGAAAGGTCTGTGTTTCTGTTCAGCAGATGGAGAAGGAGGAAGAGAAGGGGTGCTGGGGAGGCTGTAGTGGATCAGGGGACCACAGCCTCAAGCTCTGGCCCAGGGACCTGGAGAGGAACCCAGCTCACTCCCTGAGCTCTGTAACACTTGAAACAGGAAATACGTTGCCTGCCATCTTCTTCTGGGTGAGTCTTGTGAGGGACACACATACCCAGAACATACAGGAGTCAATAAGCCTAACTTTCACTATGCTGAAGACGGAGTCGCTGATCTTTAATAATGCTGGGCTTTGGCACTATGTCCTTTTGTGCCAATGGAGATAAATCTAGCACTCTGCGACTGGGTGCCTGGAAGTAATGTGCAAATGGGTTTTATTCAGATATTTTTTGTCTTCGTGACTCCTAGAGCCATGGGCATGAGCTACAACTGTGTCTGCAGGTGGAATGGCCTGCGGTGGTGGATGAAAGGAAGAGGGAAGTCTATGTGGTCCCCAGCAACTACAGCACAGCTGGCATATTTTAGGCAGCATTTATTAGACCCTTTGTGGGCAGAAGTTCAGCAGAAGTCTTCTCACTGTAGATGATGTAATTTTGAGACCTGGTAATAATTGTTGCCAAAGTGTGAGGTGGACAGGTGATTATCTGAACATAGCCTATGCACCTACTGGGAATCAATCTTTTTGCTCTTCTGCTCTCCAGCTATCTCAGAAAATAACAGTCAGCATTTGCAGAGAAACCTATAAGGAAAGCAATAATGTTTGTTTCATAGGTTTTATAGTCCTCAGAGAAGGAGGTAACATGGCAGTCAAACTCAGGGCGGAGCAAGCACAGCTCCTCCAAAACAATAAGCAAAGCAATTCACCCTCAAATTGTGGATCGAGTGTGACTGTTGTTATTGGCATGGCAGTACCTTGTTTTATTTCCACTGTCATGGTGGGATTAATATTAATCAGTGGAGGAAAAGGGGAGAAGGGCAGACACAGGAGCAGAGGGAGCAGCAATTGCTGAATAACTTATGAAGCTCTGATTAAGCTTTCCCTGTATAAGAGAGGCTGGAGCAGTTGCTTGCAGAGGTTGTGCCATTGTGGCTGTTTCTGCCACTGAGCCTGCCGTAACTGGGTGACATTTCAGGCATTATTTTTTCTTACTGTTTTGAGGACAGCTGTTGCTTTTCCTCCTTTGGGAGACAGTGAGTTTCCCTAGGTCCCTCTTGCTTTGCCCCTAGAGAGACATAACAAAAAAGAAAGGCAGTACAGGTCTTCTGTCCTAGGACACTCAGTGAGTGAGGTGATCTGAGTGGCAGTGACACAGAGGTACCAGCTGGCCCTTAGCCCACGCACAGGAGACAAACTTGCAAAGCTCTCAATGCTAATGTGTCCCTCAGGGCTTGAGCCACAGTGCTCTGGCAGCAGCATACACACTGACTCCACTTGTCCTGCTAAGTTCCCAACTTGAAACAAGACACGAAGAAGGACAGTGTTGTTAATTTGTCCCCTAGCACTCTGATAGAACCTTTAACAGAAAAGGAAGGTAATTTCTCCCTTTTCACTGCATGCACTTGCAGGGGGGTTTGTTGCAGTAAGGATGTGGGAAAGATAGCAGTTTGAAAGGCCAGAGGACAAGAGAGGTGGAGAAGAACTGCCCAGCAACAAATAAGGAACATACAAGAACAGTCTGCATCTGCCCAGGTTTCCTTAAACGGTGAGTATTGCCCGAAACCTTTTGTCACTGGGAGTCAAAGGGAAAAGCATCCTCTGTTTGGCCACTTGTATGAATGCCATTTAAAACGTGTGTGTGGGCTCTCAATATGCTGTTGCAACTGGGCTGGGGAATCACTGTAGGTCTCTTTATAGACCAAAGATTTGAATCCTTCATTATGAAGTTTAATTGTAACAGGCAGTAAAGCACTTAAAAACTCCTCCTCAAAGTTGCTACATTTTGAGGAGCTTTTATTGGCATGTTGTCATTTAACACAATATATTTCTCCAGGGATATGTGTGCTGAAGTGTTTTGGGACTCTTTTGGTAAATAAAGGTCTCCCAAGTATCAGGAATTACAAGTTTGTGGTTAGTCTGTATGTCAAACTAAAGTGGAAAATGTTATCCTTCTGCTGCCAAAGTTACGAAGAAATGAGACGTTGCCACAGCCTTGTATTTCCCAGTCATTAGTCATGTACAAGCAATTCTTCTCTTCCTATCTCAGCCAGTTGCCACTCCTTCCTACGGGGATTACACCACTAATGAGCTAGAGAGAACCAGGGCAAACCCTCTTCCTTCTCCCAGAGAGATCGCACTCAGGTGGTTTGCTGCTGCTTTAGAGATCAGCAAAGCACACCAGTGCCACTGTGAATCTGAACATCTCATTGATATTCAAGCCCCTAGGAGGTATGCAAAGATTCACTGCAGGGATGTATTTCTAATATGACTTCCTGTACTGCAAGGCTAGCAGGGTGGAAGGAACTGTTTTTCCCAGGTCTGTTAAGGACTCTAGAGATGGATGTCCTGAAGGAGCTGGTTCCTGCTGCCTGTCTCTGTTGGCAGCACCTCATTTCTGCTTACAATGGCAGCTCATTGCCAAGGCTAAGAGCAAAGCAGTGAAGAAGGGAATTGCTTATCAATTTGGGCAGTGCAACTTCTTTGTGTCAACTCCCTACATGGAAAGGGGCTGTGTTCAGGCACATGATGCTTTGTGTCAAACAGCGGATAAAAATCACACAGACGGGTGCAGGACTGAATGCAGACGTGGGTTGCAGGGCTGTGCTGAATACCTGCACTTGTGTAGTGAGGGGCTTAGCCAGGAGCACAGCAATGCCAAGGAAGGGGATGTGCCCTTAGCTGGAGCTGGCCAGCTGAGCTAGATCACCTTTGACGATTGCAATGAGGAGCCAGCTAGCTGGGTTTTAATAGGGTGTAGGTGTAGCCAGTGCTATACAGATCAACAAACAGGCTTAAGATCAGGGAAGGCAAAACATAAGGCTTTCCTTTAGTTTGCATATCCTTCTCACCCCACCCCTTCTCTGAAATAAATAGTGCTTCGTAGCATTTTTTAGAAGTGTAACATCAGCCCATGCATGGACGGACATATGAAGGTTCAGAAACAGAGAGCAGGCACTACTTTTTGTGGAGCCTGCTAGCAAGGAACATGAGAGGTGTTTTGGAGGAGTGTCACATACGAGGATTTCTATATACCTCTAACTTGAGGCATATAGGGATAACTTTCAGGCACAAGCACACCAGGTCACAGCTGAAGCAGTGAAGTAAGTCTGACAGGCTCTTGGATAAAGAGAAGATCTCTGCGGGGTGTTCAATTCTCTTTTAAAGGTTACATTCCCCTCAAAAGGTTGTGTTTGCAAATGAAAACAAAGACATTAGCAGGGTGATGGCTTAAATGCTAGGTGCTTCTTCAAGCAAATAAGCATACTTATCTGTACCAGAAGTTATTTAAATACTTAGAAAATAAGGAAGTGCAGGTCTAACTTAGGGTGATACAGCTAGTGTATTATCACTAATCTTCAGAAAGAGCCCATAGCTCCTTAGAAGTTTTCTGTATGTTCCTATTTCCCAGAATATGTACAGTATTTGCCTCATTGTTAGCAAAGACCTAGTTTCAGCTGCCACATAAATCACAGGAAATAGCTGCAAAGATGAGAGTCATCCCTGCTAAAGATACTTTCCCCTCTTTCTTTCTGGCATGTGTTTGTTCTCCTGCCTTATTTCATGACAGTTTATTCATTGCCTGTTTATAGTAAAGAGAGATCAAATTATTTAAAAATAAGTATCTTCTTTGAAGAAGGGTCAAAGAGAGTCCCAACCTCTGCCATCAGCAGAGGCAATTCTGTTGCATTCTAAGAATCTTCTTTTAATGGTCATTCTCATAAAAAAACCCACTGTTTTCCAAAACTATTGATACTATTTGTCAGGACCATCATAATTTGAAAAAGCAAGAGGCTAAGCAGCATTTGAAATCTGAAAGTGCTGCTCCATGGTCAGGCTATTTTAGGAAAGCATTGCAATAGCCCTTGAGTATGACAACTGAATGCAGCTTTTATTCCTCTCAGAGGCTTCTGCAGCTCTTGCTCACGATTTACAGAAATGGAAGCCAGATGCTGATAGCTTGACTTTGATTAAAGGTGGCCAGTCAAGCTCTCTGGATTAATGAAGTTGACATCAGAACCATAACTTTGTTTAAAGTCAGCCGAGATGGGTTATCTATCAGGTTGGAGACCTCCGAGGTACCCCTTGTAGGATCTGTGTAGACAACTCTGAAATCTCATGCCCACGTAATACATGCTGGGCATTAGAGCATGCAGGTAGGCTGAGATAGAGCTCGGGCTCATGACACTAGATTTTAGAGTCTGGAGAACTGCGAAGGACAGAAGTTGTTGTTCATTGTTCCAGCCTACCCTGTGGCTGCTCCATTCAAGTGCAGTGCTTGAGCACTGGTGTTGTACATGTGCTGGGGATCACAAATGTGGTACACTGTGTGTGCTTCAGCAACCAGCACCTTGTTAGCAATGAAAAGATTTCTTACAGCTCGTGCCTGAAAGCAAAAGGGCAAGTGGCGGCAGCTTCTGTTGTCTGTGGCCTCCCTTGCTCCTGAGGCCTCATTGTTCCAAAGACTACCCCAGGTATGAATGGAAACCTCACAACTTTTGTAGAATCTGCAGTGGTTAGTATTTCTTTATTCTCCAAGAACCTCTAAAGTAATTTCCAATGCCATACTGTCTGTAGAACTTTTTTGGTTTTAGTTTTGTTTTAGTTCCTAGTTTCATTGCTTCTTTCCCTATAACCACTTATCCCTTCCCTTTGCCCCCACATGTCACCATCCCCATCCCTGCTAATGTGTTAGGGAGTTACGGTTGCTGCAGTATAATGAATAGACAAATCTCGGAAAGCTACACCAAGAAAATACATATTCAATGTGCCTGAAATTGGCATGAGGTCTGTTTTTAGTTTCCTCAGAGACCACATGTTTTTCCTTTTATCTAGAAGGCACTATAAAATATAAACCATCTCTGTAAGCTGATGTTTTCATTGGCAATAACTGTGGACCCTAATTCTGCACTAAACAAAGTTATGACTTTGCCTTGGCAACATATTTAATAGCATTGTTTGCAGAAGAACACTTTGCTTTCCACATCTGGACAATTGATGTATGAAATGCAGCATCCTTCTGGCAAGGAGGAGCTCTCTCACTCTCTTCACGGCTGCTTAAAGAGTCTTACTGTGACTGATCTTCCCTGGCCTAATGGTGTTTGCAGTTGAGCAAGCATATTTGAACTTCCCCATTCCCTCTCCATAGCCCTTCCCATATGGGCCTGTGCAGTTTCTATAGTGTTAGCCCTGAGGATGACAAATGACCCACCTGGGTGTTTATGCCTCTCCTTTGTTTCCACAGTACAATCTTGTGTGTGGCCATGCCTGGATGCTGGATCTCTCCCAGGCCATCCTCAATCTGGGCTTTCTGACTGGTGCGTTCACCCTGGGCTATGCTGCAGACAGGTACAGTACAAGCTCTACTATCCTTTGGTTTGCTGGGAGATGAAATCACTTGCAGCATCACCTGCAATAGATACCTTCATTTTGGAGTTTAACTCACTTTGGATAAATATTCCCAACCTGTGTTAACAAACAGTGTGATCTTTGCTTTTATTTGGGCTGGAAACTTTATGTGATCTTACTTTCTAATTCTGTTTGGACCTTAAAATATAATGAAATGAGCTTTTCTTGTGGTTTCCAATATTTCCTGTGCACGTCTAGACCCAGGAAGGGCAGAAGGACAGAGAAACAAAAAGAAAGCATTCAGAGGAGTTTCCTGGACTGATGTTTACTGAGGGATGTGTAATAGGCACCACTGATGAAGAAAGCAGCTACTTGAGGAAAGAAGGAAGGGGCTCAGTGTGGTAACTCTCTCCATTCACCAGCTGGACTCATATGCTTACTGGTTATCTCCTGTTAACCGGTCCTCAACTCTGTGAGAGTTGGATGAAATCAAGGAAAAGTCCCTCTAAAACTTATCAATTCTGTGATCCTTTGAAAAGGTGTGGGTGATATTCAGGCTTCAGTAGCTAACTTGCTCCGGAGTGGGAACTTCCCATAAGCTTTACCTTGCTCTGAGAGTAAAGAAGGGAGCCTAGTTTGTACTCTGTGCTGCTATTTAACAGTAGTCAACCGATGCATTAACTGAGACCACAACTGATGGTTTCAGTTGCAGAGCATTTTTCTTCAGTTCATAAAATACTTACTTTCTGCCTGTTTTATTTTTCTTTTGAATCTGTACTAATAGTAGCAATAAATTACAGTACCATTTCTTTTTGGGCCAGAATACTTATGGACTTATCTGTAATGTCTTCTCAGATGGCAAATTTTGAACTAGCAAACAAAAGTACTTTCAAGGAAAATCTCATCTTTACAAGGGATATAATAATAAGGGAAAAAGTAAGACAGAAAAGAGGCCATGTCAGTAACTTAAGATGTCTCTGCTCAGTATCTGACTGGGCAATTGTGCTACTAGCATCTTAAGATCTGTGAAAGAGCAAAGATAATATAGCCAATTATTAAAATAAAATGTCTAGGAGTACTGATGTATTAAGCATAATATAAATTACTGTAGGACTATGAATGTTGTACACTGACAGCCCTGGGGGAATATGCTGCAGCCAGATCATTAACCTCTTGCCTCCTTGACATCACTCAGAAGAATGGACCTGGTTGAAAATAGCCTGTTTTTTTGTCCTGTATTAGTTCTTCTCTTGAAACCTTTTGAACAAAATGAACAAACAAATACTGTCACAAATACTTTATGGTAATAAAAATAGCTACATCAGTTTTCACAGTTTCTTCTCCTTAAAAAAAAAACAATAATGAAGAAAAGATCTAGTTGTGTTCCAGGACACAGTTGCCATGAAACTACAGGGAGAATTTTTTTCTAAATTATGGTTTACTCTGGGCACATAATTATGTTTCTCGCTGGAAAATGAAACTCATGAATACATTAGGCAGACTTTGAAAAGAAGTGGTCTAAACCTAAACAAAACCTAAAGAAACCACATGGACTAGTTAAAAAAGAATTACTGACTTTCACACAGCTGGCTATAATTGCTATTAGGAGTCTAATTTGTGAAAACAGAAATTCCCAACAAGAGTTCCCCTTCTCCAAAACCCGATCAGATCAAACTTGATCAAAAACCTGAACTGTAACATATGGGTCATAATTTAGGTACAAAAAGACAAACAGTTTTCTAAAACAAAAGGGGTCCTGGTGAGAACATCACCAGTTTTAAAATTAGTGACCTAAAGATAATGATAGCTACCACAGGGAAAAGAGTCCCATATCCCAAGGGCCAAATTTCAAGGAGCCACCTTTCAGGAAAAGCTGGTGTCAAAAAGGCACTTTCAGATGTAGCATTAAAATGAAATGTTGAGGGGGGAAGAAAAGCTTTTGTGTCTTTCCATGATCTTCACTTTCTCTTCATTTTTCAACAGATATGGCAGAATGCCCATCTACCTGCTCTCCTGTCTTGGCGTTGGGATATGTGGTATCATAGTGGCATTTGCACCAAATTTTACTGTATTTTTGATCTTCCGTTTTCTCCAAGGCATGTTTGGCAAGGGAACCTGGATGACATGCTATGTGATTGGTGAGAGCTGTTATCTTCTTTGCTGGTTAGAAAATGAGGGATTTTTAGTGTACAAACAGTCTGGCTACCTCTGCTCTTAATAGTATCTTTCCTTGGGAACAAAGCATTGGCCTTGGAGTCAGCAACCCAAGTCAGTCCTAATTAATGCATTTGTCCTCTAATAATTAAGAGGTGAAGGAATGGCATATGCCTTTGTAAAGGTCTTCTTGTTACATAGAAGATCACCAAGATGATGAAAATCTACAGAGTAAGCCCCAAATAAACCAGATTCATATACAGGGACATGGTTAATTTTGGTGGAGTCTGAACATCTTCCACAGCTGCTTGGAAGAGTTAACTGCTTTTCCTCACTGGGAGGACAGATACTTGGATGGCTGCTTTCATTCTTTAGCTGGGAGACTTTGCTTAGTGTCAGGCTGGACACCGGGGTCCATATCAGGAATATTATTTCCTGAAAAGGGAAAAGGAAGAAAGCTTATATATAAATAGCATGAAAACAGCAGGGATGCAGAATCTTTGATGGATTATAGTCTATCAATCTATAGGCTATGGCAATGAAGTTCCTCACATAGCAATCTTACTTTTCATGAGAAAAGAATATTGTTTTGGCATCTTGAATAACTTCCAGGTTCAGAAAGGCAGTCATAGGGCATGAAAGACCAAGACATTGAGGAAGGCAGATGGGATGTCAGATTTACTTAGAAAGAAAATCAGGCATTTGGTAATCTAATGTGATAATCCAGAACACAGAGGTAACGTCATCATACAGTGCAAAAACTTGTCTCATTGCTGTTGTCTGTGAGGCATGTGACAACTTTTTAAAATTCCTAGTGGAATTCAGATGAATGAGAGCAGAATTGCAATGATATATAAACAGATACAGTGAGACCCATGAATACTGTGGTGATGTATGTGCAAACCTACCTGTCTAGCCTTCTTAGCATCTAAAGCCCAGAAGCACCTTGGATTTTTGGGCAAAGTTACACTGCTGAGCAGCTAAAGTCTGAAATCCAGTGAAAGGACCAGAAGCTGCTTTTCCTCTCACTTCCAAGCATATGGCTTAATTTTAAACTGGGATGTTGTCCTGAAACTTTGGCAAGTGCTCTAACCAGCAAAATGTTTTATCACAGAGCCATGGTGACCTGAAAACATCCAAGCTTTAACAGTAAGGAATGTTTTTCAATACTCAGATCAGACTGCCTGACTTTAGGAAGAGGTTCAGAGAAACAACATCCTGAGGTACAGTGTATTATGATAGCCCTAAGCAAAGTGCATAACTCTTGGAGAGAGTGATTACTTCTAAATCCCTTCAGGGATCTACTTTTTTACTCTGGGATCACACAGAGTAATTACCAACCTAGTATCTTTTAAAAGGCATATACTGACTATAGGTTTTTCACCATGAGGATAGTTGGCATTAATACATCCCCAAAGCTATTGATCTGTGCTTCAGACTGTCTCAAGAACTTCCCTTTGCTTTCATGTACAACTCAGCTCTTCCTGGGCCAGTGCTAAGCAGCTATCTTTAGCCAATGGGATTCCCCCTGATCTACGCAGACATGATGAATAGTCAATAAAAATAGTCATGATGTCATATTTCTCTGCATTGACAGCTGAAAAAAATCATTGTTACTTGTAAAATTGTGTCTCCTTTAGTAAAACAAACAAATAAATGAGTTTTCTGTGTATTGTAAATGAACATAAACCTCTCTGCTTTTACTGTTACGTAGTGGAGACAGTTTTGAAACAAGCAGGAGACACTTCTTTGTTCATTGCTCATCACAACTGTGGATGTCATGGCCATGGGTTTGCGCAGGTTTCAGAGCAATTAGACATATTCACAAAATTAAAAAAATCACTAAAACATTAAAAAAAAAAAGGACAGCAAAGGCTATGGTGGTTCTAGTAAATAAACCAAACTGCATCATCCTTTAGCCCTCAGAGCAACCAGAATGGTACGGTTAAACTCTCTTCCCCACAGATGCCTTGTCCATATTACCTGCGGGGAGTAGTCCCCTCCTGAAGGATCCTCTTGTCTGGGACATGTACTAAAACATTACTAGGGGGAGTACTAACAGTTTCCCACTGTGTGTGATCATGATGCAGCCTCAAACCCCTGTTCTGGCCCCATGTAATTCAGTAGCAAACATGCAGTCAGAAAACCCTCTACCTGAAGAATGGTGGGTGAATTGATGAGGAAGTGTCAACTGTGTTGGCCCTGGACAGCCTCGGTGACATGCTTACACTGCTGAAGACAAGATGCTGGGCTAGACATACTTGTGACCTGATACAGTACTATTGTTCCTTATGTTCCAACTCTAATATTTTTCTTTAGAATTAGGTTTGTTTCTATGTTGTTTATTTTGGCTTTCTCTCTGCTCAGTGACGGAGATCGTTGGTTCTGATCAGAGGATTGTTGGAATCGTGATTCAGATATTCTTTACCCTGGGAATTATAATTCTCCCTGGAATTGCATACTTGATTCCCACCTGGCAGGGGATCCAGCTGGCTATTTCACTGCCCAACTTCCTCTTCCTGCTCTACTATTGGTAATGTTGCAGTCATTACTCTTGTCTTTATTCCTATTGCTGTTCAAGCACCTAGAGTCTCCTGCTGTGGTCCCAAGTCTCCAGACTGGAAGATGTAGGCTAGGAAGAAGATATCTGCATATCACTGATTTTGTCATTTGTAATTCTTTATTTGTGAATCACAGACATACATTACTTTTGTTTTTCTGCCCAGAGTTTGCCTGTCTGATCAGCTGCAGCTGGTCCTTCACAGAACCCTGCTCTGCTTATAAGGTTAACTTGATTAAAGTCTGCTTTTCCCATCAGCCATGAGACCCCGCTTGTATCTCTCATTATTTATTCAGTTCAAGTCTGAACCTGCCCCACTGGTGCCATGAGCTGGACAGTACAGCTGGTGAGAAAGCAGAGCGCTATGCCATGGTTAACACCTGTTTCAGTGTGGTTGTCCTTTGGGCTGGATCCAGCAAAACTAACCCATATACCCTCTTGCTGCACATTGTTTCCTTAAGTGTCGCCTGCTGTGAACTTTTAAATTGTGAATCATCTTAACCCTAGGCTAGCAGAAACTGAAACACCCACCAATAGTATTGCGTTGTGTTCAGTTTATAAAATATGTACACATTTGAGTGTGTGTGTGTCTATCTTATAATGACAGAGCTAGAAGTTTCCTGATCTGTGTACACATGTTACCACATGTGCTTAGTGTTGACTTTTATTGTTCACTGCTGTTCTACAGGCACCTTCTTTGCTTATTGGGTGTCAACTTTTGACAACCATTGTGCAAATACAATGGTTAGATTTCTTATTTTTCAGCCTTGACAGGTAGTGATATAGTCTATGTTCTTCTTTATTGCCCACAATGATCAAACATTTTACAGGAGACTGACTGGAAAAGCAGTCCTCAAAAGAATTTCTGTATCCCAAAGACCAAAAAATCATTGTGTTTAGTGCTAACCCAGGGTAAAAGACAAAACTTTGGTTTACTCATGATGTTACAGAGTAGAAACCCTATTTATGAATTCTGTGTTCTTACAGGGTGGTTCCTGAATCTCCACGTTGGCTCCTGACTCGCAATAAAGGAGAGAAGGCATTAAAAATCATGCGCAACATTGCAAAACACAATGGGAAATTTCTCTCACCACATTACTCTGAGGTACTGTTATCTGTTTGAGCTAGAGGGTTTTTTTAACTTTCTTAGACTTTGGAAGGTTCAGTGGTGTTAAGATGCATTCTTTTTAAGTGACGGACAACATTCTTGAAGTGTCACACCAGAACGAGATTGTCAGTCCCACACCTACTTTGTTAATTGCAAGATGGTAAAAGTGAACTGGCTGGAAATTCATGAACTGAAAAGAAGAAGTCTGCAAAACAACGAATCAGGTCATTTCATTTGCAACACTCCTATTTTAAAAACTTATGGGAAATATCAGAAACTAGCCTGAGGGCCAAAGGTATTTCACAGCAGCTGCCATTTTAGCTGTTGGGATGTGGGGAGATATCAGGATTCACTTTCCTGGCTCTCTTTCAAGAATTTCCTTTTACAACTCAAAATGAAGATGAAATTAGAATTTAAGGATAAATTTGCTTCCATCCCAACATTTGCAAAATATGCAGCAAAATTCACAATTGTGGAAGCTCAGTCTGAGATTGCTATTTACAAAACAGGACAATGTATGTTAGAGTTACAGTCCTTTGGCAAGTGGCTTTGACAGAAAGGACTGATGCATTTCAAATAACACTGTTGTGTCATTGCAGCATTTGGCTTTTTCTGTGCTGGGTAGCAATGTCTGGCTCTCAGACTATGATTACTTGGCATTTGCCTTACGGTTCAGTGAGAACAGATGTGGACAACTAGAATGATCATTAAGGTCCCTTCCAATCCAAGCCATTATATGATTTTATGATTCCTGTGCTGGGGACCCCAGAGCTGGATGCAGTACTCCAGGTGTGGTCTCACTTGAGTGGAGCAGAGGGGCAGAATCACCTCCCTCACCCTGCTGGCCACACTGCTTGTGATACAGCCCTGGATACAACTGGCCTTCTGGGCTGCAAGTGCACATTGCTGGCTCATGTCCAGCCTCACATCCACCAGCACCTTCAAGTCCTTCTCAGCAGGGCTGCTCTCGATCTGTTCTTTCCACAGCCTGTATTGATACTGAGCATTGCCCCGATCCTGGTACAGCACCTTGTAGCTGTCCTTGCTAAACCTCAAGAGATTACAAAATGACACAGACCTGTTGAAGTGACTCCAGAGGAGGGCCATGAAAAGGCTGGAGCATCTGTCCTATGAGGAAATGCTGAGAGAACTGGGGTTATTGAATCCAGGGAAGTAAAGTCTCCGGGGAGACCTTAGAACACCTTCCAGTAACTAGAAGGGTCCTCCAGGAGAGCGGAACAGGGACTTTTGTCAAGGGCATGAAGGGACAGAACAAACAGGATTGGCTTCAGACTGACAGAGGGCATTTTTAGATTAGATATTAGGACGAAATTCTTTACTGACAGGATGGCAGGGCACTGGAACAGGTTTCCCAGAAAAGCTGTGGATGCCCCATCCCTGAAAGTGTTCAGACTGGTCAAGGCTTTAAGCAACCTGGTTTAATAGAAAGTGTCTCTGCCCATGACAAAGGATTTGAACTAGATGATCTTTAATGCCACTTCCAACCCAAACCATTCCATGATTCTATGATCTTGTCTCTGGCTAGGGTATATACACCGGTGAGATTCTCACATCCACATCAACAATGCCCAGTGCTGAGTGTTGCCCAAGACATGTAGCAGGAAGGTTGTGCAGCAGCAGTTCACCTTCCATGTTCAGCCTTGCATTCCTACACCCACCTCCTCTCTCTAAACATTGGCATTTTCAAAGCATCACGTCGGAAAGAAGATGTGTTTCTTTCCCTACTTTTTGTTTTAAGTTATATTTAATTTTTTTTTCAAAAGTATCTATGCTTATGACCCTAAGCCACTCACAGCTGCAGCAGATTAACCTCCACACAGACAGATCTGTGCTGGATCAGCTTCTAGACTTTTTAAATGTAGAATGCCTGTCATCCTTTGTGCCATACCCAGAGGAAAGAGAGCATCTCTGGGAAGCACATTAGTAGTGGATCGAGTGTATTCCTCACATTAACTCATGTCAGACTTACCTTTTATGAAGCAACTCCAGAATTTCCAGCTAAGTGATGCATGTGTGGAGGGACAGAGAGAAGTGGGAAGCCATAGGGATTATCCATCAATGCACTTTGGCTCAGATTTTCCAATATGTCTGTATCCATTTCATTGGCCAAGTCTCTTACACAGCTATGGATGTAGCAGCTTTGAGTTTTTGTTAGCATGCAGAAACCACAGATGACCTTTGTATTAAAAAAGGTAAATATTTGCTGCTTTTGCTCTGTGACAGCACTGGTGCAGTTCAACTCCAATCAGAACTCATTAAGTCAAGTGCAAATTATAGACGCTGCTTTTCCACTTGCTTATATTTATCCTAGCATGGGGATTTTTTTCAAACTAATTTTCTAATTCTTGGGTTTTGTCCAAACCCAGAATGGACTGCAACCAGTTGAGTAAGAGCTGCTTCTTAAGACACTTGTGGATCAAAATCCCTCCCTTTATGTACAGATATATACTTTCCCCTACTATATAAACTTATCTAGACATATGTATTTCATTTATACATTAACATACGTATGTAAGTATTATAGACATGCATGGATGTACTGTCCCATGAAGAATTAAGCATGTGTGTAGAACTATGTATCTTTAAAAATGATTGTGGAAAATCTGATATATAATTTTGCTGGAACAAAAAAAAAATGTGAGGGAAGTTGGTTATAAAACTTCATCCAGGGTTTTCAGATGGTGTATCTTTAGAAACATGGGCCCAGTCACTGAATTCCTGACTGCACTAATGTGAATAGCAAAGCTCTCCTTGACTTCAAAGAACAAAAAGAGGATTTTGTTTCCCCTACAAAGAGTTGACTCTCCATAGGGATTTTTTTCTTCATCCATAAAAAAGTGCTCAGTCATGCTTGGTGTTATTATGACTTTATTAAGACATAAAAATAAAAGTAGCAGTTGTGCTGAATGTATCTTTAGTCCTTTGGAAAACTAAAACCATATTTGCACAGAGTCACAACTGATGGCTGGCAGCCCATTCTTATAAACAATAGACATGGCAGCTTTATAACTGTACTATGAGAGAGTCCAAGAGCAGTGCAGAAACCCAGCAACCTCAGCCTGCCTCGCAAAGAGCTCTGGCAGGCAGCAGAAGTGGCAGTACTTTGAAGAAAACTTCTGGCTGTTTTTACAGTAGAAAAGCAAGAGGGAGTAGAAAGGAGGTTCAAACAAATGTGGGGCTTCTCTGTCTTACTTAAAAAGCTTTGTGTCACTCAGTTATGAAAAAGTCATGTCAAAACATCCAGCCAAATCTCACTGATAGGCAGCTGTGCCACTTTATGATATAAAAAACAAATAAAGGTGAAAGCTTTGGGTAAAAGCCATGTTTAGACTTGGATATTTTAAGGCCCTCGGAATTTCACTAGTTGAATATTTTGTAGCACCCAAGCATTGTCACAGATCTGCACTTTCTCTTACTCCTGTTTTCTTCCTGCTGCCCAGCTGTGCCACCAGTGATGTTTCTAAGCTGATTGCTTGCTGCTCATGCCCTCTCTCCCTGCTTCCCTTCCTGCCACAGTCTCCTCCTCTCTCCCACCTCTGCCAGAAGGCATTTCTGCTCCCAGCGACCCTGACGTGACAATGACTGCTTATTGCCTTCCAAGAAAATCCAGGCCTACCTTTCTCAGTTTACAAGAAGGAAATAATTTTTCCATTCTCAAGTTAAGATTGGGGATTATTTTATTGATTTTTTACATGGTCATTATTAAGGAAAGCCCATGGCTGTATCCAGTTAAAAGCTATTCCCATGTCTGTGCGCTGCTCTGGAGTGCTGTAAGCAGCAAATTGGCTCATCAGCACCTTTACTTGTTGGACTGGAATATTGCTGATCACTGTGTTTACACAGGAACTCTGCCCCACTGCCTTGATTGACCCCTGACAGCTGACTACTGCTCACTTGTCTCCTCAGATCACTATTAGCAATGAGGAGGTCAGCAACCCTTCCTTTCTCGACCTGGTGAGGACTCCCCAGATGAGGAGGTGCACGCTTATCCTGATGTATGCCTGGTGAGTGCCCATTTCTGTCCAATTTGTTACCAGGCTGGTGGGTTTTGAAGAAAGATTTCCTTGTGACTTTTAGGGTCTCTCCATCTACTTACAATAATGTATTTGCCTCTCAACACTTT
Source organism: Campylorhamphus procurvoides (assembly GCA_013396655.1). Lineage (NCBI taxonomy): Eukaryota > Metazoa > Chordata > Aves > Passeriformes > Dendrocolaptidae > Campylorhamphus > Campylorhamphus procurvoides. The sequence goes on from WBMV01005073.1 coordinate 74,469, forward strand.
TTCCCCTTTCCTGTTTAGGTTCACAATAATGTATTTGCCTCTCAACACTTTTTCCCCTTTGCTGTTTAGGTTCACAAGTGCCCTGATCTACCAAGGGCTTGTCATGCGCCTAGGAATTGTCGGCGGAAATCTCTACCTAGACTTCTTCATCTCAGGAGCTGTGGAGCTGCCTGCTGCTTTCCTAATTATAGTGACAATTGATCGTGTTGGCCGGCGCCTGCCCTTTGCAATAAGCAACATTGTGGCAGGCATTGCCTGTCTCATTACTGCCTTCTTGCCAGAAGGTAATTCCCTTTCCAGTGTCAGGCTCTTGAAGCTAACGGTAGAATTCTTGCTGAGACCCCCTCGCAAGGACAGCAAGCCACACAAAACTGCAGATTTCCCTCTGGTTCCCACTTCTGTATGTCTCCCAGAAGAGCTATCACACGATGAGTGGATGCTGTCTGCACCATGCTCCTCCTGTTGCATCTTCCCCAGCACAGGTCATGGCAATTCAGGCACAGATGTTGTCTGCTGGCTCTGCCAGCATCATTTTCTATATGTTAAAAAAATATAAAGGTCCTGCTGGGACAGCAGGGACTGGGGACTGTTGTTCTCTTGGAGCTAGGGCTGTCACAAGAGGAGGGAACAAAGAGGGGCACTGGGGAATTACTCCTGCAAGACACCTTCCTCCAGCACCTTCCTGTATTTGGGACCATGCCATATGCTGAGCATGGAGCATCAGGTCTGAGGTTAGAGCAGGAGCATCATGTGGGGGTGATGCAGCCCAAGTTAGGAGAAGAAAGCAGTGGCCTGGGGCCAGCAGCATGCTGCCACCAGCCTTCTCCTAGTAGTGGTGAAGTGCTGAAGGGACCCTGTAGAGGTGAGGGGAGGACAGCCTGGGAATTAATATACTTGCAGATGGGACACCTGAGGTAGAAGTCCTGCTTTCAAGAAAAGTGTGTTTATACAGATGGAAAAAACTGAACCAGGAGCTTGTGAGAGCCGCATCACACTGGGGTGCTCGCACAGTTCGAGTCCCCTGGCAGAGGGAGGAGCCACGCGGACATCATCCTCACCTAGGGGTTCTGAAGGACTGAGGGCGTGCCAGGAAGACAGCATGGATTTGTTTTGTTCTTTCCAGCCTTTGCTTTTCTTACACATGTTTTGAAAACAAAACTTTTCAGGGCAAAGGCAGTGTCTCACAACATGGAATGAAATTTAATGGGGGTTTGTTTGGTTGTTTTGGAAGGGAAGTAAACCCAAGTGTCTCATTTTTTGTTCAGAGCAAACTGAAATGTTTTCTTGTTCTTCCTGTTGAAGTTTTGAGAAAACACAATCCCTGCCAGCACCCTCTCCAGTGGTGGAACTCCCCTTCGTGCCAGGTTCAGGCTTGTTGTTTCACTTGCCTCCCCTTCTGCCTGGTTGTGGTGAGACCATGCCCACGAGAGCTTGAGCAGAGCCAGGAGAGATGGGCAGAGCCAACAGGGCAATGTCATGTCCCTGTGCCAGTCCTGTCATATACAAAGACAAGCACCAGGGAAAGGAAGGGGAGGATGGCCAGGAGTAGCATTATTAGGAGTGGGTCTAATGTGCACTGGATAGACAAATTATGAAGGGTAGGTGGTCTGCTCTAGGGAGAATTATTTTATTGCAACATCCCTGGAGATTTCTAAAGGGTATGTAGATGTGGCACTTACGGACATAGTTTAGTGGTGGATTAGACAGTGCTTAGTTAATTGTTGGACTCAATGGTCTTGAAGGCCTTTTCCAATCTAAATGATTCTACAATTCTATGCATTTTTAGTGGTAGCTTCCTTGTGGTCAGAAGGCCTTGTGAGGTGACTCAGAAGTGTTTCTTACATCATAATATCCCTACATAACTAAATAATCCTTTCCAGAGCACAATTTGAACATGGTGATGGAAGTTTATAATGTTCATTCTCCCACCTATGCTGTTGTGCCCCACCAGCATCCTGAATCAATCAAGTGATTTCTAATTCTACAAAGCAGCCTCACATGACACTCAAAAGCAATAAATGCCAGTATAGATTGATGTCTACAGCAGTGGCCTTTCAGTCTGATTTGCACGGATCCAGTGTTCTGTGTATAACTTCTGCTGACAGAGCCTGGGGCTTTCAGAAATGCTCTGCTGGTGTGGCAAAGCACACTTCACCAACATTTATTTTTGAATGAACAGATATCCCATGGCTCAAAACGACAGTTGCCACGCTGGGAAGACTGAGCATCACAATAGCTTTTGAGGTCGTCTATCTAGTGAACAGTGAACTGTACCCTACAACACTGAGGTATGTCAAAAGCTCCCAGAAGTCTTTCAACTTTTCCCTCTGCTCTTCTGTATTTCCTGTTTCACTGCTGTTTAAGTAAACTCTGTTTTCTTCAGAGTTTCACAGTTGAATGAATAGTGACTACTCAATGTGGATGGCATATGTTGATGAGATAATTTTGGAGATGAGTCTACATTCTACTCCTTAAACTTCTGGTCAATCTGTTTAGTAGCACCTCTCTAATATCTGGTACTTTTTGTCTTTTGCAGAAACTTTGGTGTTTCCTTGTGCTCAAGTCTGTGTGACCTAGGTGGGATCATAGCCCCATTCCTGCTTTTCCGATTAGCAGCCATTTGGTTGGAGCTACCTCTAATTATTTTCAGTAAGATTTGATATAAGATGTACTTTTGGTTTAAACATCTCCTCCTATCAGAGCTTTTCTTTTGGGGCAAAAGTAGTGTGCAGGCTCATCTCCCCTTCAGAGCAGCACCTCTCAACCTTCATGCCTAGAGCAAGAGGCTGAATGGCTAATCGGTGAAATGTTTGTGATTTCAACCCACAGACTGGAAAAAGCTCAGGTCTGCTTGGATAACTTTGCTGAATAAGCAGAAAAACTTAGAGGTGCTTTAAGACTGAGAAACCTTGTAGCTAGGTTCTGTAATTGCAGAGAAGTAAACTTAGGCTGCCAAGAGTAGAGGTTGATGACCTTTAAAAATTACTTACTTTGAGTTTTTGGTAGGTACAGTTATGACTATAGTTGTATTATCTATAACTTTGTATTCCTGTCAAATTTGTTCCCTCAGTTCCATTTTTGGGGAAAAAAAAATAGAGTCATCTGGAGTAATTATATGAAAAAAATTAGATTAGTAATTTGCAACTAGAACGTGGGAGTCTGTGGCTAAACCAGAGTTCAAGGAGATAGATGTGACTGAGAAAAATCAAAATTGACAGGCTAGACTAAGAAGGGAAATTGTTGCTAATGACAACTTTAGCCAAAAAAAAGATTGGAAAGACAGGTTTTTGACTTCTAAGATCTCTTTTAAGGGAGATAAGGCTTAAACGAACTCCTAGCTCTCAAGTGATTTTGTAATAGGTTAAATTAATGTAGCATAAAGGTATTTGATTAGAATAGTTAGTCAGAAACTGGCACACTTAAAAAATCTCACTTCAAACATAATTGAGTAAACTTTTCTCAGTAGGTTAAACCTGAAAATAAAAAAGTATCAAATTTCTTACTGCTTTTCTATTTCTTCAATGTCTGTTTTAGGTATTCTTGCAGTTGTCTGTGGGCTTCTAGTATTGCTTTTACCAGAAACAAAGGGAATCTCATTACCAGAGACAGTGGAGGATGTGGAACAGCTTTCAAGGTATGAAGTGTATTTTCTTACTTCTGTTTGGGTGAGGTTTCCTGAGGGTGTTCTCCTCCAATTTTGCCAACTATCAAAAATTCTTGATGTTTTCCAAGTGTCAAAGTAAATCCCCTAGTTAGGTTGATGTTGTGAGCTATTGAGTTTGCTCAATAGAAACCTGAACTTTTCAGTACCTCTAAGGAAGGTTGTTAAAAAAATGTATGGAGATAAAAATCTGTATTTTTCTTATGGAAACACAAAGTTGTGCTATACTTTTCTGGAAGCAGAAAGTAAGCATGGAAGAGTAAGCATAGCCTGCAACTCTCTGCCTGAGAAAAACAACCACTACCTCAGTTGATGAAACCTAAAAAGGGCGCTTTATCATGGAACAAATTCCACAATTCGTGAAGTCATTGAAAAGTCACATATGTGCTGGATTTATAGCTGAAGAATAGTAGGCACAACTTTCCTATTCCTGGCATAGAACAAGCCAGACTCTTCACTGCACTGCAGACATGTAAGAAACATTTATGCCTTGGCTAAATATTTTGAGGATCTAATGCTATATATTAGTGTTTCAAGCAGAGGCTTTGAATATTACATCAACAACTTTTGTCTGATTCAAGGTACAAACTAAAGAAAAGGAAATTTTCGACACAAAATTTAAATATTTCAGTACTGCAGCTTGGACTGTAACTTGAACTATGCATTTTCCCATTTTTTTTCACATTTATATTCCTCTCCCCTTCTGTTTCTTCAGTCATTTTGGAAAACATGGCAAGAAACGGAAACACCAGGACACCGACTCTTATATTTGACCTTTGAAGGACAGCACTGAGCAAAGAACTGTGTTCCCATAGCAGGAATTTGTTCTTGACCTGCCACCACTTCAAAATTTGCTGCAGAATATGGATTATACTTCATATTCTTCATCTAACCAGAAGGACATTTAAAACAAGTAGTGTATTTTTCTATGAATATGAAATAAATACTTTTTTTTTTTCTGAGTACATTATTTGCAAGAAGGGACCAGTTTGTGATTCTTGGTAGAGAATAGAACAGCTTTAAAAAGATACACTATCCAGCTCAGTGAGCTTGTATTTATTTCTTTATCTTTTTTGAGCCATTTTAAAATTTTTTTTATTAGGATATACATTTGGGTGGGGAAGGTTTGAGATGGTACTTCTTGATTAAGATTTAGATGCCTTTGAGGAGGAGAGGATGAGTATTTCAAATTATTCCATTTTGCCAGTGAAGAATATGGCCAAATATAAGATAGGATGGCTCAGGAAGGAGAGTAGTGATCAGAGTGTCTCTTTCTCTGGTTGGGAGGGATGGGAATCAGCGGTGTGCATCAGGAGAACCTCTCAGGTCTGATTGTCATCCACAGGGACCCTTTGCAACAAAAGCCCTGGCTCTCTCCCTTTTCAAGGGCTTTCTGAAATGTGACAGCAGTCCTCCTCCTTACCTTTCCAGGGCTTTATGTAGGTGCCATACCCTGCACAGGGCATCAACTCTGCAGGTCAGACTGTCCTGCTGCTCATTAGTGCCTTCCACTAGACCCAGCTGGGCTTCATGTGACACCCCATTGTCCTGTCCCCCTGGCCATATGTCTGAGGGAGGGGCTTCTGCCTGCTCTCCCCTGTTGGATGGTTTTCCAAACCTCTCTTTCAAGAGCATGCCTATTTTTATCTTTCCAAATTATACTCTACCCATCCCTACAAACCAAATTCCTTCACCCTCACCACTGCCAAGGTGACCTGAAATTTCTGTCTTCTTATTATTACTATTTATCTTCTTTCTGTCTTGGAGACAAATTATTTGGGTTGTTGTCAGGGATGTTAAGCTGGAAAGATGGACAGGGATGAGACAGGAGCTTTAGTTATTGAGTGAAGTGTTAACTGGTCCCAGCTGTTTGAAGCTGACACAGCAGAATAACTTGACTCTCTGGCTCTGCAAGCAGATACCAGGGACGGACTACCTTCCCTTTCTGTTGTATGACCTTCGTCAAGCATTGGGTTCTGGCCACTGGCTGGTAAACAATATACTCGTTACAGAGAAGGACTTGAAAAGCTGTGTTGTTCAAAAGGTTACCAACAGAGAAATAAATAAACAAAAGAAAGTCAATGGGGTCTTGTAAAGGACCTTGTAAGCTCAAAAAATGACATATTTGGCATAAGCAAATACAGGACTGAGTTTTGACGGTTCATATCACAGATGAGTAGAGCTACATTACAGTCAGTGAAACTGAATGACTACTGCTCCTGTCTCACCATTCTAAGAACAGATACAGGCAGGTGCCTGCCCAGGAGGACTTCCTGTACTGTGTGTTTCAACAATTCTCAACCCTCCCTGCCTTTTCTCAGCAGCTGCCCTTATCATCAGCCTTGCTGGAAGAAAACAGGACCTTTAACACTAATCTCAGCCTAATGTTTGCACACTTTAGGCAGTTAGTGATAAAGGCCTGTCTTTCAAGGCTGTTTCTAACTTCCTCTGAGGCATAGTAAAGGTCAATGGGATGCTTAGGAAAAGTCAGTAGTGACTGAGAGATATGAAATTAAATAAGCATCTCACAATATATCTGGCTAATCTAGAAGACAACCCAAAACTGGAGCTACTGCTATGGGGGAAAAACTTCTACACCAACACATTCTTCTGTAGGTAGCCAGAGACAAACTGCTAGCTGGCAGAGGCCAGCCCTGAACTAGAAGCTGTGGGCTTGCTCTGGCCATGCTAGTCTCAGTGCAGGGTGCAGACTGCAGGCATCAGGATGCAGAATTCAGACCTGTCTTCTCTGCACCCAGGCAGACCACACCACAGGCATGGCCCTTAGAGAGTCAGGATGGAGTGATCAGATGTGACGCATTTATTTATTTTGTAGAGGACAGCACAAAAAAAAGCCTGTGAATGTATTTTGACTGCTAAAATGACAGCAGCTTGTGACTTCAGGTGAAATTTGTATTTGGTAATTGCTCCTGTGCTAGCTCTTAGCCATAACAGAGGGATTTTGTAAGTCAAAAAATTCTCCCATTCTATGAGGGTTTGTTGTGGTTAAGCTGTTGTGGGTGAGAAAGGACAGATGAGGTTGTGGAAGCACAGAGACAGGTTCAATGAGTGGGAACCCCAGAAGAAACCAGCTGCACAGAAGTCCATGCATGTGGGTATGCAGATCACTGGACAGGATGTTGGTTTAAAAAAAAGTCATTCTAAATTTTTATATGCCTCAAACAACTTAATACATACGAGAAAGTCCTACAAACTTCTCAGGAGGCACATCAGTGTTCTCCTCAGCTGCAGGGTTGTTGTGACCCAGCTCACCCAGTGAGAGGCACTGCAAGTACAGACCAAACTGTCAGCTACGGTTGTCTTGCCTGTGTATGCTTTGGAGGCTCATTGAGAGATGTGGGATACACAGCAGATCACAAGGGATCACCTTGCTGTCACCAAAGGCACATGAACAATGTGACTACAGAATCCCAGGAGCTGTGTTCTTCCTACAACAAAGAGGTTCCTCGGGCCAACAAACAGGTGAATGTGCTGTTTGGTTCAAATATACCACTGCCACCAAATGTGCTGGGTTCTTTCATGTGGTCTGTACAAATGGTTAGTGATAAGTGGCAAATTTTATTGCCTCTGACACTCTTGCAGAGGGAAAAGATCAGCTGGCACTCTTTGAAAGGTTATGAGGTGGGACTTCTGTAGCTGTTCAGGCATGTCCAGATGTTTCTAGACAGTTTGACAAGGACAGCAAGGCCACTGATGTCTTTGCCTACAAGCCAGAGAGTTAAGCAGATATTAACTGTGCCTTCAGGAGTTCACATCTGAGAGCTTAACAAATCAAAGACCAAGCTGCAACACAGAATTTCTCTTGTCAGGGAAATTCTGTACAGATCTCTCGACTGGCTTAATGATCAAAATGCATATATATGGAAAGTACACAGGAGCGTATTTATACTCAGTGAATCCTGCAGGCAACATAGGTGGGTGCAGCACACTTTATCAGAGCTGTTCCTGTTCAGGAAGCAATGCCCTGAGAAGATTGCATCTCCCAGAATCAGACTCCAGATATATTTCAGCCTCCAGACAAAGAAGCTACAAAAATTGTCCTGCCACCTGATTATGCTTTATAGTTCTCATACGTACATGCCTACAAAAAAATAAAGACAATCTAAAAATGTCATGTAGCTTGGCATGTGTGAGAGTGGACCTCTGCACTGCAGAAAATGGACAAGACAACTCCCACTTCAGGAAGTAGCTGTGTCACTTGGAGTACACTCAGCATACCCTGGGGATGCAGAAGGAGCCCATGCAGAGCCTGGAGTCCCCAGATGCCTGTGGGGTGCTCCCTGGCTGATAGGCAATGGGTGCAGGGTGAGAACAGGAGTTCATAGCTAGTGAGTGTTTAACTTTGGCACGTATGAGCCAAGCTTTTCCTGGAAAGCATTTCTAAAGGTTTAAGCTTTTTATAACCACAGACATGTGCACATGATTTTCTTTTAGAGAAGAAAAATGTACATCTAACAGCTATGTAGTCAAATAAAGTTGTACAATGAAACAAATGGGTACTATGGGCAACACAATTCTGTAATACATTAAATGCATTGTCATTACTTGTGGTAATGATTGACATTTATTCCTCTGTCTTTAGTATGGGCTGACTTCTGAGTGAGGCTATTTTTCATTCACTGCTTTATGTCTTTGACACAACATTTGTAGTTTTGCTGATTAGATTTCCATGTCAATAAAAAAATATGAAAATACAACAAAAATATGTCTGCTTCTTTTCTTTTTTTTTCCCATCACATGTATTGAATGCTAAAAGATAGATACAATAAAGCTTCACATACATATAAGACATGAGATTCTTCTTTAGGTTGTTGTATCAAATTGGTAAGAGGCTCAGACAACTCACATAAAATAAAAATTATTCTCCTTTCTTCATTTGTTGGAAGCACAATATCTTGGGAAATGATGACCTTATAGGAAAACATCATTGTAGAACCTAACATAAGATCAAAATGCAGGTGTCCAGTTAGAGTTAAGGTCGGGATTTTTGACATGGAATCCAGAGGTGTGTAAGTCTATTATCAAACATAGCAAACCATACAACATATAGAAAGAGGGTAACACACTGTCAGTTGGGTTTCTTGGCAATAACTGTTACTTTATGGCAATTTTAAATCGATGATCATATTTATTTTGCTTTCTTATGAATGATTGTAGCTTTATATTGCACTTGGCATCTTGTATTTCTGATGTGCATACTTCTTTCCAGGAGAGGGCAGTCCATACCCAGGATCAGTTGCTTTCCATTACACTTTCAATCCAAGGAATATAGTTGGAGACTCGAACATAAACACCAGGTTTCATGGGTTGGGCACAGCCGAGGCCCCAAGAGGTGACTCCATGTTGAACAAATTTATCTTGGTTCAGGCAGACTAGCGGTCCTCCGCTGTCCCCCTAAACAGAGAAAGAATAGGATGATTCCTTCAGGGACATACCCATGTGCAAGGGTGGCCTTCTCACAGGAGGCACAGAAACAAAAGTACCTCTTACATATGAGGGCTGCACAAGCTGTAAGGAAACACTGGAGTTCTGGCCAGACAAGAGTTCTCTATGCATGTTGTTGAACACTTTTGTAAAGTCATCTCTTCACATCACCCAGGCATTACAATGATTTTTGGAGTAAGGGGATTTGTTGAGAAGGAATCTGGTTGCCCTTATTAACTTAATCTGAGCTTCCTCCCTCAGTCTCTTTTGTGAGGTCTTCAGGGCTGCCTGTTGTTACTAGATGATTCAGTGGCACTAACACTTGGAAATTAGTGGTTCCTTTGGCCTTTGTTTTACCTGAGTTGTCAGCTCCCCTTCACGGTTCTTTGACTGCAAACTGAGATGTCTCAGTTCATTAACTGAGCTAACTTGGATATTGGAGGTAGCCTAGCTGAGGCAAGCAAAGTGGTCTGGGAAAAAAAAATCAGACCATTTATCAATCTAAGTTGGCTTCCATACACCTGGCTTGTGCAGCTGTATGCTACTGTGTGCTCTGTAGTTCAGGCTTATCTGAAAAATTGCCTGCCCTGCTGCCTAGCAGCAAACAAGGGAGCAAGGGAAAAGCAGAATCCATGTGCATTTTTCAGTTTAGATGCTGTGTGGTGTGATAACATCCCAAGGATAATTCTGGGCCTGGCCTCTAAGGCCTAGAAAGCAAAGCACTGTTTGATTTGAATGTGCTTACAACCAAACCACAGAATCACAGAATATTCTGAGTTGGAAGGGACCCACAAGGATCACTGAGTCCAACTCTTCAGAGAATGAAGAGCCTCTGCAGGGATCAAACACACAACCTCGGCACTATTAGCACCCTGCTCTAACCCACTGAGTGAATCTCACTGTCTCTGATGCTTACAGACTTTCTTACCTGACAGGTATCTGTGCCACCATGAATATTCCCAGCACAGAGCTCGTTCTTTTTGACTCTACCATTCAAAAATTCGGGGCGGTTGCATATTTTATTCTCAATTACAGGAAATCCAGTTTCCTTTAAGTAGCCAGTACCGCCAGTTCCTTTGCAAATGAAAACAGAACCAGAAAGAAATGAATGACAAAGGCAATTATCATATTCACAAAACAAACATCAGGATAAGGATGAGCAGTAAAATAAGCATAGTGTTTACGCACTGTGCACATACTTCCCACCCATAATATGAAGATATACCAAAATCGGTAAGCCTTATCAGTATTATGGTACTTATCACCCTCTACCACCCATCAACATCCACACAGCACTGATTGACTTTCCTGCTCTCACACCACATCCACGTGGATCCAGTACCCAATGATATTTGTGGGAGTCATTCTCAAGAAATTTTATTTCTCTATATTTGAATTTTCTGTGGAAGAAATGAGGTAGGAAGTAAACAGTTGGAAATGGCATGATGGGCAAGGAGACAGAGTAGGTACTGATGCACTTCTCAACCAAGATAGAGGGGGAGGTTTTGAAAATGAGCATTATATTTGTGTGAGATGTGAACCAGGCTGATTGGGAGGAAGAACCATTCAAGAAAATGAGTAAACTCACATTTATGTGATCAATAAATATCTTAAATATAGAAAACTATCCTTGATAGGGTAAAAGTCCACTTTGGGGAAAAGTGTAGTGAACTGAGAGAGAAGAGTTAGTGGCTCCTTAGGTCTGATACTCCTCTTTCAGTATTGGTTTAGAGGGTTTTTGTTTACATGGCACTGAGGGATTTCGAAGAATCTATATCAGCTGGAGAGAGTGGAAAAAATGGCAGTCCCTGATGACTTTAGTGAAGAAGTTTTTCATCAGTAGTTTGTGTGGGACACAAAGAGAATACAGTTTGGATACCAGTATATACCAGTCTCCAAACCCTGAGCTTTTAGATGTGTTAATGCTGACTTACCTCTTGTATCCCCCCAGCCCGTCACATAGCACTCTTCTCTTCCTCCTAACACAGCATTTTCTTTTGGTAAGCAAACTGGGATTACATGATCATTAATGTCTGCTGGGCTGAAAGAAACAAACAGGAACAATCGTTAGCACAATTTTACTGATACCGCCTTCAGGTTTCTAGAAAGACTATGTGCATTCAGTCATCTATCTTCAGCATCCTTTGCTTCAGGTAAGGGTTTTTTCTGATGTGCGAAACTATTTTTGTTTAGGCTCAAATCCCTCAGAAAGTGATATGCAAAAGGAAAAGGTAGTCAACAAAACCTAATTGCAAAGCTATTAGAAAGAGTATGAATTAGTGGCACTTAACATATGCTAAATGTGTTAGCTTGCCCTGCCTACATCTAGTCTGATTATACATCACTTTCCAACAGGATATTTAGCACACAGCAGAACCAAGTCCATCTGACTTGCCTTCAGGTGGGTGCAGCTAAGGCTTGTTACAAAGCCACATTATTACACTGAACCCGCATCAGTTTCAGACCTGCACTGAAGCCACAGAAATCAAAGCCCAAGAACCATATGTTCACATCAGCTTGCAGCTCTATGGACATACTCCTTTTGATTGCACGGTTCCACAGAAAGCATTTCTGATGAATGAAAACAGATGCAAGCAGGGCCATGCTGGGTATTGCATCAAATGTGCATGCTCTGTCTGCACAATCTCCAGATCCAAGGCAAAAGGAAATCTCCCAACCACAGCATGGAAACAGCATAGACTGTCATTAGGCTAATATTGCAGGTTTCAATCCTCATTATTTTATCAAGGCAGAAGCATGTAGAAACAGACTGAAAGTTCCTCTAGGCATTACTTCCTCCAATTTTGCTGTCACTGCCTCACCTCCCAGCAGCTGGCTCCCAGCACTTTGCCAGCCTGAGACAGTATCCCTAGCCCTCCTCCCCTCCCAAGGCAGCCCTCTCACTTTCTGAAGCCCTGGAGCTTCTACAGAAAGAGAAGCAAGTGAGAATCTCAAATCACTAGTTGAACACAGAGTGTGCAGAAACATACATTTCTTCAACAGCAGCAGAAACCAATTTTTAGTCAACTTGTCCCATCAGAACAAGATGAAAGGGTACCTGCTGAGTTTTAGCAGTGCAATGTCTGCTCTGTGTGGCTCCTTAAACAATTTCTCAACATCACGTTTTTGTACTGATGGCTCTAATGCTGTTTCTCTGTGTAATCCAAGGTATACTCTATATGCAGCTGGCCGTGAGGACCTATTGGAAAAGATTGCACATGGTGAGCTTATGAATACACGCCCAGAACATAACCACTTATGTTATTGGGTACCTTGTTCTGTCAAAGCCAGATAGCCAGCTTTGGTGTAAACTTAATCTCTTATTACGACACACAAAATCAAGCTGGCAAAAGTTATCACTGCCACTGTTTTTCAGTCAAAACTCAGCTTTAATGAATGACAAATAGACTTGTCTCAATTAGAATCATAATACCACAGAAACAGAATCCACTGAGTTGGAAGAAATTAATGAGAATCATTGAATCCAACTCCTGGCCTATGCAGGACACACCAAGAATCACACGATGTGCCTGAGAGCATTGTCCAAATGCTTCTTGAACTTCCAGACAGCCTTGATGCTGTGATCACTTCCCTGTGGAGGCTGTTCCAGTGCTCAGTTGCTCTCTGGGTGAAAAGCCTTTTCCTGATACGTAACCTAAACCTCCCCTGACTCAGCTTCATGTTGTTTCCTTGAGTCTTGTCACTGGTCACAAAAGTGAAGAGATTGGTACTTTCCTCTCCTCTTCCCATCACGAGGAATTTGTAACTGCAGTGAGGTCTCCCCTCAGTCTCCTCCAGGCTGAACAGACCAAGTGACCTCAGCCACTCCTCATATGGCTTTCCCTCCAGACCCTTCACCATTCTTGTGGTCCTCCTCTGGATGCCCTCTAATATTTTAGTGTCTTTTTAATATTGTGGTGCCAACAAAAACTGCACACAGCACTCAGTTCCCAATTCTCAACTGTTTGCAATCCTGAATCCTTAACTGTTTGCAAGCTGTTTGCAACCATCTCAGGTTGGTTATTTCGTGTCTTTTGCCTCTCCTGTGGTTTTTGATCTGGTGTAAGAAGATGTTGGTACAGGCTGCAACAGATACTTACTTTTCTAGGCAGTGCGCAGCAGTAAGAACCCACTGAGGATCTATCAGAGTTCCCCCACAGAAATGCAAGCCATAACTGTAACAGAGCAGAAAGGCATGAAAAGGGCATTGACTTAAGATGGGAAAGTTAATTCTACTGTAACCATGTAATCTTTCTAACATGTGCGCCTTTACAAACTAAAGACATTATTCCACAGTTTTATTAAGAAACATTTCGCTTTCCTTGAACAATACTTCCTATAATGGTGGTAAGTGTTCTGTAGACATTTTCATAAGGCCTCATATGAAAACGCCTAGATCTTTTCTCTTAACCAGTATTTCTATTACTGGAAAACCTTGTGTGCAGTGAGGTTCACAATTTCAGAGATTCTGGCTTTTTCTAGCTCTAATCACAGTCAGAAAGCTCTGCAACTGGCCTGGATTCCTGGTTTTGGCAATAACTTTGCCAGTGGGATCAAATACTGATATGGAAGGACAGATCAAGGTCTGTAGTAACCACACTTCAAACTGTTGTTTTTACTCATAGGATACTGATTCTATTGTAGAATACAGTGGCAGATTAAAAGTCATTCTGCCTTCTAGTAAAAATGTTTTTGAAATTAGCAGTTTTATTGATCTTATGTGTATTTGTCAAAAAATAGAGCATTCTTCTTTGTCTAAATGACCTCTCTAAGATTGTCATATATAATGCTTAGCTGTGAGCTATTTTTAAATTAAAATCACATTTAGAATGCACCAACCACAAACTATAATACCCTGTGAGAGGCAAGATTTCTTTGCTTATGAAGTCTAATGTAATGGGGAATGGCCAGACCTGGTACGGAGACTGATCTGCCAAGGCCAGGAGTGTGGATGAGAAATACACCCAGCAACAATCCTTTGAGCACATAACTTTGGTCTGAACTTGGATTTTCCACATTCATATTGAGCAGGAGCTAAAGAATAAGAAAAAAAATATCATCATAAGGAACTTTAGCGTATTTACTTGACATTCACTATGAACTCAGAAAACCAGAAGATGAACCTGCTACAGTTGTCACTTCAGCTTTTGATTCTTTTCAGGCAATCCTGTGCCATGTATCACCTATATTTTGTTAGGTTACCTTCATCTCAAACACTTAAAAATGCCTGGTAACTTTTTTTCACATACAGTTCCAGTGGTCAGCCAATTGCACATGAATAGCTCTACAATCAGATAGGAAAAAAAAAAGGCAGAAGGTGAAAGAGAAGGAAAGAGGCAGAAAGAAAAAAATAAATTCTCCCAATATCTTGAAATGTACTCTTACAGATTCTGACAGTGCAGAAGTTGCAGTGGCAGAGGTTTTAAACTAATCTTGGTGGTATAGCATGTGAAATTCAATTGTGTCTCCATGGAACAAAATTTTGCCCACTATTATCTCAGGATCACTTGGTACTTCAGATGGCTCTGAGTTATTAAAAAGGATAGTTCTTGTTTGGCCATGGGAAACTGACTCTTATCAACACAGAATGTAGAATTTGTTGTCAGTGAAAGGAACTAACTAATGAAATTAGGGTCAAATGCCATGTTTTTTTCTGTTCTTTAGATGAATATCTGAACAAAAAAAAAGTATTAATTTAAAAAAGAAGTGGATCATCAAATGCAATACAATAACCATGTGAAAGCGTTTTTTTCTCCCTAAGAGTCCTTGCCCAACACTTTCAATGCAGTACTATTTTTTCAGGTACAGTGTATGCATGTTATAGAACGTCTTTCTTTTTATTGTTTGCTCCATTTTGGGGTTTTGAGCAGAGCACATTTTCTTCTGCTCACAGCTGAGAAGATAAAGCAACAAGAAAGTCACCTTTCTTTTGGGTGAAAACTACCTCTCTTCCTAGCGTGGCTTTTGTTGTTTATACACATGAAAGCACTAGAAACCAAAATGTTGTAAAATTTTCTCATTGTGCACTTTGTGGCACTGTCTCATTCAGAGTACTAAATGGCTTGAATAATACCAACAAAGAAGAAGGCATCTGGTTAAATATTTAGGGGCTGATGCACTTTCCGGACATCAGATATGGTGCAATATCAGAGGGTCAATATGATTTTCATCCAGAACAGAACCAGAGTCACAGGAGACCAGAGTGCAAAAATTTTTCTGAGATAAGAGCATGGTTTGTCCAGCCTGGCCACACACAGGGTTATGTCAGGTGACTAGGCAGGAGCAGGGAAAATTTCTGTTGGAACAGTCCTATTTTGAAACACATGGCAAAAGCCCACGAGCTTCAGTGGGCACCAGGTATATCTTGTGCTGTATTTGGGACTTTCAAAGAATAAGCACCAATCTTGAGACTTCAAACACAGACTTTGGCCAAGAGCCTTAATTTCCAATCTAAAGCTCTTGTACTTGGATCAGTCTTTCAGACTAATCACTGAATGTCTTCCAGTGGTCATAAGAGGTTACAGGAAAGGGAGACACTAGTCTTTAAAGGAATAATTACGGCACTTGGGAATGTCACAGTACTCCCAGGCTTTTCTTGGGTCTGTTGTGTAGCACCAAGGTCCATTCACATCTCCATCAGGATTCCTGCAATACTGTAACAAAGAATAAATACACAGGCTATTAGCCATAAAATAAAAAAGCCTATCAATTAAAGTTTCAAAATAAAGTTAAATTAAGTTTGGGAAATATTTTTTTAACTTCCTTCCTTGTAAGTGACTTTCAATTGCTTTTGTCAAACTCCTTTTTTTTTTTTTCTATTTGTTCTGTAAGTTTAGAAAAAGGTAATAAAAATGAAAGTTTCAATAGTAAATTTCAGTAGTGCAACCTTGGACCTCTGACCTCTCAAAAAGTAGGAGATCTTGACCATCAAATGCCGTTAAATAATTGACTAAAGCAAGCTTTAAAGTCATGTACCTGGTGAAAAAAATAATTCAATCTGGCAACATGAAACAAGGTTTTCATATCACATACAGAGTTTGTCATAAATTAGGCAAGTATTGTATATGGAATATTATAACTCTAGAGAACTAATGATGAGTATGTTTGTTAGGACTAGGAAGACAAAGGTCAGAAATGGAGATTGCCTTACAGGATGGGTCAGGTACATGTATAACCTTGTACAACGGGCTGTGGCAGAAGCTGGAGGACTAGAGATGGAATTACCAGAGAATCAAGGGCTACAATCCATTAATTGTGTATCTCAAGGAGCTTACACTGAACACTGGATTCATCACCATCTCACCTGTATCTGCTGCTACTGAATTCTATGACCAGGTTCTCTTTCTGTCAGAGGAGACAGAGATGCTGCTCACAGACCAACCCTAGATAGTCCTCAGTAGTGAAGAGAAACAAGTATCCCTCTGAGGCCCCTTGGTTGTGCTGTAGAAGCACTCAATAGAGCTTCTGGGCATCCTTATGTCCCACAGAAATACGGATTGTTCATGGCAACAAGAAGTATCATGGTCAGGTTCTTGGAGTGAACTGAGGAAAAGAAGTTAGTTAATAAAGACCTGTCACAAAATGCTTACTGAGGGACCCTGAAGAAGGCAAGCAAAGCTCAATGACAAGAAGTATTAAATGAACAGTTGTTTACATTTTTATCCAGGCCTGCTCTTGGATGAGTTGTGGGAGTGAAATAGTCATGGCTATGGGGTCTTTGAGAACTCCACTCTTGACAAGTTCTTCCCCTTGCAGTTTTTGATACTGTACCACGATAGTCTTTACCATTACCATGAATGCAGTCTGTGAAGAAAGAAGAAAAATGATTGTCAGATGAGGGCTGTTGGGCTGTATCCATATTTGATGATGGTGGTGAAGCAAACATAAATTTGAGGAAATACTACTGGGACTTACATGTCCTACATAATATGTAGGCAAGGAAAGAAGGGTAACATAGTGTCAGTGATGGCTGAAAATGTTATTTTAACTTCCTTGCATTTTAAAAGTCTTGTCCATGAACACAGAAGTCATAAATCAAAGCATAGATTCAGTTGATCCCTCATATCTCCAGAAGTCATGCACACATAAAGTGTTTTCTTTGTGGACACTGTTATGTCCAATGACAAATTTTACAGTAGCTAAAAAGCAGTAATACATGTTCAGCCAAAATAATTAGCCTTCTAAACAGAAAAATGTGCCATTTCAAAAAAAAAAAAAAAGACAAGAAAAAAAAAGACAAGAAAGTTGCCGTGCTCCAACCATCTACTACATAACAAAGTTACATCTTAATGGGAAAAGGAACCCTACAAATGTGAATGCATGGCACAGGAAAAGACTTTGGAACAGTTGCCAGCAAAATACCATCACTGCTGCATTTTCTGTCATTGCTAGTTACCTTCCCACAGTAGTGTGATCACTAGTATCCATCTCTTTCCAGTATTGCCAGATTTGGTAGACGAAAAAAGTGATTTTAGTCCAAAATCAAATACAGAATCCCTGTTATAAAATTGTGCAAGAATGCTCAGAAAACAAAGAGGGCAGATGCTGTATTTATTTAGAGTTTCCTGTATTTCATCCTCATTAAATTCCTGAAGATGTTTCCATAAAAAACAACTTCCTGGGTATGAGCATCTCTGACGGAAGCTGAAAGTATTCTTACCAGTATTTGTTTCCAGTGTTGTCTGAGGAGGTTTTGGTAAAGTCTGTAGTCCATGGTCATCACACCTCTTCAAGTCACAATACTCCCACCTCACACGGGGGTCAGTGGTGTAACACCATGGACGGCTATCAGCATCTGGGTTTCTGCAGTAATTTTGTCTCAGGTCCCTACAGATGCAAAGATATTATAACCCTATCCATGCCACTGCTCTGGGAAGAAGTCAAAAGAACATTTTGGAAAGCAGGTCTGTTGCAGGGTTAGTGTATGTCATTTATCACATATATTCTGTCACTGCTAGTTGAAACCTTTTTTCCACCATAAAGAAATCAGAACACATATACAGAATATTTAAATATGCCAAATACTTATTCATTGATCAGTGCTTATAGTAGAATATAATTTAAAAATCCAAGTAAGTAAATACACTTGTGTATAGCAAAGATATAACTATTTTTAATTTTTCAAACACAGTAATAGCTTTTAAAAAGAAACAGTTTTTGGCATTTTGGAATAAATAAATGGCAAATGGTAGGCATAAGAAAACATCTTAACCTTTCCTCAAAGCTCTAGTGATGTGTAGACTAGAAGACAAAGACTTAAACTCATGAATAATGTCATGCATACAAACAGTTCCCTTAAATACAAGGAAGAATTTATGCTAACTATTAATTGCTTTAGAAGCAATGTATAAACACACAGTAAATTAGTTTGAAGCGTAATAATGACTACTGTGGTTTCTTTCAAGATGAGGTTAATAGAAAATGTTTCTACATTAAAAAAGAAAGAAAAGGAAGGGATTATTTTTATCAAGTACACACCCTTTCCAGATCTAAAATCATTGTTATGAAATAATGATGCGAATCAAAACAAGTTCATGAATGACCATTGTCCATTGAAACCTGGAAATGGGAAACACACATACGCATTGGGGAAGTTGTCTGCCGTTTTGTTGTGTCGGTGAGGTGACATCGAGCTCCAGGCCTGACATTTCTTTCCCGTGACAGTGAAA
This sequence comes from Campylorhamphus procurvoides, assembly GCA_013396655.1. Classification (NCBI taxonomy): domain Eukaryota; kingdom Metazoa; phylum Chordata; class Aves; order Passeriformes; family Dendrocolaptidae; genus Campylorhamphus; species Campylorhamphus procurvoides. The sequence continues at coordinate 93,243 of WBMV01005073.1, forward strand.
GAAGCTGTACCACGGTAAGTCACACCATTGCCTTGATAGCACTCCTCAGTAACTTGAGCCTGCTCAGGCACATCAACAGCTGTAGTGAATAACAGAAACCAGTCTCTTGCATCTTAATACTTTGGCATTTATACATGAGCATAGAAAGCCAACAGAAAACAAGCCAGAGCACTTCATTGACCACCACACCATGCTCTCTGTAGCAGAATCCTTCTCAGACTGTAGATCAAAAGGAAGATTTCAAAAAATATTTGCAAAAAGTTCATGATACACCAGATTTAAAGCACTTGTACATCACTTTTACTGTCACGCATGGGGATTTATTTCAGCTGACAAGTCGAATAGTTAATATATGGATCAAAACCACTTCAGGGTAGGGGACTGTCTGTGTCTTTGCAACAGATACATGTGTGCAACAAGCCTGTCTTGTGTATGGAGAGTTTTTTTCTGGTTGCTTTCTATGAGGCCTTCATTCAGTGCTCTTAAATTATCTTATGTTTTGCTTTGGATTCAGTTTTTCAAGAACTGGCCTGTAAAGGCAATTAACTTTTCCATGAAGCTTTTAAGAATTTAAGGGTGGAGGTAATTACCACCTGGCAAAATGAAAAGACCTCTAGTATTGCAATTTTTCGTGATCTGAGTCAGTAGGTGACTTAAAACCTTCTGCACTTAACCATCACACTGTACACACTCCACATTAGGCCCAGATATTCAACTGATGCATGGCAAAGCACACAGTGACAGCAATAATACAACTAAGCAGAGTCACCCCAGATTTTTCAAAATAAGCCATGATGACCCTTCACTTCCAGTTGTCCCCTGTTCTTACCAGGGTTCTCTGGCTCTGTTCCATCACAGGAGGGGATGTTGCAATATTCCCACCGGGCAGTTCTGTTGGTGGTGTAACACCATGGCTGCTTCTCACCATCAGGGTTTCTGCAGTAGTTTTCTTCTAGGTTCCTGAAACAGGAAACCTGGCTAATAAAAGTCTCTCATGGAAATCTATTAAAGGTTATGAACAAAAGGAGAATGCTTCTTCCTTCCCAGTTTACATATTTACTGGTGGGTAACTGCTGCTGCCCTTTAGTAATGCCATCTACTATATGAATAATTGCAATTCTCTAGTGTTACAGTGCGCTAAAACAGACACCTGCTAGCTTGATGGATGAATTAAGACACAGCAGTACTTTGAGGCCAAGAGCAGCACAGCAGAAACACAGGGTGAAAGAATCTAGCCCCAAGCAAATATCATAATTGTGATTTTCTCAGTCCACATCGCTTCACCTGGGCAACAATGCAGTAAAAGGATGAAATAAGGAGGGAAAAAGTCAATCAAGCAGAGCTTGAAAGTCAGAAGAGAAGACACTAGTATCCAAGAGCAAAATATGAATAAAAATAAATATGCAAAAAATTTGAAAATATGATATCCAGCAGGTGATGAATACTGGTGTAACTGAAAAGCTTTGCAATATAGATGAAGAAAACTGAAGCAATTCTGTGCCTTGGTATTCTCATGGGCACTGAGTTACAGAGAAGTTTCGCTTACTTGCAGGGATAATTTTCGGGAGTGCGAGCGTGTTTGTGGGGAGACTGAGAGCTCCAGTGCTGACAGGTATTTCCCGATTCAGTAACAGCTATTGTGCCCCGATAGTCTTCTCCTCTTCCTGATAGACACTGACGTCCTGGTGCAGAAACTGGTGGAGGTGTTGCTGTTAAAGAAAAAGGAACTGGAATCTGTGTCTTCTAGACATAGTAAAAAAAGCAAAACTGCAAAACTACAAAACAAAACACTTTGAACTTCATAATTAAGTAGGCTTTTTAGCTTTCTTTGAAGGTATAAATATCAAAATATTTGAAAAGTCCAAAAGGTGGAGAAAAGATCTAAAGATATCTTCCTTAACTTTTCTCTCACCCTGTTTCAGCTTCCTCACAAGCAGTCTGGCTGCCAGAAGGGTGTTTGCATTTGCCCCTTTACAACAGCCAGGATACATTACCAGATACAAGAGTCAGGATATGAAAGTGCTAGCAGCCCCATCAGAATGCAGCTGGAAAATGAGCAACTGGTAATACTGTGAAGAAAACTGAGGTGAAAGTGGCAGGCCCATCAGTCGTACATAGAGGTGTAGGTGTAGGTGTAGATGTAAAAGAGAATACTCTTAAATGGTGAGAAACAGAAAGGATGAGGTCTGGTGAGAAGTCCCAAGGAAAAGTATCATGGCAAGGACAGGCCTTTGGGGGAAAAGAAAACTGAAAAAGTGGAGAATTTATCTGGAAGAGCAAAACAAAATCCAAAGGGTTTTCAGGAAGAGTGAGACTGTTTGATATCAAAAGATACCAGAAAAACATCAGAACCACTGAAATGCATGGTCGTGATAAAAGCATATCGAGGAAGGAAGATGTGACCAGGTAAAACCATTAGAAATTCCTATGACAGAAATGTCTAGCTTTGAGAGAGCTATAATATGTTCATTTCAAGGCGATCAATTTTTTTTCTATATAAAATTCAGAAGTATTTTATTCTTTCCTTTATCTTTGGGCTTCTTCTATTTATTCTAGCTCCTTGCATCACCCTGTTTTGAAGCTGTCTAGATGTCTTTATATCTAGATGTCATTGTGTCTAGAAGTCTAGAAGTTAAACTCACTGCAACGAGGAATGTCACAAAAATCCCAGCGTTTAGTAGGGCTGGTAGTGAAACACCAGGGCCGAGGTTCACCATCGGGATTACGGCAATAATTCATCTTCAGATCCTTCTCTGGAAAACTGAACAGGTTTGAAAAGTAAGTTTTAAGATATGTCACTAATGTCTGTAACAGTTATCCTGCCTGGGAAAGGATGGTCTTCAGACCAACATAGACAATAAATAGACCATCACAGAGTCTGACTCACTTTTCTGGGAGGTATCCATGAGAGTGAGGTTTCTGGGAATCCCAGCGCTGGCACTCAAGCCCAGACACTGTTGTTGCAACTATTCCGTGGTAGTTTTCTCCACTGCAGTGCATGCACTCTACTATAGGAATAATGCAGAATGAGAACAAGAGAGACAGAAAGTCCCAGACAGAACTGGTCCATAAACACTCATACTCATCTCACATGAAGCTCAAGAGCCTGAGCAGAGCACAAAACTGAAGAACAGTTTGTTTTCTGGGGTTTTTTGTTTGGTATTTTGTGTGTGTGTTTTTTTGGCTGTTTGTTTGTTTTAAAAGTAAAACTTATTTTCCTTGGTAAGATGACTTCAACTATCTCTCTCTCTCTTCTCTCTCTCTCTCTCTGTCTCTCTCTCTCTATCTATCTAATCTATCTATGTCTAAATACAACTATAACAGTTTATAGTATTTGATTAAAAATACCCCCAGCATTGCAGACTATAGTTTTTAAAAGAGCTGAATTTAAACTACTAAGCTATAATTTAAAATCTGTGCCTTGCTACTGTCACATTTTGTTGAGTTCCACACTAGCAACTCTCATTTGATTGAATTCTAGGGCCATGATGTGTGAATACACTCATATAGCTTTTTTTTTTTTTATCTAGAAGGAAAAAATACTTTAAATAACTGTTTTGCAGGTCTTTGATATCTTCCCTTTTGGAGTTGAAAATGTCTTTGGAAAGTTTCAGATTGAATTAAACTCAAGTTTAGAACAAATACTTAATTAAAGTGTCTGAATAGCTTCACATTCATCAATGCATCTTGCAAAAATAGAAAGAAGTCAGTATGTGTATTCTGACCTTCACACTCAGGGATGTTACAGTAATCAAATCTGGTATCAGGATCTGTTGTGTAACACCAGGGTCCCTTTTCATCATTATCAGGGTTTCTGCAGTAGTTTTCCTCCAGTCCCGCATTGGGATATTTTTCAGGTGTATAACTGGAAAAGAATTAAATAGGGTTACAGAATAAGGCAAGTGTCCCGATTGTTCAGCTGAGGACTCTAAAACCGAAACCTTTATCTGAGGACTGCTTTGTAGATGTTGGTCTTTAGAAGGCTCCTAATTGCTACTGTGTGCCGTTGCTGAAGAGTTAGAAGTGCCATAGCAATAGACTTCAGGAAATACTGGCTCTAAGGCCAGTCATGTGTTTAGTACTTGCATTCACTTTAGCTGTTTGGTTTCCAGCAATTACTGCTCAGTGAAGATACCATGAACTTCTGGAACATGTTCCTTGGGAGACGCAAAGAGAAGATATTTGCTGTATGCAAGAGTCTTCTGTAACCTGAAAGCTATAACTTCTGAATGGGTTACCAAATAAATCCAGTTAAGTGTTTTTCATTAAATACAAGAAATACTGCCCTGGTAAGTGTGGATTCACTGATAAAATGATGTACCTGTATCCCATCTGCCACATATTATACCTATAGTCAAGAGCAGAAGTTCTTGCCCTGGTGAGGTTAATGGAAAATCGTTATTTCAGTAGAACCAGGGGTTTTCTTGTCTAGTATTTCGCTCATGTATGTACCGCAAAGTTTAAATGCAACTACCAAGGCAGACAGTGCCTGTGTTGATCATGTAGCACCACTTGGAGGTCTCTGATACAAAAAATATTTTATAAGAAGACTTTTAACACCAAACAAATTGCTTACGAGACTAATTAGCACATATGCACAGCTTAACAAAATTTTGGAATAATATATAAACAGATATTAAAAGGCCTTACTTTGGTTTATGTGGGGCATTATCAGACCACTTCTGGCATCGCACGCCTTTCTGAGTTTTGGCTTCTGTTCCTCTGTAATCCACTCCTTTTCCCTCCTTGCATTCTAGAAGGTAAACTGAAATGATATGTGCTTATTTAATCAGTGTCATGACACGTCTATTGGATTCTAGCATATAAAAAAATCCATGTTCATGTTAATACGTTTAAATACATTTGGTCACATTTTGACATTCTTAAGCTGTCAAAAATAGACAGTTCACATGGTAAAACCTACTAGTTATCAGATGTCCAAATTGTATTAATTAGGACTGAGAAATGTATGTGAAAGGAAAAATCTTCCACCCCAAAATCCAGAGAAATAAGTGTAACACAGCCTGGTTATTTTGGTGGGAATATGCTATAGTACATTTAAATGATAAAATATGTCTTTAACATTTAAAATGGCACTATAACAAAATAGAAACACATTGTGTTTACCTTACCTCCTACGATGTTATTATAGTTGTGCACAGTAATTAAAATCAAACCTTTAAACAGTCACCTGAATTCAGCTGAAGACAGCAAAACAGATGCACAGATGTGTTCACATACTATATTACCATTTTAAATATTTTTTTTTTAAGTTCATATAAATTCAGATGACATTTTTTCATTAAAGTTCACCATGTAATGAATGAGATTTAATTAATTCATTATATGCTAAAACAAGGACTCTCTACTGTATAATATAAAATGGATAGTTGGCTGAAGGTGCATATTATATACACTTTTGCAGTTTATCTTCATAAAGAAAGATAAATAAGGACTGAAAGAATTAGCAATGAAATCCTGTCCGTGTATAAGACAAGGGGAATTGTAATGCTGAATAAGTCTGGGATTTATGTTAGCAGCCTTTAAATTGTTTTAAATTAATAATCAGTAAATTAAATGAGAAGTGAAAGCTCAGTGTTACTTTTTCCCAGGAGGTGGGAGCAACCATAAGCCCATTGCAGCCTCCAAGTTGGTGACTGCTATGGGAGAGGCAGCTTGCGAAGGGCATCTCTTCCACTCGGGAAGAAGTTCAGATCCTGGCATGTTCCCTCAGAGCTTCTATATCTGCAGTTCAGTGTCAGTCACTGTCAGGCAACTCATTCTCTGGATTGGAAAACCATGCAGGAACTCATTTAACATTTCCCTAACAAAGCAATCTGTCTTTAGGTTGTGACCTGGTCTGTTTCAATGTCTTTAGGTGGCGTCCAAGTAAAATACTTGTGGAGACCCAGTTTTTCCACAGTTTTTTTTCGGCATCAAAGTTGTATCAAAGCTGACATACAAACAGAAGAATAACAGCAATCTGGAGAAATAATGCCAATTTATACACATCTGTCTTGCCTGAAGTGATAAGAATGAATCTTTGAATCTGATATGAGGTCCAGCTTTCCTGAGGGCCAATAGGTAGTTTAGATTTGTATTTATAGATGCACCTTTGAGCATGCTTTTATTTTCAGGTATGCATAAGGGAAAGCTTACTCTAGAAACTATAGCTGGAAGTCGTTTGGATCCCTCAAACAATTTTGCAATGAAATAACATTAAACTCCTCAATTACTGAACATTGACTTGGTCAAGTGCTGACTTTCTATTTGTGTAAACTTTTGACCATTTATATAACCTTTAGGACTTTTTCTGTCTGATGACAAATGACTAACTTTGATCCCCAAGCTCAACCAGTGTCCCTTGGGTTAACTATTTACAAACAGATATGTAGATAACAATTCCCAAATACAGCTTCAAATCTTTTTGCTTTTTCTATAAGTCAGAGAAAGTTAACTTTCTCTTTTATAGCACATATAATAGGAAAAAAACTTTTAAAAATGTCAGTTTTATACTAATTGTCATCCTTTGACCACAGTGATAAATAGCAACTAAGTTTCATTGAGTAATTGCTTCAACTTTAAAAAAAAACCTCTTGGTTTCAGCAATAGTATCACAAAAGCCACTGGACATATGAAAGGAATTTGCTTGAAGTATCAGGACAGCAGCAGCTGCAGGAGAGACTGATGTGATCTGCCTAGGTAAAAGCTACATTTTCCATTCTGTTCTGCAACAATAGATGGAATGGATGTTATCATTAGAATGGACATGTTATTATTTGAGGCTCTCTACAAATAAAAAGATGAGCAACAGAGAAACCATCTAACACATACACAATAGGTTGTGTTTTTGATGTTCATCATACCAATGTCCACCTTTTGGTTTCTGTAGGTAGAGGTGTAATTTTTGGACATTTCGGTCACATCAAACAACAGTTTTTCACAATTTTACTGGTGAGGTTCTGTGTTTCAAGAAACTAAAGGTCTGTGTCAAAAAAAAGTAGTAACAAATCCTCACTGAATATTGCAGGACCAGTTCTAACCTCAGTAAATTCAAGGGATGTCTCAAAAACAAACAAAAATCACAGTCCAGATCTTCACAGTAAACAAAACCAATAGGATTATTTACATATAAGTTACTCATTCAGTCTTTTAACTTGGTTACTTGACAACTGATCTATTCAGTTTTCCTTCTACAATAGGAAATGCAGAAGCTTTCTTAGCATTGTTTCATATAATCCTCATCCATAACAAAGATGATCAGAAATAAAACAATGTACAAAAGTAGAATACAAAAATTTACCATATCAATTAATTACTCCATAAAAATAAGATCAGGATAAAAATGTCACCAAATTCATTAATTGAAGAATACAAACATCATATAATAATATACAAATATTATAGATAATTTTTATCTGAAGCACGGTTAACACTCTAATACTTCTGACAATGAGTGCAACTAAAATAAAGCTGAATTGAGTCCCACCCAAGTGAACTGTGAATTTTCTGTAGTGATACAAATGAAATTGTTTGGTAGTTCCCATCAGTTTTCCTGTGGGCAAAGGTCTGTCTCAGAAATCATTGTCAGCACAAGCAGCTTCTCTTAGTATCCTCTGCAGAGGTTATTTGCGTTCAAAAGAAGAGAAGATACTTCTAAGCATCTCCATTACTCCCAGCACCTTCTGCATTCCCCAAGCCATACTGCTCCTTTCTGCTTGTGAACCCTAGGATTTAGGGAGTGGGAAAGATGCTGGAGCACTAATCTGGGGAAAAAAAGAAACCTGTATCACTGTTATACCAGCTATGTGACAAATCCCAGGTGTTAGGTACAGGCTGACCTACCCACTTTGTCTGACTCAGTGAAGACTTAGCCCCCAGTTACAATAGTGTTACGTGAGTCCCAATGAAAGCATATCTCAATGAAATAATATAAAAACAATACATAGACATACTTCTTTTTTCGTAAAGAACTGCATTTGTTCTTCTGAATATCATTGCTGTTTTGGTGTTCTCAGACAATGTTAAACACTGTTGGTCTTTGCTGGTAAATAAGAAGGCCCTGTTGAAATTAAGAGGAGAGAGAAATGTAAGAAACAATAGGTGAATATATATTTATTTTCCTGAACAACTCTTTGAGTATTCTGTTATCATTTTAGCAAGCACTACAGTTCTGTGATATTTAAGATCAAATGAGGTTTTTGAAACACTGAATATTGCAGCTCACATTTTCAGTGGTGATTTTGACTTGTGAATCGTCATATCAAAATAGGTTGAAAGAGAACTACAAGAACAAATTATAACAAAGAATAAAGAAAGTTTATAATGTGTCAGAGGTTCCACAGAACATATTGAAGAGGGTATATGCACAAGGTACATTGACCTTATTTCAGAAAAATTAGTGATTATTCGAGGAGTAAGGCATTCTACAGTATGCAGCAGTTACCAAGGAGCAGGTAAAACACAACAATCCAGGACCTTGAATTATCATGTGATAACTGTTCTGAATCACTGTGCATGAAGGAATGTAAGCACTTTGTAAGACACAGCCTTTTATCTTTTCAGTAAGTGCCACAGCTCTAAGGCTGCAAAACTGGAGCAGATGGTGTAACCTTTACAATGTAATCTAAGGAAACCTCCTGACAGGCGAAGTAATTCCTACAGCTGGCTTTTCTGAACCAAAACAAAGTGCAACAGCAGCATGGCATTCAGTGGGCTGGTGTATATTAGGAAGATAAATACTCATAAAACATATTCTGTAGCCCTGCAACCAGCTGGCATGGCCCCAGTGTGCCTCTGCTTGTAAATTCATGCAGCTTCTCTCTGAGAAGGAATCACATCTGGACTCACTGCTGACAACCATGTCTATGAGTTGTCTGGGGAGTGCTGGCTGTCCTGGGTCAAAACTACACCAGGCACTGTTACCCTCAATTAAACTCGGCTGTGAGTAATGTTAAATTTGTAAGTAGGGATGTAGCTAACAAGCATAGCCCATGATCTGAACTGATTGGTCTGATTCACTATTGTGAGAACACTGAAGTGTTGGTCTGATCTTAATGCTCTGCCAATTATTTATCCTTCTTCTCCCATATCCTTTCCTGCCATATAGCACCTGTTCTTGCTTGATTGTAATACATCTCACATAATTAATTAGGGAGACAGTAAACTGATGTTACTCAAGTGTCAGGTGATGGTAGGCTCAGACCTGAGGTAGAAGTTAAGGAATGATACTATGTCTGAATATGCATCAGAAGACAACCATAATTCCCTGAAAAGTGTAAATATATAAAATAAATATAGAGACCTGCCCTCTCTGCCTTCCTCCCTACCATGTGCTGCTGAAACTCTGCCCTCTGTGGTTTTCAGAGAGGGAAACTGAATAAAAGGGAACACTTTGCACAGTCAGCAAACCCCTTTCATGCTTCAGTGTTAGACCTCTTTAAAATAAGTCTCATTTCCCCTTTTGATTCAAAGTTACAAGCCACATTCAAAAAATTATCAGGCATACCTGCCTTGAATGAAAGCCCTAAGGAGAATCAAGTGCTCGAGACAACCCTGCAGACAGTTAGTTTGTTGAGTTCAAAAGCATGTGCTGCAGAAGCAGCAGGTTGAGAACTCATGAAGGCTGGAAGAGAAAAGCCCCCTGCCCCATACATGAGGACTGTCTCCCACTGCAGTAATGGGCATCTCTCCTCCCTTTTCCAGTTTCCTGCTACACTGCTGGAGCTTAATAGGCTCTGAGTCTTCGGTGCAGGACTCTCAGGAGCCTTAGGCTCAGAGCAATAGTCTCCCCCTGTCAGGAGCATGAGCAAAGGCCAATGGTACAGACTGGTCAACATCTTTTGTGCTTTCTAGCCCCCTGAACCTGGTTAAATGCAAGTGCAGAGAGAGAGCTTGGGTAGAAGCAGAGTTTAGGATTATTAAAGCTTAGGTGTGCATCTCTTTCTCAAAGTAAATAGAAGTTATGTAAGTCCAAATTCTAGTAAATTGCATAATAATGGATGTATCTGCAAGATAGGCAATGCAATGAACATAAGCAGTGCCATTATTACTGTCCTAAATGTCCAAGAAATTAGTTATGACTCTTTATTCACAAGGAGTGCAAGAGTCTTGATAAAACGAATCTAAGTTGGTTTCCAGTGTGCCAAGATGTGCATCAAGATATTATAAAGTTTTTCAATAAAAATTCAACTTAATTTTATTAATTTCTCTGTTTCTACAGTCTTCATCAATATGTCCCAGGCATTCTACTTGTATACATCTTTTTTGTTTTCCAGCAAACCTCAAACACACATATTCCTAAGAACTCCCTTGAAAGTTCAGACTGATGGTAAATAAGGCAGATGCTCCATCATCTGCAATGAAAGGTATTTATGGGAACCAGCGGGACTTACCTGCAGGCAAACTTGCTTTCCTTTTCACATTGCTCTGCGCATTCTTCTTCACTATTTGTCTTATAAATTTGCTTCATTGGATTGAGCAGCCAAGCTCCCTCTGTTCTCACATAGTGGTCAAGGATGCTTCCTTGCACTAAAAGGAAAAAGGGAGAAAGAGTTGAAAATATGAATGCCGATATGATTTAGTTCAAACTTTCATGTTAAATTCTCTGTCACCTAGTTGTGTAACATCATCATTTAACTGCTGAAATAATTGGGTTAATGGTGACAAAATATGGATAAATCTTGCCTCCCTGGTGTGGTAAAAGGTTACATCTCTGAAAACCCAGTGTAAGGCAGGACAGAGTGGCTTGAACAGTGTTTTGTGTAATTCTGAAAGTCTTAATAAGTACCATCAACATAGGGTCTAAAGTGATGGGAATACAGATGACCCAAGGAGCAAAAAAAGTGAGGTGTTGAAGAGAGAAAATATTGGCCATGCATACTTTGGAGACAGTGGAGAAGTGGGACTCGAGAAAGAGGTGAAACAATGTTTGTCCACTGCTGGTATCTACATACACAGAATGGCTTCAGTTTTATCAGTCACCTATTTTCAAAGGTTCTTACTCTTGCAAAAAAACCAAAGCATCCTCAGCCAGCAGGGTTATCAGATGTTCACTTTGTCATTTTTGTAATAACCTTGTATTGAACTTCCTTAATAATCAAGGTGTCAGCTGTTGCCCTCCATTGCAATGAATTAACACAAGACATTAAACTGGTAAAATAAATTCACCTAACAACCTCTGTGCTACAGCTGTGTGTGAAATATATAGGATGCTAAAAAGTGCAGCTATGTTTAATAGTAGACTCAAAAAATTGTACAGGTACAGTCCTCCTTATAAAGGACTTCTCCATTTAGTATTTCCTTTTCCTGTTCCAGCTATGTGACCTCTGAATGCTTTAGTTTAGTTAGTTTAGCACTGTGACTTTCATGACTTCCAGCTGCAGGGTCATGCAGTTGTATGAGTCCTGCGAATTTTACAGTTTCTTTATCAGATGAGCATATGACTCTTCTGATAAATGGTTGGCTCTGGGAGTTACCTGTTCTGCATGTTTTCAATTCCAAAGAGACAGCTGGCCCACGGTCTTTGCAGCACATCTCAGTCCTGCTCTGTGTTTTTGTGCCTGGCTTTACAAAATTGCTGAATAAAAGGCAAACAGAGAATGAACCAGACCATGACTGCCCTCTCATGTATAACAGCCATGCTGCAGATAGAAACTTCTTGCTCCTTCTGTATTTTTCCTGACCCTTGTCTGTCTCAGCCATAGGCCAATGCCAGCAGGAGGGACAATAAGCCTTCTTGTCCCACTCATACCCATGGCCTGTGACCAGGGGCTTCACTGTCTTGTTCAGTGAAATATCTTTTCAACAGCTTATCCCTTTCCCAAGTAACATTCTTGTAGTGTGAAGCAGGCTCGTGTGCCTCCTGGTATTAAATTCCTTCACCTGAGACATACCTCAGCCTGCAGGTGACTATTTGCTTAAAGATACTTTTGAGCCTACAAGTCAGAGCTGATAAAATAGAGATAAAAGCCAAATTATGCTTCCTCTCATACCACTGCAAAACCAGAGAAGTCACCAAAGGGTTTTTAGTGCGTTTAGACTAGGGGAAGAGTTTGGCCCTAAGGTCTGACAGCTAGTTTAACAGTATGCATGGAAGGAAAGGGTAGCTGCTGAAAAAGAAAAGAATAAGTGAAACAGGATACAATGACATTTCATGTGACAGGCGGAAGAATCATCGATTCCACTAGTTATTTCAAAACAAAAACATTAAGAAATGAGTTTTGAGAGAAAACATTCAACTGGGTTAAAACAATGTCATAGGGATGCTGCAATGCTCTCCAGAAGGAAGAGAAAAACAAGTAAAGAATTCCTATTATGGTACAGCTTCCATGCAACATTAATTCTGTTCTGTTTTGACATTTTGCAATAATATTTTCTTTATTATTGCAGCATTTTATTTTAGAAATATTGACAGGGTCATAATTGATTTGAGTCACAAAAATATTTTTCTCTTTTTCTGCTATCTTTATGTGGCAGGACATACTACTTGAAGGGAAAAAAAAAGGAAAATATGCAATCTGAATACAAATGCAATAAATTCTCTTGCTATCATTTTTCTCATGTCTGTGGAATTTTACAGTCTTTGAAAGATGTATTACTATCTTATTCAGAAATGCAAATATTTACTGCCATTTGTTACAGGATTTGCAAACAAAAGCATGAAGTATTGCACATAAAAGCCTAAATTCTATATTTTCCTCCCTTATATAAAATTCTCAATTTTTTGAGAAGGGTATTTGATTTGACTGAAGCTGTTTTTCTCCAAAACCAAAGCTTAAAACCAGAATTTGACCTAAGATGATAATTATTAACATCAAATAACAGCTAGATGTTTTTATGCTGGAGTATATCTCTAATATTTCTAGATAAAATCTAGCCATACGTTTTCCTAGCTGTTACCTTTTTTGATATTTTATGACTACATACATAAAGTGTCTTTTTTATTCTATTGGATATTTTTATATGCATTGGCACATTCATAACTATATTTTTTTTATTGCAGTCACAAAAGACTGTGGTTATATGGACATCTGAAAGAAGATGTGTGAATTGAATTGCATAGTTCATTGGAGTTTAAGGTTTACAGGACAGAGAATACTTATATTTGAAATTTCTGCAAGAGTTGTACTGTATGAAACCCAAACATATATATATACACACAGAGCTCTATTCGGTTCTTCTGTGTTACAATTGTTTTTCTATCTTCCACAAAAATATCTTTTCATACCAAAAATAGTGCGAAAAGTAACACTGGCCAGATTTTTGCCCTCCTATCACGTGGAATTAAAAATTTCTTGTTAAGAATGTGGCTATGTAAAAGACTGAAACTGTGTGGAAAGATTTTTCCTTTTTTTGGTGATTCTGTTTTGCACAAGCATTAGCAAACTTTAAAACAATCAAAATACGGATCACAGTACTTGGCAATAAAAGAGAAAAGAAACCAAACCTGAGATAAAAGGTGGCTGAAACCAGTGGGAGCCACATCTTTGTACAAGCCTTTGGCAGCAGCTTCCCAAGGGTGCCCCCATTCCTGGTCATGGAGCAGAGTTGTGGGGACCCACTAGTTCCTAACAGAGACACCAACGCTGCTGCTCTTCTGGTCCCTCTAATGAACACAACTCTGGAACAACCACAGCTCTTGCTTTATTCTGCAGCAGCTTTTGGTGGCCAGCAAGCCCTCAATCCACCACACCCAGGGAATTTGTAATGCAGGAATTTGAGGACCTACACTCACCATGCAGAGATTGCAAATATTTGGCCCCTGTCTCACCAAAAAAAGTAGAAGGCAAAGGACTCTTACCTGAGCTGAACAAGAACAGAAAGAGAAAGGCAACTTTGCTAATCCCCATTTTGGCCACACTGGTGGGTGCTGGAAGTTGTGTGTGTCAGTGCACAAAGTTTTATTGACTCACACTGGAGTGAGGCAGCATCAAACAAACAAGGCAGGAGGATTAAGTTAATCATTCTCCCATGCTGTTCCCCCCTTGCTGTGGTGTGGCCATTCAAACAACCTTGAATTGGATGGATTACCAAATCAGATTCAATCATTTCTACTGGATGCTATCAAATGTGAAGGAGCTTTCTTGTTTTACAGGATATGTTCTGTTCTCACATGGTTAGGTCTTTCTCTACTAGAGAAAAGACAGAAATAATGTTGCTGGAAAACATGGGAAATCATGTGTCCTGGCAAAATTTGAATTTCTACTGAGACTGTAGTCCCAATAGTAAAGTCAGCCATGCATACCTGCATTGATTTATAAGAAGCAATTTCTATTTAATCTCAGGCTAAGAAATAATTCCTTTTCTGCTATGTCTTCCTGATCTGGACTTTTCTTTCTTCCTTCTATTTGGGAGTAGGACTAAATTTTTATTTCAGTTAAACTTTAGTTTTAGGAAGAGACTCTTAATCTTAAACATTCAATTGAAAAGCCATACGTAGCAATTTAGTGTTCTTCCTCACCAGACATTTAACCTCACACTGCATGCACAAATCCATCTAGTGGGGGTGTCAGACTTTGCTCATCTGTGTGCTATCCTGATTTCAACATCAGCTCACTCTGCAATTCCCAAGTAGCCTTTACCTTGAAAAAGCTGCACTGCAGCACCATTTCATGCCTTCTCTTGCAGGTTAGCTCACTGGTGTTGTTTCAAAACAACTTGTTGAATCAAATGTGCTAGTGACTCACCAGAGGCAGGAGCAGGATGAATACTGGATGAGGAAAGCAGACTTAAATGGGCACTGCTGGCTCATGCAATTCAGTCTTCAACTGAAGGCCAGAAGTTCACAGAATCATGAGTTCCTTCAAAAAACTAATGAGCCTATCCACTTTCTTGTTGTTCTACTTGCTTTAAGTGGAAATTACCTTGTATTGATGGCTTGGGATAAATTAGCTTCTATTTTACCGATTATGTGAAAAATCTAGGGCTGATCTGACTTGTGGTATTATGCTATTCTTCTCCTGCAGGGTACTGTAATACTATGTTATTCGATTGTCTTCTGTGCTTGAGTCTATTTCAATGCAACTTGTGAACAATGGCAAATCATAGTATATCTGTAGAGGCTTGGGGTACCATTAGCATTAGTCCAGGGAAACAAAGCAGATTGGCCCAAGAGAGGAGCTGATGGGAGCTGGACTCAGCTCAGGGAAACACTTGGAGGGTGACAGAGAGAAAGGGTTGGATGTAGTGCAATTATATGTGGGCTTGGGCTTATCATGTTTTAGGAACAATTACTCATTGGGAAAGAAGGATAAAACAGAAAAGCAGAAAACAAAATAGGCTTCACTAGCAAGTAGGCTTTTGAGAACTATTCAGGTTTGGTTTAGCCCCACATGTTCTTAACAATCTTAACCCCATTTTCAATTCTTGCTCCAGATCCTGTTTTTCCTCTGTCCTGCTCTATATCCCCTGACTTCCTTGTCACTGTCTTTTCCACAGCCACAGCCAGCATCTGCTTGCCAGTCCCTGTGCCTCTTTCCCGACAGATATTATCAGGTAGTGTTTTTTTCCTTATTCTAATGCGAAACTTACTTTCTACTGAATCCTGCCATCCCCAGCATCTCTGGCACCTTCCCCAGGCTTCTCTATCCCCCATTTCCACTGAGGTTTTTGGAGGGTTAGTGTGTTATGGTGCACAGCTGGTGGTTAAAGTCTAAGAAAAAAGCTGCATAAGTAGCTGAGAGCTGCTGTTTGTCCTGCATGAGAGAGGTTCGAAAAGCCTTGACTCGTAACTGAGTTTGTAAAATTCCTTGATAAAGACTATGTATTAGATATTTTAATTAGATTCGCTAATGCAGTTAAGAAAATCTGCATGCATGATGTAAACAAACTCTTTGGTAAGCTTTCCTTGTGCTAAAGGGCTACATATACTCCTCCAGAGTCTATACCTCTACCTTATATTCTATAGCAGTTGCCACTTTTAGGCTTTAGTCTGGTGCTTCTCTCAGTCTCATTGCCTTGAATCTGATTAAAATGCACCTACATTGGTGTGGATGTTTGTGACTTATTTCTGAGGAAAAGAGAGAAAACTTGTATTGCCATTTCATTCAGATTTAGAGAAATATTATTAATCTTTGTCTTAATAAATCTGATCCTGGAAAGCTGGACTTGAGAATATTGTCAGCAATTGTTCCTTGTTAAAAAATTATCAGTCCCTAAGTCTTCCAAAAGGAATGGTCAAAACAGGAGAAATGTCTTTTATCTGACAGACTGGCACTCCTCACTGCTGTCTTGTGACAAGGATGTGACCCCTCAAGGCATTGTGTTTGAAAGGATCTCTTGTAAACAGTTGATTTATCTGGCTCCTTTTGTGCCTTTCTGTCTTTTTTCTTTTACCTTGCAGATTCACACAGTGTCTAAATCTTTCCCCAGTTTTGGTCTTGTGGTGTTTGTTCTCATTTATTTGATCACTGTGAGGCCCACCCAGAGGTGGAAGTTTATCAGATCTTATTTCAGAGTCAGGGTACATTAGTTAGCACAGTGGTTAAAATATAAACAACAGTAGAAGGCTTTTTAAATAGAAGTTGACCCTTGAAATTGGGTTTACTGTAAGCTCAGAAAAATCTCCCCTGAAAGAAATTGCAAACAATGTCAGAGTACAGGTCACATAAATTAACATAAACACAATCAGTCTAAATTGCAGCATTTGAAAACATCAGAAACCAGCCACTTGGGTATGACTTACTTTCTAAGAGGAGACGACCAAAGGTGAGATTCAGTTGCCTTTGAAAATGTTCAAAGGAAGGGAAAATCTCAAAAGGGAGCTCTAAGGAAGGGCAGATCTGCAACTTTGGGGTGAGCATGAACTAAAGGAGCTTGTGCAATTGCTCCAAAGAGTAACCCCATGACATAGATCCATGGGCAGCTGGGAAATAAGGAAGGTACTTTCTTTTCAAATACAATCAGAACAAGTAATGAATGAGAGACCAACACAGCCTTCATTCACAGAGTCAGAGAGAAATTTGGGCAGTAGTCCCAGAGGGACAATATGGATGGGTTCTAACAGCAGGAGCTGCTGAAGGTGAGGTGGGAAGGGGTTCAGAAAGGGAAAAGCTAGCCAAGTTAAAAATACATCCTGTCTTTTCTCTGCACATGAAAGAGCACAGAGGGCAGAAGACCTCGTAGGTAAGATCATCTCTGGAATTTCTGGCCATAGACACTAACATATCCAAGGAAAGGAAAGTGACAGTGGCATCACTGAGATACATGGAACATGTTCTTCCAGTAGTAAAAGCTTTAGTCTTTGGAATGTTCATTTGTTCTGGCTGCTGTCAAACATAAGAAACCAGCAGAATAAAGTCAGATAGAAATATGAAAAGCAGAGAAGTTGGGAAGTGAGCAGTAGAAAGAAGTAGAAAGATCTAAAGAATTAGCTACTTGTGATTTTGCATTACTGAAAAAATATCTGGAAATACAGGAACTGTGCAATTGCCTTTAGCAGAGGGGTAAAGAGCATTAATGCCATGGATAATCTGACAGCAGCCTTTACTGGATGTGATTATGGGAAAATGCAGTTCTTTCCCCACTTTAAAAGCAATCAGCTGAAGAGTAAATTTGGATGTAAACACTTACAAATAGTGCCTGGTTCAGCAGCTGGCACCTAGCACATAGTGTGCTACAATTCTTTGTACACGAGGAACAATTTCATCGTGTCACTGCTAGGCAAAAGGGTAAAACCATTCTTCATTTCCTAGACAGAGAACTTTGGAGAAACCACAGCTAATCTAAAGGATGGAGGACAGTAAAGCGACTCTGTGGAATCTACTGAGGCTGGGATCTACT
This sequence comes from Campylorhamphus procurvoides, assembly GCA_013396655.1. Taxonomy (NCBI): domain Eukaryota; kingdom Metazoa; phylum Chordata; class Aves; order Passeriformes; family Dendrocolaptidae; genus Campylorhamphus; species Campylorhamphus procurvoides. The sequence goes on from WBMV01005073.1 coordinate 111,024, forward strand.
GGACTGGGCTCTAGAGGGGTGGGATCTATGCAGTGGATAGCTCTGAGTCTTGCTTGAGTGCCCCTGCATGCAACACTCAGCACTAGCAGACTGTGAAGGGGTTCAGGAAAAGCACTACAGCACTGTGCTGTAGCTTACTCCATGTTTCTGTTAGTGGAAGTGTGTGCCCCACCTACAAACTTGTCCTTTCTTGATTTTGTTATTGTCTTGCTGTAGTGCCATCACCACCCTGCCCTTGAGTGCTAGCCACTCTTTCCATGTGGGGCTGCACCACACAAATAGAGAAGCAGCACATAATAGGACCTGAAATGCAAACTATATGTCTATTTTCCTTTTTAATTCTGTTTTCTTCTTGGAACAGTCTATAAGAAAGAGAGTTTGCCTGTTTGCACTCAGGCTCCTCAAAGACTGGTGCACGGTAGGTCATGACTACACTGTTTTTGTGTTTAACAGGCAAGCAGTTCCTGTCTCTGCTGTTCCAAATCACAGGACTCAGCTGTGACTGCTGTTCTGGAACCCATGAGGAGAGAGGGTTGTCAAACTCCTATCAGTCCTTTCTCTCACACTTAATGGTACAACTTAACCCTTTGACCACTCTGTTCAAAATGCTTGGAGTTACTGGGGAGTTGTTGGATGAGGCAGATATTTGGCAGCAGAGAGTGGAAGAGAAAATTAAGAAAAGAAACATTAACTATTATTTTACTTCTGGTTAGAAAAACAGATAACAGGACGTGTGGAGAGATTTTGCATTTTACCCAACAGTTGTCCAAGTGCCTCCAAAGACCCCAACAAATACCTGGTATTTGTGCTTTTTGTTTTTGTGTTTTTATGCACATTGACAGTTATATATAAAGATCTGTGCAGCACTGGTTTGTTTACTGATGCTTCCAGCTAGTGATGAAATCAGCTCTCTATAAATGTCACTGTAATAAGATGAATGTTTATAGCTCCTTACTTCTATGACAGTTTCAGAAAAGAGAGACAAGCTACCTCCATTTCCCATGCAAAGTGTTTATTGAAATTTCCAAGTGCAGTTTCTGCTTGTCACTTACATGTAGGTTTATTTCCATGCTTGTTCTTGGCTCATTGACTTGCATAAAGGAAGGATGTTCTAACCAGTTTAATGGTTAAAATGAAATGCTAAAAGGAAAAGGCAGCAAATTATATTGTTAATATTCCATTCAAGGCTGTTCAACTGATCAGTTCAAGCCATTTGAGTCAGTGAGATTCTCAACAATATTTCAGCCAGCTGAGAATATTACGTTCAGATTTAGTTTAATATTTTGGCAAATTGCATGCGTTTGGTGTGTCAGTGTGTATAAGTGTGTGTGTGTGTGTGTGTGTGTGTGTGTGAGTGCACGCATGGATGTGTGAGTATGTGTGTTTCTATGCGTGAATACAACCTACTATAACAAGTTTATTTACAAGCAGTTTATAAAAGTGTTATGACAGTTCCAGTTTAATGGATGTTGCATAAAACTCCTTTATTCTTTAATAATTTTTATGTCCCTATCCAAAAAGACCTTGCCATTAAATACCACAGCTTGTGTTTGCTAAAGACCTTCCTCATTGGTTCCTATTATATTTTAACTCAAAGTAAATTTCTGCAAGATATGCCATTTACATGTACCATGTGTTCCAAAGACTGCAGCATATCATGTTCTATTTTTGCCACAGAAAGTGCAGAAATATGAGATTCGTCACAAACAATGGAGTTCCATGGAGCGGAAGGTGGATGAAAGTGAGGTGAAAGCTTACAGGAATGATGCTGTGAGAAACTGGAGTTATCCTCATAACTTTTTCCAAACTTGTTTTTCAAACACTGCAAGACCTTCTATAGTGACAAACTACCCATTAGTCTTTTAACATCTTGTGTAAGACACCTTTTTGAAAAAAAATGCATTTCTAGCACTCAGAAAGGTTTGGAACGTTGCAATTATTTACAGGCTTAAGATATAGGAAGACAAAAGAAAATTACAGTGCTACATTTGCAAGTATGACATACAGTGCACTGAGGCAGACCCAAGAAGCATAGATGAAATGAAAAGAATGGTGTTTTTGTACCAGGGCTGCCGTCCCACCTGATGAAAAAATGCAGGTGTTATTAGCACAATCAGGATTCAAATTCCTATGTTCTAAGGCAATGTATTGACACAATCCCAGTGGTAATGACACAGTCCTAGTAGTCAACTGTAAATATAAAATTAGATTTACTACTTAGGTGCACCAAAAGACTGAAAAACACGAGAAACCTTGCCTAAAACCAGACAGATGACTGACATTTAATCAAGAATTCCCATGCTGTAAGATTACAGCTAAAATCTCCACTGGAGAAAATAATTCAACATTTCCAGACTGCATTCTCACAAAAGCTAAAAACATATCCCAAGTCACAAAATTATGCACAGAAAAGACATTAACAACTGTGTAATCTAGTTAAAGAAGATTCAGAGAATACTGCAAAGTGAAGGCAGGACAGTCTTCAGTTCTTGAGAACATCCTGTAGCAAGAGGATGGACTTCTAATGAGACACATGGATTCTTGAGGAAAAAAAAGAAATTCCAAATATGATACATAATGATGTGAAAATTGTTACACTGACAGTCAGCCCAAATCTAACCAAATAGTACTGAGAGGTACACTAACAAAAGTGTCTGAGGAGAACGGCCTCTTTTATACTTTGAAATAAGAACAATAACCTTTGGTTTACATGAAAGAGCAGCAGCGTTTCAGTGGCAAATGCATGGGGTTGTTGGGTTCCATGGGCAATATGCTGCACATCTGTGCTACTGTGACCTGTGCCTTAGAGGAAGACTGTGCAAAACCTCTGCAGGCAACAGCATTGCCTCGGGGGATAGCAGGGGGAAGGGCAGACCCCCAGCAGGCACAGTTCAATATTTACTAGCAAAAGTCAGTAATACCAGAAATTTCCATTAGACAGTGCCCATAGGACCTGAAGAATGTCTTACAGGAACCAAAAGAAACAGGAACAATTTTTGGGCCCAGCCAGTTATTACAGAGAATCCATGCCAATGTTTATTTAAAGAACAGCACTACTGGCAGAACTTGCAAAACCAACAGTACATAGGGGATGGAAAGCAAGTGCCAGATGGCAGCAAGCCTTTCATGTGCTCTGGGGAATGTTGCACTCAACAGGTTCTGAAAGCATCCAAATTTACTGAGCATATAGTTCAAGTTATGCCTTTGGGGCTATATTACAACAGGAGAAGTAGGGAGAGATGAACTCTGAGTACTATACTCGAGCAGAAAACTGGTGCAACCATACCAAATGCCATCAAACTCACCACTCTGCCTGCTGGAGTGGGTAGTTGTTTTTTCCACACAAACACCTAACCTAGCAAGGTTATCCGATTGCAGAGTGCAGCACAAAGTTTTGCTAAGGTGGTGAAAGTGAGTGGAATTAATCACAAGAAGCAGAACCACCATACCTTCAGCCAGCTCCTGGTAGCACAGGCACAGCCCAGCTTTCCCTTTTCTTACCCAAGGTACAGCTGGGTTGGGTTGTTGCTTTCTTATTCCTGAAGCTGCTACAGAAAGGGGAGCAGATGCTAGTGATGGGTGCATGGTCAGGCCTGATCTGGGATAAAGTTTCTTGCATTGAGCAGAGCTTAATGCACAGAGACAGGCCAGCTGCTTGCATGTAGAGAGGAGAAAAGCAGGTGTTTGAATACAAAGGAAGACTCTACCATGAGTTGGAGCATGCCTCAAAAGAGAGGGGTGAAGTAGGAACCTTCCAGCTTCTGCCACATGCAACACTGTTGACTTACACAGATACAACCCAGACATTCTGACAGACAGTAGTAGTTGGTCAACCTGGTTACTGCTTTGCAATAGCTACTTATGCTCAGACAGTAATGGTGTTTATTTAAGATTCTTACAAATTATTACATCATTTTTAAAACAAGTTTTAAAACCATACTTGGAATATTGTTTGTGACATAGGAACTGCTTTCCAGAAAAGCCAGCCTTCATCCAGATTCAGTGGGAAGCCATTGCATTCTTGATCCAAGAAACAAAACTAGGAATTCGGACAAAAACAGGCCTTGATGGCTGAGTACAGTCCAGTCCCCAAGAGGTGACTCCATATTGGACAAATCTGTCTCTTTCTTGGCAGACCAGAGGTCCTCCAACCTCAGCCTAGGGAGGAAAAGAGAGTATAAAGTGACTGCTCTAGTGATGGAGACACTAGGCATGCGAACAGCAATATACTGGCAGGAATAATATTGTAACTGAAAGCATCAAAATGTGACTAACACAAGGGGTCTGAAAAGAGGGAGAGTGTTTTATTAGACCTGTTGGAGTAAAAGAATTGGGAATAAAAACAGTTGTTTCCAAGAACCCTGGCCATTCTCTTGGTCTGAAGGTCTATGAGTCATGGACGTGAGTATATGCGCAGATCACTGTGCGACCAATTACACAGAAAAATAAGGAAGTTTCCTAATTTTTCACAACCTCTGACCTAGTGGATAAAATAAATTTAATAGTTTTAATGCTGTTCCTTAAAATCCAAGCATGGCAGGGTATGAATTCCTGTGTCCAATGATTTTTGGCCCTACCAATGAGTGCACTACCCACACTCTCAAAGATATCATTTACACCAGTAGTCTGGAACACCTGCTCAGACAAATCAGTGTTTGCTTTCCTGACTCTGTCACCAAACAGCTACCAGGTTTTTACTGAAAAGCTTCCAACATGATAGGCTCCATTAAGAAAACTACATTTTACAAGTCTTTTCATACACTTGTGAAAATTAGAAAACTGGAAGTACTGAATCCTTTATTTAATCTAGGAGTTAAATAAAGATGGAGTACAACTTCAGCCTGTGCCGGGAACAATCACTAGTTTCATCTCTGTCTCTAAGGACAAAGGGAAATCCAGGCAGCCTTTACTTCAGGTGAAGGGGAGATTCACACCACTAGTCTACTATGAGTAGGATATTACACTACACAATTTCCCTGCTATTCTGGCTGAGTCTGTGGGTGAAGAATAAAATGCTGTTTGTGCCTCAGTTCTTATGCTTCATGTAGAAACACTGAGCTGCCAAAGATATTTTTGAGCCTTGAAAATACAAATTATATGTATTGACCTGCTTATACTCAAAGCTGGATTATTCTTACCTCACAGTTATCTATGCTTCCAAAAGTAAATCCTCCACAAAATTCATGATTCTTGACACTTCCATTCATAAATTCAGGGCGATTACATATTTCATTTTCAAGAACAGAAAATTCAACATCTTTTAATCTGTTGTCTGTATTGGCACCTTTATGAACAAGCAAGAAAATACAACAGTTATAAATGATAACCTGGGTATTGTGATCCAGTGAAGCAGTGAAGTCTCAGTAATGAAAGAACTGGGATTTGTCCCCAGTTGTACTATAATCTCTGAGTTCCTTGAAGGACCTTATTAAATCTTTCAACCTTTTTTGTGCTTGGATCATACCTACCCTCAACAACAGAGGTTATTTTAATTTGCAAAGTGTTACTAAATAAATAAAAACAGATGCTTAGTAATCTGAGTCACTGTGTTTATTTCTATTCTTTCATCATGGTGCAGTACCAATTGCTTATTTCAGTGTTAGCCTGTCATTACTTTACATTAATTCTAACTCTCTCAAGCCTAAAGTGTTTTCCAGGCAAGGAGAATTTTTCTGAAGCCAAGGTTAAATTTTTCCAAAACACAGTTTATTTAGATGTGGGATTCTGTCTTTGCTCTCCCTCTTCCTGCTGATTTTGTGACTGAGTTTCATGACATGGCAGGACCCTCTTTCCCACTGCTTAAATGCAACAATAGTCTGTTGATTTTTCCATCCTAATGCACTTCCAGAGGAAATCTGTCTTGTAGCATTTTTTTAGTAGCTGTGATCACTAGAAGATATGAAGCAGCTGCCACCGTGTGGCAAGCTGAATGAAAAAAGAAAAAATTGCAAGGTAAGAAAGGGAAAAAAGGTGAGAGGAAAGTCAGTAATTACTGTCTATGCTAGAGAAAAGTGTTTCTTAATAATGCTGATGAGTTAGATGAGTTACAGCAATATTAGAGTGATTATTCTTAAGAGTTATTTTCATAGCATCAGTTTTGTAGCTAAAAGACACAAGAAGGGGAAAAAAGTACTACAATCTATGTGAAAACTTTTTATGGTGAAACTCGGAGACTGGGACATGTTTTGTTCCTCTTTTATTTATTTTTTAAAAAATTCTATGGATGCATATACAAAGAAGAATTCATTGACTTTATTTTACAAGTGGATTATTAAAAAAGTGTTGTCTGGCAAATGGGGCACCCTTTACATATAGCTTAGCAAGGTAAAAGGTGTGTATGTGGGAGCCGGGACTAAATGAGGACAGATGCCAGCATCACTGCTGGAACCTGCAGCAATAAGAAATTGCCTCCTGCTGCAGTAAAAGAGGGTCAAAGAGAACTGGGATACTCAACCATCAGCACAGGCGGAGTGAGAGCTGTGCTCCAGGAGACCACATGATGGATTTTTAATACTAGACTGTGAACAAAATTCAGGTAAGGGTTTTATTGACATTAAGAACCTTCAGCTCGAACCCATTTTGCCTGTGTCCCACAGAGGGCTGGGTCTGAGCAAGCTCTGACTTAAAAGCTTTGCAGTTCCTGGAATGCCACCTTATCTATGATACAAAGTCTAAAGGTTAGTGGTTGGGCTTAGACTTGGTCTTAAGACTTGCCCATGTATCATATAATCTTAGAATAGTTTATATTTGAAAAGACTTCTTAGAACATTGAGTCCAACTGTTAACCCACTACAGCCAAGTCAACCGGTGAAGATCTATCAGTGTGGAGTGATTGCACGTCCCTGCAAAAGTCTGTGCAGACAGTAATGTTTAGACTACAAGAAGGCAAGTGCAAGCTTAATTCAGATGTTAAAGAAAATGTATATTTGAAGGTCAAAATTAAAGGCAATGGCATTATTTCAGTAGAGTCCTTATTTGTGCAAATACAGTGTATATGGAAGTGGAAGAAAGATGAAAATAGACAGAGATAAGTGGCAAAGTCATAAGTCTAATTATACTTTCTCTTCTCTTGTTTAGTAAATTCAGTGTATGTGAGCAATGAGGGAAAAAAGGCAAGCTCTGAGAGAAAGAAAAGAATAATATTGCCTGGTAACTTCTGATTTAGTTAAATCTTAACTAAAATGTATTATCCAACTCCCCTGATTGCACATATTTTGAAATAGTATCTGAAAATCTTCATAAGTTTTCAATTGCTCTGAATATGTTTTACCTCTTGTTTTTCCCCAGGCAGTTAGAAAACATACAGCATTTCTTTCTACCATCAGACTGGCTGCAGGCAAGCAAACTGGTTTTACACGGTCAGTAATTGTTACAGGGCTGCAAAACAAATAAAGAATAATTAAAAGATTCTTAGAAAAATTACCATCAACTGGTTCAGTCTTCATACTCAGAGGCCTCTGCATGGAAACAATGTGGAGAAGCTGGTGATGCCTTGAAACTGTATAGATGGCTGTAAGATGGTGCCTAATCACATAGTGGAAAAGATTCCTTAGAGTAACTGAAAATTTCTGGGATGTGTTCGTGGGCAAAGTCACATGTAAGCGTGTTTGCAGAATAGTAGTGTGTATCTCTGGTTGTCCCTCAGTGTGTACAGCAACATGCACAAGCCCCAGTCCAGCCCCTAGCTACCCTCGCAGGTGGTCTGATCCTGACTTTTCTCAGACTGTCCCTGATTCAGAGGTCACAAACATTTGCAATTCACAGAAGTAGCTGACCTGAGCTGGCCACAGGGATATTCCATACCACAGAATGACATACTTAGTACATAAACTGGAGGGAGATACCAATTGCTGCTCAAGGACACGATAGGCATTGGCCAGCAGGTGGTGAGCAAACACAGCTGAAGATTCAGAAAATTCTTTTCTCTGGTTATATGGGAGATATAACTGTGGGTGGCATCACGTATCTCATACACTACAAAGTCTAACACCTCAATAAAGTAAATACAGAGAAAAAACCCCACAAAAACAAGCAAAAAAACCACCAAAAAACCAAAACTGAAAAACTAAAAGATACCAAACCGTCTTCCTCGTCACAAAATAATGCCTGGAGTCTTCAACACTGAAATAAAGCTCAGTATAGAGCAGACAGGACCCAGAAAGCAGCTCTGCAGGAGATGAAAATGTTGCATGATCCAAATATTGCTTTGGACTGCCTAATCCCTTATTAACTACCAAATGTAGATCTGAAAAGATGAGGTGAGTTCTGAAAAGTATATCACCCTAGGAGTCAGACAAGTACAGTTTTGGTACAGTGAAGGTATGTCTGATCAAGCTGTTAAATGATATATACCATGATCAGAAACCTACCTTGTGAAGGTCAGTAAAAGGACCTGATGAACTCCAGATCTTTGATCAGGGTAAAATGAACTTTTATAGTCTCTTTTGAAGTTCAGAATTATTTGAAAGTATAAGATGCGATATGATGTGATTTGATAGGTAGTGGAATCTTCAATGTCACATGAAAGGGAACTAATAAATCCCTCTGTTTCTAATCAGGGCATGCCCAAGGCCATGAGCCCTAAAGAAATTCAAGACAATGAAAGACCAAAGGGAACTGACTCTGACACATCTTGAAATAAAGATCTCTCCAACACAAAAATATGAATGGAACATGAACAAAGCAGTCCAGGGTGGCAGGAGATGCTAACCAGATCCTGTGCTGAAGCTACAGTTGTGCCAGTGCCATTGTCATCATAATTTTGAACTTTATCCTCCAGCCCTCTGAAGTCCAAGATGGTGACATCAAACCTCAACTCTCACATGCTTCCATGAAATGAGTCCTGAGTTGTTTTCTCATGTTACAGAAGAACAGAACTCTGTTCTGCAGCTTCCAAAAACAGTCCATTCACTGCTCAATAAAGTCCATATTTGTTGAAAGAGTTGCTGAAAACCGATACACAAGAGAAGATGGAAGGGCGAGTTTGGGTTCATGGGTGGGTTTCCTGGTTCCCAGGTTTGTCTAGTTCCTAGTGCTGTTCCTTTAGTACCTATAACCTTCATTTTCAGGGTCACATTTAGCCCCTCAGGTGCAATTCCACACATACAATGTCCCTCACAGCAGCTCTGGCTCTTGTTTGGCCTGATGGTGTGACAACAGCCAGGCAAACGATTTTAAACCACAGCAACAAAGCATTGCAGCTTCTGCTACTCCAACACCAAGAAGTTAACCTGATTTCTACCTGTGCTACTCTTCTGCACTAAGGAAATTCCACATCCATCCTAAGATGAGACATCACCTGAAAAACCTGTTGGCACTCAAGGAACTGGCCTTTGAATGGGATTGCAACAAATACAGGGTGTACACTAGCATCTTCTGAGAGGACTCTGATGTCTCAGTAGGTAAATGAACAGGCAAGCAAAGAACAAGACCTCAGAAAATATGCCAGATCATGGACAATATGATATTGAAATGGAATTATAAAGCCCCAGGCAGCACACTTCTTCTCAGGAGCATGGCACATAATTCACCTGGACCTAACCTTCTACTGAAACAAATAGTCCTCTGCAATAGATCAGCCCTCCCTTGGGATGATTTTGGCCAAAATCTTCAAAGACCTGTATCAATTCTCTGTCAAATCTTATCTATTGCCAAAAATGTAGTTATAGAAGTAGCAACCTGTCTTCTTACATCATATTTTCTTGGGTGATCTGTTTTATGAACAGTGAAGATTTGAAAAAGAAAAGGTTCACAAAGAAAGCTGAAGACGAAGGTAAAGAAGCAATTAAAGAAAATGAAAACAAGCAAAGTTGATCTAAGCCAGACACTGAGGAATATGATGTCTATATCTGCTCTTTATGGCATCTCACATGCAGAATGTGTTCTGGTGGTGGGTGCTGCTGATGAAAAACTGACTACAGAGCTATAGCATGTATGTATATACAGTGTACATGTGCATAGAGCACTCAATGAAAGAGGAATGGAATAACATAGCCATTCTTGCCCAAGTAAGAATAAAACTGGTGGAGCATGCATTCCCTCTACTCACCTGAAGTCAGTGGGATTTTGATTAATCAAGCACCAATGAACCCGAGCTGAAATTGTTCTAAGATAATTAAAGCTGTATGGTGAATTTTTAAAAATAACTTTGCTCTTGGGCCAAACATGAGCTTCAATGAGCTTCAATCTATGGGTGGTGAGTGTAAAAACAAGAGAGAAGCTAATGAGTAAGTAGAGAAGTTTCAGTAACACTGGAAAGGGGAACAAATAACATTGAAATAACTGTGCGCATTTCAGAGCAGACTGATCAGACATCTAAGCAAGACACAAATGCGGCAATTACAGTTAGGCACAGGATTTTTTACTGTGTGACAAGCAGAATCTGGTTATACTGAGCTGTTGGCTGAGTCTGCAGCTCATGCAACACATATGTGGCCTGGCCTGGAGCACCAAAAGGGAAAATGGACCCTTCCACTTGCTCCACGTGGTCCTCCTGGCAAAAATTTTCATTGTGGCTCACAGGCTTCAGACCAGAGCAGAAAATGCCTCCAAGCAGAGGATCCTCTTGACACAACTGTGGTTTAGTTTGCTTTCACTCTCCCTGCTTCAGTGGAGTTGCTTCTTAGCAGGAAGTTAGTGGGAATGACCCATGACAATCCCTCCCTTCCTAACTGGTCCTTTCCTAAACTATGCAAGAAGTTCATGTGGGTTCTGCCAGTGGGGTTATTCAGCAGGAAAGATACTCAAGAGTTCACCCTTGAACAGATACCTATGCTAACCCCCAGAGGGACCCTCACACTCTCTCATAGCATCTGCAACCACCCCTGAGACCTAAATCCAGGCTAAACTAACTTGTGCCTTCAGAATAAAGGTGTTAGGAGTGGAACACTTGGGCTGAAATGGTACCTGTTCAATTTCAGCAAAGCAATATCTGCTCCACTTGGTTCCTTTAATACTATCTGAACAAATCGGATTTGCAGAGATGGCTCTTCTGCATTGAGATTCTGTGTCCCAAGAATCACTCTGTAGGCAGATGGCTCTGTTGACCTGGAAGAAATGACAACAGCAAGATTGTATATTCATACGTGTTACCAGGAATGTCACTCTTACAAAATTCAGTGATTTCCCTGGAAAACTGCAATTAACAAGATGATCAGGCTGCTCCTTCTGACCATAGATGCCTTCATTTATTCTTGGAAAGAAGGAAAATGTGTCTTCTTTAACAATTTGACTTTTATGGTGATGAAACATCCCATGGGCTGTAAATAATGTGACATCTCCTTGCAGTGTTCACAACTACTACAGTACTAAAGGTCATCTGCTAGCCACAGTTTTTCTGAGAGCAATTAGCAATAGCACATCATTAGAAACCTTTATTGCATACTTTGAGGGGGAGGAGAGGGCAGAGGACAGAAGTAACCTCTGTTGTACTCTGTTGTTGATTGACTAAGACAAGACCAGAGATAAAAATCAGCTTCATGACAAGAAAGACAGGAAATAAAGATTAAAGAAAGTGCCTTATTTGGTACATTTTGCTCTTCTGTTGATTCTCTCATCCAGATTTAGGAAATGCCTGTCACTCATTCTAGTGGATGCTCACCCTGGAAAGCACTGAGCTGCAGTAAGAACCCACTGTGGATGTATCAGGGTCCCAGCACAATGGTGTTTGTTGGTACTAGAATAGAGAAGAAGATAAGATTAATTTAAGACTGAATAGTCAATTTTTAATCTCATCTATACTGAGCACAATGGGAAATATTAGCAAAATAGCAACATGTCCCCCTCAAACATTTTATCAGTCACAGTTTGCCTTTTGTCAATGTCAAGAGAAATCAAATGCAAATTTTGAAAGGACAAGCTTTTTTTGGTTCAGAACATGAAACATGAGAAGAAATTTGACACCCAGGTGAAATTTTTGCAACAGGGCACTCTTGCTTTCAGGAATTTAGTAACAATAATTACATTCCTAACAATTTAATGTGTGATGCAATAGGTTTGTCCTGGGGAGCAATTAATAAAAGGATACATCCTTCTGATTTGTGGAGTTGCTTTGGACTAGCTCTTTAAATAAACCCTACTATGGAGTTTTAACTCTTCTTGAGATAATATTTATTCTGGTCACTGTCAACAACTCCATAGAAATTTTTATTAGCCTTTCTGTAAACCCTTCCTCATCTCCTGTTCAGTCACTCTTATTGTGACTGTGGAAATGCTATACATAATTGTATTTTTATACATAGTCTTCCTATAGCTTCTAACACAACTAGAGTGGCCACAGCACCAATTCTCATTGATTTGAACCAGACTGGATGCTGGGTGAAAAGGATTGATCAAAATCCATTCATACATATTGCAGGTCAGTGGCTATACTCCTGGGCTTAAATCCCACACTGCAGATTGCCAATAATTGTCACTATGCTCAGTGGGAATTTTTCCTTCCTCAGTTCAGTAAATAAAGTGCTACTTTATTTCTACAGTTCAAATTTGCCCTCTAGAGATTCAGGGCAAAGTGTGGGAGGTTGGGATTAATAATTAGCCAATAAGGGGGTTGGGGATTAATAATTAGCCAATAAATAGCTATCTGTGAACATTGTGATTAAAAAGAAAAAAAAGATTGTCTGTTCCCCACGAAATCCTACTGCTTAGAGATGGTGATACAATCTGGAATACCAGTACCTCGTCCTGAGACTGATGTGCCAGGGCCAAGACCCTGGAGATGCGTTGCACATGCTGTATTTCTCACAGGCTCGCTCATTTCTCACTGGGACTTTTCCACAGTCATGCTCAGAAGCTACAGAATAGAAAAGGATACACTGGAGAAATCTAAAGCAGTTCTGTAATGCCATCCGCAGTGCAATCACATTAAAAAATTAATAATACTTTTTTTTTTACCTTCCCTGGGCTTTCACTCTCTACATGGGTTAATAGGAACTAAGGATAAAAATCTGTAGACTTCCTTATATTACCATTACCTAAAGCATTTAAACCTGGCACTAATATATAAGATTTGACATGACAAAATATTAATTTAACTGGAAAAATTGTGAACAATACAGTCAAGTATTTGGCTGTATTAAGATACCAAAAGTAAAACTACAATAAACACCATCCCCTAAAGAAAATTTGCAGGTAAGTTGAAGGGAAAAGAGTGCTAAAGAAAGTGGAAGCATTCATTACTTGGGCATTAATAACAATTTCTAAATTCTTTTAAACATTACAGTCTACACACTGGCAGAGTGCAAACCAATCCCTAGATTATAAATAAAATTGAGTCATTGTCCTCTTGTAATAAAATATTCAAATTTTGCCCTCACACTGCTCTATCTATTTTCCTGTTAATCCAAATATTTCTGAATTTTTTATAATGGTTTGAGCTTTGATGCTTATAAAGACACAAGTAACCCTATCCAGCATTGCATATGGTCCTCTGGATGATAAATTATCTAGTTTCAGTATCAGACAATTAATAAAGCAATCAAAGACAAGAGACTATAAGGTTCCCCTACACCTTAATTTAAAAATCTAATGTCCTAAAGCAGCTTTGAAAGGGGAGCAGGATAGCACACGCTCCTGAGGGAGTGACCACTCGTGACTATTTTCTATTGCAACTTTTTCCAACAGAGCAGGGACTTTGCCTCTAAACATTACTGCAGTTAAAAAAAATTTGTTATCCCAAAATTGAAAAAAAAAAAGAATTAAAGAAATTTACTCCTTATCCCAAAAGAAAGCAAAATATCTAGTGACAGATTATTTTAACAGCCAGATCAGAATTAAAAATATAGTCAGCAAAGAAAGAACACAATTTCAAAGGATTGCTATTTCTGATGCTCCCAATTCATGGGAAAATTGTATGACGAACTTCTCAATGCCACAAAGTGCATGGAAAGACTACCACGAACATCAAGAAAATCCCTTCCTATGTTTGAGAAGACCAGGGAAGGAATACCTCTCTTCACAGCTTCATTGGATATTTCAAATACAGCTGGCAACACTGAGTGCTTAGCTTCCCCCAGGATAAAGAGCACAGAGATTTTTATGTATGAAATCTTACCGATGATTCTTAGCAACCGGCTATCTAAACTGTGCTGACTGTTACAGGTGCTTGGTTGTGTCACACTTACATACAGATCTATATTTTAATCTAAAGCTACTGCCTACCGCAGTTATTTCTTATTTGGATTCAAAATATATGGGAACTACCATAGCAAGTTCTAGAAAGGGAGAACAGAAAAGTCTTTAAGGATAATTACAGCAGCGTGGGATTTCACAGTATTCCCATTTTTTTTCTGGGTCAGTTGTGAAGCACCAAACACCATTTACATCTCCATCGGGATTCCTGCAATACTGTAACAATTACAAAAACAGAGAATGAAAAATCCAAATGTTAACCACAGAATGAAGAAATCTCTAAGTGTATCTTTAAAAAAAAGAGTATTAAACTAAAATTCTGCATTATTTTTCCAGACTACTTTTTCACTGACTGTGAAATACTTTCTATTTCCTCTTATCACAAAGTTATTTCTTTCCAGTATCTCAAAACCATTAAATGAAATTAGCAAAATATGACAAAATTGCTATTAATCTCTCCATCCACCAAGAGTCACCATAGCTTTAGTGCTTTTTGAGACCTCATGGGAAGTAAAGTTTAACTTAGCTATCTGAAGTGCTTTGCACTAAAATATTTGCCTAATCCATCTTTCCCAAAAATCAGTGAGACCAAGTTAGGTTAACTTTGAGAATTTGGCAGAAACCTGTTTAGTTAGTGACAAACAGCAAAAGGCATCACTTTGGGGTTGGGAGAAATCAGAGAAGCTCCATGTGATTTTCATGCTGCTTGTCTGTCAGCGCCAACCCCATGGTGTACCTCTGTGCTTGAAGTACCAACATCCTAAGTAATGTAAAATGCATCCTTCTCTCCTCAACACTGTTATGGGACTGAGCTATCAACCTGATGACTTCTCAGTATGCTTAAACTGATCTAACTGAACTTGAAATGTTTACTGAGGGGTCATGGAGAAAGCAAACAATGTTCAATGACACCAATTGCATTAGCAGCTGTTTACATTTTTATCCAGGCCTGCTCTTGGATGAGTCACAGGAGTGAAATATCTGTGGCTATGAGGTCTCTGAGAACTCCACTCTTGACAAGTCCTGCCCCTTCCAGTTTTTGCTACTGTGCCACGATAATCTTTACCATTACCATTAATGCAGTCTGTGAAAAAAGAGGAAAAGGAAATTATTGTTAGGTGCTGGATCTCTATGTATTGGTGGTTAGCAGAAGTAAGGCAGATTAAGTATCTTTGGGACTTTCCCAGTCTCTAGTGTCTACAGAAGAAAGTAAGTTAAAAATGTCCCCTGTGATGAGATCTCTTGGTTTGTCAAGATGGATGTCTTTCTGGATGTACAGAGTAACTTAAGGGGGTGTGGGGGGGAATCAAGGAACTTAAAGCTAAACATTTTCTGTAACATATTGCAAATATATGAAAAGACTCCATAGGTCTTGCTAAGTTGGTATCAGTAAGCACTTCCATGAGAGAAGCATATTTCAGCAGCCCATTAGACTGAAAGAGCAACTTTGCTTCCAAGGATGTTGCTTCAGGTACTTTATTCTGCGTGTGTGTAAGAAGAGCACACAGCTCCATTTAGGAATATATCTTTTATGCAACGCTGCCACCTTCCCTTGCAAAGGAAATAATCCATGGAAAGCTCTACTATACTTCCAGAAATGCCATACCACTGTGACCAATATGGACTATTAATTAAGAATGCAACAAAGCAGGACAGAGCAAAAAGGCATTGCTCTCAGAGCATACATTTTGCAAAAAATACAATACAAGCAGCTAAGGTCACCCTCCTGAAAACATAAAGCACAGAACAAGCAAAATTCCTGTAGTAACAACATTCACTGTGACCATATTTCAATAGCAAACAGCTGCAGAATACTAGAAATGTTGTCTGTTTGCCTCTTGTTCCCCTGAGTGGAAAAGATGTCCTTCAGAACGCACTGTCAAATGACAGAGGCTACAAGACATGAACTGACTAAAGAGCTCTTACTCCAAAATTCAACACTACAGACCTGAAAACTGCAGAAGGGAGGTAAATTTTACATTGCAGCCCTAGTCAATGGGCTGTTTTCACCTTGGATAGAGTTAATTTTCTTCTTAGTAGCTGGTACAGTGCTGTGTTTTCATTTAGTATGAAAATAAGGTTGATAACACACTTGTATTTTGATTCTTGCTAAGTAGCTTACCCAAAGGCAAGGACTTTTCACTTTCCCATTTTCTGCCAGTGAGGAGGTGTACAAAAAGCAGGAAGGGAGCATGGCCAGGACAGCTGAATCCAGCTGGCCACAGGGATATTCCATACTGTGGAACAACATGCTTAGTACACAAACTGGAGGGAGCCACTAATTGCTGCTCAGGGACAGGATGGACATTAGTCAACTGGTGGTGGGCAATTATATGGTGCATCACTTCAGTTTCTGGGGTTTTATTCCTCTCTGGCACTTACTATTATTATCATTATTGATATTGTTATTTTGCTTCAATTATTAAACCGTTCTTATCTCAACCCTTGAGTTTTACTTTTTTTTTCTTTTCCTCCCCACCAAGGAAGGGATGGGGGAATGAGTGAGTAGCTGCGTGGTACTTAGTTTCTGTCTGTGATTAAACCACAACACTCAAGATTTATTTTAATAGATTACTATTTCCTTTACCCAAAGAGTCTAGAGGAGGTGACACTTATAGCCAGCTGTTACCAGATGTGGTGTGCGTTTCCAGGCCAGCATCTTGTGCCATTGTTGGGGGAGGATCATTTGGTGTGGGCTCCTGTGTATGATCATCACACCTCTTGAGACTGCAGTACTCCCATAAGGTGTTGGGGTCAGTGGTGAAACACCAAGGGCTGTTGTCATCATCTGGGTTTCTACAATAGTTTTCCCTCAAATCTCTGCAAAAATAAAGTTAATAGTCATGCTGCATATGATTGAAAGTAAGCATAGGAACATCTTGACAAAAAGATGTGGCTCTCTTCTATGTAGGGATAAATACATTTACAATTGTTTTTGGTTATTGCAGATATCCTATTACCAGCAAACACATTGATGGCTGCGATGCTAGTGAAGAGTTATATTTCATATGTACATCAGTGTCATGAATATATCTATGCATAAGGATACTTAATTCAACTACTGGCTTTTATTCTGGCTGTAATATTTCAATGTGCTGCCCAATGTGCCAATAATTTAATTTCTAAATATATATGTATAAGTATACACAATTGTGTGAATTAGTAATAAATACGCAGGAAGATTTGTACTGAGCACTTATGCTTTTCCAGATTTTTTTTAATGCTAAAGGGTTCTTTCTCATATTCAGAAGAAAAGTGAATAAATGCTTATGCAATTGATCCCCTCTCACACGCAAAACTTGCCACATTTACTGAATTCAATGGGACCCCTCCATGCCTGTGCTTGCTGGAGCAGAGCGAAGTAGAAATTTTCCTCTTCAATAATATGCAGAGTTCAGTATTCCCGCATCCTTTAAAGCACAGAGGTGCAAAGATAATACAACAAGCAATAGTCATGGTCAGAAAACGCGAGAAAACATGAGAGAAACCTACGCATTTGGGAATCTGTCCGGGGTTTTTTCATGCCTGTGTGGGAACATGGAGTTCCATGCCTGGCATTTTTTTCCCGATGCAGTGATAGAAGCTGTACCACGATAACTCTGGCCTTTGCCCCGGTAGCATTCCTCTGTTAGGGGAATGTGTATAGGTACATCTGCAGGAAACAACAGAAACTGGTCTTTTGCATCATAGCTTTATTTTCTTACTGAGTATGCAGAAGAAAGCAAAAAATACACAGAATGGCAAAAATTAATGACTCATTTATACAGACATCATCTAGTGACATCATCACAGCCAGTAGCAGAAGGGCATTTTCAAAGATATTTAGAAAATTTTCACAGTTTTAACATCATATGTTATTGTTCAGTGAAAGGTTCACCATCCAGTTTCATTTTGGTATTTGTGAACATGTTACAATTAAAGATAAGAATGTTCATACAAAAAATCCTCAATGGTTAGATGATGGTGATTTTGCCCATGATAAATTTCTCCAACAGACAATATGTTAAACTTCAATCTCTCTATTATCCTTTTGATTGTGCTAAGATTTTCTTGGGGTTTTTTGTGCTTAAATGAATGAACGCTTCAATGTGATTTTTATTACTTTGGAAGTTCCTGTTCTCTCTTTTGTGGTTACTTTCCAAAGATGGGAGTTCCTTTTATTTAGCAGTTTTTCATCTCTTTAAACCTTATTTTAATTTTTAAATGAACTTGCTATGATTGCCCTACCTTTGGGAAAAAAAAAGAATATAAAAAAATAGACCTCTTTCATCCTGTAATTCTTCTGTTGGGTCTGCTGGTGATTTGCATCTTTCACTCTATTTCCTTAACCATTGAAAGTTCAGTATTTGGCAGGTTTTGCAGCATGCCAGTCAGACAAACATTAATAACAGTGACAAATTGACTAACAAAAATATTTAATAAGTTTATGAAAAACAATAAATCTCTCACTGCTTTAAAGTCCTTATTTCAAGTATACTCCACTATTCATACCAGTAATCCCTTGTTCTCTCCCATCACAGGCAGGAACTGTGCAATATTCCCATCTAACACTGCCGTTGATGGTGTAGCACCAAGGCCTCTTCTCTCCATCAGGGTTTCTACAGTAGTTTTCCTCTAAGCCCCTAAAATAGAAACACTGGCTTTAAACCACTCATAGAAACACAGAAGAGTTTTGTACACAACTATTAACAACTACTGTATGCAGAATTCAACTCAGTGGCTATAGTTATTCTTTTTGGAGGTTAATTACTTCATTTGTCACTGTTTTTGGGACTAAACAGTTTTCGAATTTACAGTCTAAGCGTTGATGATATATGAAGAACTTTTTCAATGCTTACACTTTTTGCTCTTGTTATTGAGGTCAAGATATAGCAGCAAAGGCTGACTTCAAAACACAAGCACTGGTGTACCTGATATTACAGTAAGAACCAGGCAAGGCTGGATGTGACAGACTGATCTTGGGAGTGTGTGCACAGGAGCACCAGTGTGTAGTGCTCCCTGCCCTGTGATAGTGGACAGGGTTTCACGTGCCCAGAAAAACTTGCTGCATCAAAATACAGAGCTATAAGCCCAGTCAGTCCCAGCTACCCTTGCACATTGATAATGCTCTGCAAACACAGCTCCTCTGACCTTGGAACACAAGGATGTATTGGAGCCTGCTGACCTTGGAGCATCACTCTTCGGAAGAGGAATGCATTGAAAATGTGCCAAAACACAGCCATGGGATTTTTAACATAAAAGTAGTAACTACTTATAACTCTGGATTGGGATATGGAGGAGACAGGTGAGATAAATACATGAGAATAAAGAGGGATGCAGGAAAAAATTAAGAGCAAGACCTAACAGAAGTAATGAGACAAACAGCAAGAGAATAGCTTATCAACATACATGAGGAAAACCTGTGCTCCTGTCTTTACATCTGGATAGATAAAGAATAACTATATTCTTTGCTATTTGTGACAATGATGAGACTCAGCGTACTTGCAGGGATATCTGTCAGGAATCCACCTATGTTTGTGAGGAAACTGTGTGTTCCAGTGTTGACAGGTATTTCCTGATTCAGTGACAGCTATCCTTCCTCGATAGTCTTCTCCTTTCCCTGAAAGGCACTGGGAGCCTGGGCCAGACACTGGTGACTGTGTAGCTGTAACAGGAAAAGAAAAAGGAAGGTTTGAGAAGGGAAGGTTTGAGAAGGTTGGGAAAGGTTGGGGAAGGTTTGGGAAGGTAAGGTTTGTGAAGAGAAGGTTTGGGAAGGGAAGGTTTGAGAAGGTTGGGGAAGGTTTGGGAAGGGAAGGTTTGGGAAGGTTTGGGAAGGGAAGGGAAGGTTTGGGAAATAGTACTTTCAAAAATATATAGAACCCTTTTGTTTTCTGTAATGTCAAAAATGTGCTCTTTTTTATTTTCAGCAAAGGTGACATTGGTCAAAAGCCATGTCAAACCCAGAGGGTGCATTTTTATGAGCAGTTGGACAGCCAGACAGATGTCTTATGTCTGCCCTTTTACAGCAGCCAGTAAATAACTTTGCTGGGTCGAGCCAGACTCTGCCTGCAGACCTCTGAGAGCAGAGCAGGAAAGGCAGTAAGTAGTCCTGTACAGTCTTGTAAAACCAAGTGAAATGAATATAATACACACAGCCAGGGTGGAAGGGCCAAGCAGAAATTTTGAGAGAAAGCAAAGCAGTCTTCAGAGCTGAGACTCTGGAGACAGTGACTTGGGAAACTGCAGCAGAAGGATGTGTGAAAGAAAGAAAGTGAAATGATCTGGCACATGGAGAACAGCAAAGTGAGAATGATGATCAGAGGCATAGAACCTGAAGAGGGCAAACAGAAAATGAATTTACAGCACATACCTATTACATATACTCTGTACACAGAATTTTCCAAGGAGACGAGTATGACTCTAAAAGGCTGGCATGTTTCTTAAACATTAAGTTTTAAGCACAGAATGGAAATGCTAGGTAACTTTAACACTTTATCATACAGAAGTCGATAAATAGTTACTCTGCCATCTGTAACTGAACATGCTGAAGAGAACTACATCTAGCAAACACACACCACTGTTTAGAGTACTGGTAAGTGCAGCTGCATAAGAAAGCAAGCTCTAGAGATAAAAATATGCCTTTTATTTACTTATTTACACCCCCCCCCACACACACACACACTAAAGTGCCATCCAGTTCTGCAAACAGCAGTGCCACTCTACTTATTCAGTGCTTTGGAAATACCGGCATTTAGTGTGCTCAGCTTAATGGGTTAAGCTTGCTTGCTGATGCCAGGTTTTCTTCAGGGCCTGAACTTTTCTCAGGATTCACCCCTTGCTAAGAAAAAGGCAGTGCTGGCTGTGCCTGCTATACTCAGGAAAAATACCACAGTATGGCCACATGGCAATTTAGATGTTTTTCATAAGTTAACAGATCAGCAGAAAACTGCTACCTGATTTAACCTGAATACCCTGTCTCTCAGGTAACTTTAAATTCTCAGGTAAATTGAAAAATAAAATGGTTAAAAGCAAGTTTTGTCTTCAGCATTTTGTGACACCTACATCCTCACTGACCTTACATGCTTTTACATGACTGAAAGTTAGTGAGCGATTCCATGTATCAGTGTGCACTTTCACTGCTTCACAAAGGTATCCTCAAGTTACTCAGAACTGAAATTTCTTGTCTTTCCCCTCACTGCATAACTTTAATGAGAAGAGCTACCCTCTGGAGTGATCTCAGGAAATCAGACTCACTGCAACGAGGAATTTTGCAATATTCCCAGCGTTTAGTAGGGCTGGTAGTGAAACACCAGGGCCGAAGTTCACCATCAGGATTACGGCAATAATTCTTCTTCAGATCCTTCTCTGGATAGCTTCACATTGAAAATAAAAGAGAAATCTGTGAGTCAGTTATGGCCAGCTGTAGCACTTAGGCTGGGTCTCCCAGGCTCTTCAGGAATGAATTTGGTGCTGAGTGTGACTCACTGTTTCATGGTAAATCCATGCATATGAGGCTCTTGGGCATCCCAGCGTTGGCACTCAAGCCCAGACTCTGTTCTGGACACTTCTCCATGGTAGTCCTCGCCATTACACTGCATGCACTCCACTGTAGGTTCTAGGCAGAAAGAGCACAAAGCAAGGAACACACCAGTCTATGAATTTAGATCCTGATCTATTTGTGTAAGATTATGCTGAAAGAAAAAAAGGGGTGTGCTCCAGCTAATGACGAAAGGAACTCAGACACCTAGCCAAATTAATAATGCTTTAGGAATACGTGTCATTTGGAGGGAGAAATTTGTCATGTATTTGCATGTACTGACAGCAATGAGAGTTCAGTATGTAGTACAGCACTTGGGTCAATCGTTGCTCTTATTAAAATTAAATAAATTGCTGGGGTAAGAGCAGAACAATATCAGCAAATGGTTAAAAAAATTCAGTTCTTCCATATATTCAAAGTTACTTTGATAACTCAAGCCAATTAGGAAAAAAACTTCTGTGTTGAGAAATTCTTAAGTTCAGTTTGATTTAAATTCTCATTTGAAAACCATCTGTAATAATAAAGTACAAACAAGTAGCAGGAATAATATTACCTACTTACACCACCTGCTTAAATTCCTTCTGTGAAAAGTAAATATACCTTCTCCAGTGTGCGTGACCTGGTCCTCACAATCTGGGATGTTACAGTAATCATATCTGATAGTAGGATCTGTTGTGTAACACCAGGGCCCATTTTCATCCTCATCAGGATTTCTGCAGTAGTTTTCCTCCAGCCCTGCACTGGGGTATTTTTCAGGTGTGTAACTGTAAAAGTATTAAAATTCTATTTTAATACCAGTAATATAGTGGAGCAGAAGGGAAGTGCCTAACTTGCTCAGCTAGCTGTGAGTTTTATTCATTCACAGAAAAAAGGAGAGAAACAGATTCCCCCTTGTAAGCCATAAATGAAAACTGAAAAAACATTCCATAACTATCATTATAAGTATCTTTCTCCCTAGGTCCAAATTGCCAATAAGGAGTGAGCTTACAGCCCACAAGGACTATGACAGTTTCAAAGGACAATTGTCGTCTTTTAGTACTTGCATCCGGCTGATCTAGTCCACTCACTACAACCTGTGGCTCTGTCACGTACTTGTCCTAATGGAGCTACTTTAAAAGTTGTGCACTTCTAGAGCCTATTCACCAAACACAAGACCATACAGAGATCTGAAGCAGGAGACACAAGACTTCTTCCTACAGCAATCTTCCCAGAGAAGACTAAATGGCTTTTAAACAATCTGAACAAGTTAGAGTAACAACAACAACAACAAAAATTAAAAAAAACCTCCAACACAGAGGAAACAGAACCTTTGTTTCCTTCTTGCTTCAGTGAGCCCAGTGGCATCCAACCCTGAGAAAACTCTACCTGGTAGTTTGGCCCTTGGATACTTTCCTTAATGTTTTTTCTTGACTGTCTGTATGGCAGGCAGAGGGCCACAGAGCTGGACAGATGTAACTGCCTTTTTTGTACCTCATGCAGAACAGTGCAGTTAT
The DNA here is from genome assembly GCA_013396655.1 of Campylorhamphus procurvoides. Classification (NCBI taxonomy): domain Eukaryota; kingdom Metazoa; phylum Chordata; class Aves; order Passeriformes; family Dendrocolaptidae; genus Campylorhamphus; species Campylorhamphus procurvoides. The sequence continues at coordinate 134,160 of WBMV01005073.1, forward strand.
GATCCCACTGTCACCAATAGCCAAATTGCTATCATGTGTTCACAGAAGGGGCATTTCATCTGCTTAAGACACTTCACATTTAGACGCAACTTCTCTAGCTGATAATGCATCCTTTCCTTATCCAGCTCATTGCAGTTCTCTGCCACTAGAATCAAAAGAGCAAGATAGATGAAGATAAAGCTGTCTCAAGAAGTCACCAAACAACTAGCTTTGGGAACTTGCTCTATAAGGCTATTTATACACATGAAGTTGGGGAAGCTTGGAAGAGGGTCAGAACAACATAAAGACAAACATAAATAAGGACATACTTTGGTTTGTGGGGTATTTTTTCTGCCCAGTTCTGGCATGGAATACCCCTCTGACTCTTGGCTTCTGTTCCTCTGTAGTCCTTCCCAATCCCTCTTTTACATTCTAGAAGGTAAACTAAAATGGAATTGGCTTTGTTAATTCAATAGAATTACAACATTACATGTCTTGAAATTGAAAATCTGCAGATGTAACTGAAGTTCATCAGTTCATGATGAGCCATGAACTACTGATGTTTTGAACCTCTTGTGCATGCAACCATATGTGATTCTATAATGCATTTAAAACAAATTAGTTATGAACTAAGGAGGAAATTTGCCGAAGAATTTTTACAAAGCTAATAAAATCTAGTAAAGAAAACAGTTGTATCAAGTGTCAGCAATTTTTTGATATGCAAAAAAATGCATATTTATAGTCCCATAATACCAGGATAAATAGGAATGTCTTTCACCAGCAGCTGGGGATTCCTTGAAAGGCATTGTTCATAAGCACATTTGCAGTGTGGGTGTCATTCAACTATCTCTTCAAGACAGAAAATATTTAGTTATCAAAATATACTTGTCATATAAATGATCCCCAAACCTGTGATTCCTCTTAGCCTCAGACTCCCAGGTACTTTCTAGTGGGATTCCAAGACAGAGAGAATGCAAGTCATGTTGATGACACTTTTATTGGCAATGGACACTGAAACATCTCAAATTATTGAGGACAGTGATCTTGATTTCCCCTTCCAGCAATTTCCTTGCACAAGAAGAATCTCCCTAAGCCCCAAAATATAAAATGGAAATGTTAGAGCAAGGACAAAGTACCAATCTGATAGGATAAAGCTGAACCCCTTTTTTGAACATCTTGCAATAGTTACTGCTATCGTAGTGTGTGGCTGGGACTACAAATGTCTGTTGTGTGTCTTGCCAAAAGGGAGCTTCTATCTGGTATATTAGGGTACTACTGGAAGGACCAAAAATCTAGTCACTGTTACTCCAAGACTGATAACCCAGCTCCCAGTATGTCCATCTCTGGTCAATAGCCTTGCCCATGGACTTTCTGATGTTGCCAGGTTCCTCCAAGATTATTTTAGCCTGTCTAAATAATAAACCTGGACACATCTGACACCTGGGGAGAGGGAACAAAGATTGTATAGCTGGGTCAGGAAGGAAGACAACCAAGTAACTTCCCAGTTCAAATGGCACATGGGAACTATCATGGATTTAGGCCTCAGTATTTGATCCTTCTTGAACAGCATTTTTAGTAAATTGGCTCCTTTGTTCGGCCTTCAAATTCTCTTAGTTTTCTGTCCTGCACAGGAGTTGGCTTTGCTCACTTATAACCCCTGATATTCTGTGTTCCTCAAAAGAAGGATGGGATCAAAAGCCAAACTACATGCCAGGACAAAATTAAGGTTTGACTGAGGAAAATGCAAAGCAGGAGATGTCTCTAACTGAGTTCTTCAGAAATGCTTCAGTGACTAAGTGCCAAAGCTTTGATTATTACCCCTACAAGAAGGGATCATCATCCCAGATGACCACTCAGCCAGCAAAAATGCAATGGTTCTTAAACTCTGAGAGGCCAATAGGAACCAAAGGAAAATGCACTTTTGAAGGTGGGGGTGAGAAATCTGACTCAACAAAATGTAGTGAACAGAATCCACCTTGTGGATTATTCCAATTACTAGCAAGGAGGCTGTCATCAGAAGAGGATTCCTCATACATGGTTTTGCCATTAACATATGGAAAGTAAAGCTGTAACTGCCAGACATATGTTCATGGAGTTGCCTTTGTACCTATGGACAGTCCAGGGTATGGACTGTATACGCATTCCGAAGTGTCTGTGGTGGGGTGGAATGGAAGTTCCTAAAATTGGGTCACTTAGCACAACAAGGCAAGCTATTGCACTCAGAAATGGATGAACCTTTTTGGTTTTACACCAGAATTGATCTAATTCCAAGGAAAATAAACAAAGATTGATGCCAGAGTAGCTGTTATGAACTCCAAGTTCTGAGTCAAATATAGGTGAAATTGCACAGTCATCATGAACCTATGGGAGTGGCAGAGCCACAAAATTGTCCAGGGGATTGCTTTTTCCCAGCAGACCAAATTCCATCATAGCTCAGCAGAAAGGAGTTTTACAGCAGCTATTTCCTGGTGCTGAGGAGATGTGGTGGGGACAGAAGACTTTTGTGATGTTTAAGGAAACTAAATGTCTTTATTTTCCAATTCAAGTTCAGGCTGGGTGATGCTATGATTAGTTGCTTCTAGGAAGGTGAGTCTCACTTTTAACAGCCTTCTGAGAAGTATCTCTGGTTTGAGGTGAATTGGGGCCATTACAGATATAAAATACTAACATTTGGATTATCCAGAGACCTCACAACAATGCTGGCAGTGATAACTGTGAGTTTCAGAAGGAATGAGATAGTCTTTTATTCCTGCTACTGAAAAAGAGAAGGAAGATCATTGTACACTCTTGTACTCCTGCTGTAACAGGCACCTCCAGGCTGACGAGCCGATCCCTTAGTGTGAGGAGCAAGACACAGTGTCTCCTCCTGCAGTTGGATGCATGTGGTGACATTTTCTTTAGTCATGGATATGGTCAGGAAGGAAAAGCTCTGCTTTCAGGAGAATTAGGAGAGAGGGGACCAGACCTGTACCTCACCTTACAGCTTCAGCTAAGGCTAAAAAGCAAGAAAGACAAATCCATCCTCAAGCGTGAGAGGGTGTCAAGCTAGGACTTTTTTTTTCTGCAGGAAGAGGTGGCTCCAATGGGACTATGAGCAGCAAAGCTGAAGGTTCTGACTAAATTTCTAGATTATATGTGTTGAGGAAGGTCAGTGGGATGAACATTGAGGCTGGAAACACCAGGCATGTCTTCCATGGAATAGCTTTGGAGGGGGTGAAAATTTGCATAACCAAGGACTCCACTATTTCCATGAATAAGAGCACTGCAAACAATTAAAGGGCAGGAAAATGCAATTTTTGCTTTGGAGTGTGTTTATTCTGCCTGGTACCTATATCTAGTCATATAGGATATAAATAAATATAAAAGCAAGTATTAATGAGCATTGATGCTACATATGGAATTCTCTGGCAATTTCAGTCCAATTCATAATACGTGCAGGTCCACCTCACTGAAACTGTCACCACCCGCAGTGGTTTGCTCCAGCACTGCAGCAGAGAACACAAGGATGACGTTAAAATAGGCTTAGCAAATAAATTTGTAGCATCTTACTGTATACATACTTCTCTTTTCATAAAGAACTGCATCCACGCTGGCAAACATCACTGTCATTTTAGCATTTTCAGCCAGTGTTAAACACTGTAGCTTTTTCTTGGTGAATAGGAAAGCCCTGTTGAAATTGAGAAGGAAGGAATATTGACATACAAAGCAATATTTTGAATTCAATTGAAATTATTCAGCTCAATTATTTTTCTATACATTTTTGATTAATAGCACTGTCTTGTATCCATTTATATCTTTCAGTTACTGCACTCAGCATTTGAGACACTGAGTAATAGACTGTTTTCTATTTCTCTGAAGTGGCTCACTTATTCAGCATATATGACTATATCAATAAGTTATTGTGTGGGAAGCAAGTTACTGCATTGGCAAAACATTATAAACAGTATCCTAGCTGCTTAGATTAGTGTCTTTCTCTACAATGGATTAGAAACATTTCTTCTTCTTTTGTGAAACAAGCCAGCATCCAGCAGAAGAGGCACAAGGAGCTCTCCACATAACATTAGATAACTGTGGGAACTTGAACATTTGCTGTAGAATGGGAAACACATTGTAAATCCACTCTTTACTTGATCTTATGATAATTTATGGGTGGAGATAAGGCACAAGCTAAAGGTAAAGGTATGAGAGACAGTGCTGTAGGCAGAGTGCAGCAGAATGAGGATGTTGGTTCTGAGCAACTGTAGGAAAATAACATTGATATGCAGACATCCAAAATGACACACTTTTAAGATTCAACAGGAATTACCTGCAATTAAAACTTCGTTCTGCTTCACATTTGTCTGCACATTCTTTTTCATTATTTGTCTGGTAAGACCGTTTATTTCGAGTAAGTATCCAAACACCATCTGTTCTTAGATAGCCATCCAGTATATCTCCTTTTACTACAAGGGAAGGAAAGGAAAAGGAATCAGACATTAAAAATGAGAATTCTACTGTTAAGAAGATTGGTGACTTTGATTCCCATTTTCCATGTAGCTCAGACAGGTGAAGACATTATTTATGTTGTGTAATTCTAGGCAAAAGATTATAACTCTGATGTAATTTCTGTCTCCTGACACAATAACAGCTGTATGACTGTAACATGCCATAGGAAAAAAAAATGCAGAAAAAACATTTAGAGAAGAAGTTAAGAACAAGAAATGTGAAGTAACAGTGAGGAAGAACAGAGACACTAAGTGGTGTAAACACCAGTCAGTGAAAGAGGAAGGGAAGCAATACCAATATCAAAGCTTTATACCAATATCATGCTTTTTTCAAAGCATGAATTAGGTGGATGTGAGATTATGATGTGCCATGTGGACTGTGCAGTCACTGCAGTTTTATTGGTCACTGACTAGTTGTTTGTTCCAAGATGCTTTTCCCTAGAGCAAGAAACCACAATCATAAAATTACTAAACAGCCTTTTACAATGTCCACCATTATTTTACTGTAACGGGTTGAGCAGACTTACTAATGAGATTGTCAGGCTGCATCTCTGTTGCAACAAATCAACCCAAGATTTTAAATTAGTAAATGATCAGTATTATTGTATCTGAAAGCTACATATGCATAAGATGCATATGAGGCATCTGCTAATACATTTAACACAGCTCTATAATATTGTCCGCAATGGGTTTTGCAATCTAATTGATTTTTTTACTCCTCTATCTGTGAATATTCTGTTCTTAATTTCTACAGCAGTTTATTTCCATCTCCAGGATCAGGTTACAAGGTTACACAAGTGATATGATTTAATTATGTCTTTTTTCCAAGCTAGATTATTCTTGATAGATAGAGGAAATTCATAATTTTGTACAGTATTATCACAGGTAATGTTGTGGATATTTATGCACTCATATTAGGCTCAATTCACTGCAGCATCACTCCAGTGTAATTAGTTTTCATGACACATAAGTCATCCATCACCTACTTCCATATGACACATATTCATATAAAATAGAAGGTATTTGAGCCACTAATGAAAGTAAGATGATTAACTGCCTGAGGGCATCTTCTCATCTTGTTTGCAGTTGGCTCAATGCTATAAAAAATGTGTCTTAAGAAATCCCTGACACTGAGGCCTCCCATACCGAATCCAACCATTGCAGCAGCACTATGTGGAGCACCAATAGCCTAGCCTACTTATTTCTCCTCATGGATTCAGTAAACAAGTGGGTTTTTCCTAATTTAACTGATGCCACTGTTTCAGAATTGCAGGGGACGAGAACAGGAAAATACTACTTTTGAAATTTAATTGACACTTAAAACTCTGCTTGTCCAAAGAGCTCTACTTGAGATACTCTTCCTTTTCAGTGGCCATTTAAAAAAATTATTACAGTTGGTTTAAGAATGAATGCATGAGCTTTTGGATGACATACATAAGCTAAAAGGCAATAGATTGGCAAATGCTTAGGTAACAGAAAAGGGAAGGTGAAAAGGTGATGGTAGTTGCCTGAAAAACACAGCACAGTGAAATATTAAGAAAGAATACAAAAATAGATAAGGAAAGCAGCAGGAAATATATTCATCTGACAGAAGTCCAAGTCTTTATAAACCCAGACATGACACATGATAATTGAACAGACTATTCAAATACACATGAACAAACCAGTTTCTTCTTTTATAAGTGTATCTTTCAAGACTTGACCAATACCAATCCGGAAGACATAAACATTGATTTTAAGGCAGTTTCGGACCATCTCTTTGGAGCAAGTCAGCTAGAGCTGATAACAATGAGTGAATAAAAAACCCTACTTACTCAGTTGTCTTTTACAACTCATCACGATCACACAATGATATGTTCCTGTTATTCTGACCTTAAATGTCTGAGTTATTATAAAGTTATACAAACTTTACTGACATGTATTTAACAGTATTTTTTAAAATTCATTTAAATGCCTTATGATAATATGCAATTTTAAAGTACTAAAGAATATGATATCTCATTGAAATCTGATTGAAATGTAAATTACATGTGGAACATTAATTTACAGAATTTGCAAATAAGCTTGAAATTCATATATGACCATTTGTGGAACACCTATCTTCTTTTGAAGCTGAAAAAAAATTCTAGCATATTCTTGGAGAAGGTGAACTAGGTTACCAAAGAATAAGTTCTTACCTACTGTCCTCAGCAAGACAAGAGAGAACATTTTATTGCAAGTGTTTGACAACACAAAATGTGAAATTTCTGGAATATAAAGGAACTTGCTATTTTTTTTTTTTGTATTTCATTTCAAGGCTTTAAAACTCCTATCATAAAGGGTGAAAATCAGTATCACTGTGTTTAGCAATGCTTGGCAGTAAAAATAGCTTTAGCATTAGCATTTGATCCAAAGCCTGCTGAAATTGGAGATAACCTTCTCAATGCCTGCTATGGGTTTTGTACAAGCCTTTGATGGGCTGCTTCCCCAGGGTGCCCCTATCTCTGCCCATGGGACAGGTTTGCAGGGAGTCATTAGTTGCCCATGTAGACACCAGGCTGCTGCTCTTCTGGTGTCTCCAGCAAACACAATCTAGGAGCAACTACAGCTCTTGCTTTACTTGGCAGCAGCTTCCAGCAGCCAGCAAGCCCTTCCATCACTGCCCAGGGAAGTGGTGATGCAGGGATTTGGGGACCTACCTTTACCATGTGGAACTTGCAAGTGTTTGGGCACCAGTCTCACCTAGGCAAGGAGAAGACAAAGGACTCTTACCTGAGCTGAACAAGAACAGAAAGAGAAAGGCAACTTTGCTAATCCCCATTTTGGCCACACTGGTGGGTGCTGGAAGTTGTGTGTGTCAGTGCACAAAGTTTTATTGACTCACACTGGAGTGAGGCAGCATCAAACAAACAAGGCAGGAGGATTAAGTTAATCATTCTCCCATGCTGTTCCCCCCTTGCCATGGTGTGGCCATTCAAACAACCTTGAATTGGACAGATTACCAAATCAGATTCAATAATTTCTACTAAATGCTGGGAAATGTGAAAACACTTTGTTGTTTTTGTGGGACATTCTTTGGTTCCCAGATTGCTTGGTCACACTTTGCTAAGGTAAAGATGGGGATCACAGGTCGAAAGTAGGGGCACTCAGAGACAATCTAATTCTATATAGTCCTGGATATTCAGCTCTAAGTCCCAATAGTATTTTCAGTCACCGACTTGCACTGCTTAGGTTGGAACTGCTGCTGATTTATGTTTTTGTGTAAGGCAGTACAAAACAAACAGACCCTGATAATGCTAACTCTGTATTAGAATTGTTTTAAAAAACCTCCAGTGCCCTTTCTGGAGGGAAGAAGATTGCTTCCCTCAGGTTTTTCCCATTTTTGTTTTAGTTTTTATTGTTCATGACTTAGGAGGCAGCATTCACTTTTTCAGTGTATGAAGTACTTCTGCTCTCCAGGCAAAGCAGCTGATATCTCAAGTCTGCCCAGGCCTCAGGGTGCACGCAGGGTGCCCCATGCGTTTTAGCAACACCACCTCTGTCAGCCCCAGGGGACTCAGCTAAGGCAAGCCATACATTCCCAGCCATAGTGCCTTCAGAATCTTCAACTGGCCAGCCAGTGTAGCCTTCAGCTGGGACTGGGAGGACAGATGAGAATGACACGAGGAAGGTGGGAGTTCCACATACTCCCCTCTGTGCTGGGAGGATGGTGGTTTGGAAAGGTTACATGGTATAGTCACATCCCTGTGAGCACTGATGACTAGACAAGTAATCTGGGGTAAAACAGTGGTCAAAAGCCACATGTCTGCAGGGCACAGGTGGGAAATGCACCCTGGGCTGGTGAGGAGGCAGTGGCAAAGTGGCCTTTTTGCCTCAACTCTGAGACAGTGCAGAGGGCTCTCAGTAGGTAGTCATTGTGTAACCTCTAATCAGAATATTCAGAAGGAGTGACACCAGTAGGAAAACAAGTGTTTGGTCTTGGTAACTGTTTTGTGGTGAGTTGTGTCTATGTGCCAACACATCCACCGCTCATCCACATCCCTACCTCCGCAATCACTTTTTGAGTATGTCATTCAACCTCTAACATATCTGGCATAGGGATGGAACTCCGATGTTCCTACAAGGCTTCAGAGAATCTGTGGTTGGGCAGAGAAGAGAAATCAAAATTTGCTTTCCATGAGGACACTTGTGATGGAAGCAAACACCACTCATTTCTGCTTGGCCAGCCAGCAGGTCTGTACCCTCCAACCAGCATGTCAGAACATAGCTGAATCCCAGGGACATATGCCTTGTACACATGGCTATGGAAGAGGCAGGCTGTCCCAATGGAAGCCAGGAGTACCTCACAGAGACATTAAGGGGACGTGAATGGGAAGAAACAGGACTAGAGGACCATTTGGGAGTGAGCAGGGCATGCAGGGCTTGAAGTTTGCACAATTTAATATAGCAGAGTGGTAGAGTCACCAAGAGATGCAGGAGGACATGATGAGCTACGTGGAGCCAAGCCTCTCTTTTTCTATCACCAACAGCATTACTTGCTCTGTCCTCAGATAGCAAATGCATAGACTATAGAATGCAGAAGTGTGAAACCACTCTAGATCTGACAATAAATAGCATGGAATGTCTTTTCTCTTGGATTTAATTTACATCTTAGAACAGTCAAAAGCAGAGAGATTTTTATGCCCATTTTCTATTAGAAATAAATGAAATCACATCTTTGCATCTCTGCTCAGGAAAACTATGCCGTAATCCTATCTGGTGCTGTGTGCGGTTTTCCGGAGAACGTGCTGTCCTAGTAATGTCCAGAAGGGTGCAGCAGACGATAGTTTTTGGGAAAAGTGGGTGACATTAAACCCCAGCTTAAGCAAAGGTGTCAGCATACGCTCACCGTATGTTGTCAGGCTATGTTTGTCCACAAGCTTGCTCATATCACAGTACTAGCTTATAAGGAAATTTGTTTTATTCAAATATACTTTGCTTTTCTTTTCCTTCCCACTTCAGTACAAGAGGTGAAAATTTGATTGGCTTGAAATTAACAATGTTAATAGGCTTAAAAGCTTTATTTTCTCAAAGCAAAACTCTGTGTAGGAAAGACAGCATGCAAGTATGAAATACAGGGGAAAAACAGAACAAGAAAGAGTGAGGGGGGAAAAGCCAAATATAGTATTCCCAGTATAAGATAGTGAAAAACGTAATAAAGGTTATGACACACTGAAAAAATGGAGGCACTATTTGGATCAAAATACATCACAAATTTTGTGAGAGAATAGCACCAGTTTCATCAAAATTAAGAAAATCAGAAGGAGAAGAAATTACTCACTTGAAAAGGAAAATAAGTATGGATAAAACAACTAAGTGAGATAGAAGTTCAAAATAATGCTCTTAAAGTTAATTTGGGATAACACAGATATAGAGCTGATTCAGTAAATATAAGTAATTATATTCAGTAAATATAAATATTTCTGCTGACTTCAGAGGCCCTTTAAACAGGCCCTAAACATTTTTTAATCATCAGTACTTGGCACTGATGAGGCTGTGTCTCAAACACTGTGTTCAGTCCTGGGGCCTGCACTACAAGGAAGACACTGAGGTGCTGGAGCATGTCCAGAGGAGGGCAATGGAGTTCGTGAAGGGTCTGGAGCACAGGTCTGATGAGGGGGAGCTGGGGTTGCTTAGCCTGAAGAAAAGGGGGCTCAGGGAAGAACTGAAATTTTGCTTGGGGAGGCTGTTGGATATTCACAACTGGAAATTTCAGGAACAGGTTTGATAAATATCTGACAGACATTTTGGATCTGTACCCATTCTTAGACCATGATGGTTAAAATAGATAATCCATTTTGTTGTCTTTTTCTTCTAAGTCTGTGAAATAGATTTGTGATGCCTAAACAATTCCTTAAAACAGATGTAGTGCAACTCTTCATAAGCCATTGATAATACTTCTCCTTTCTCTGTAGGATGGATTTTGCACCTTCTGCTTTCCTTCTCCAATGTTATGCTCTCACAGCTTGTAGACGTGAATAGAGGAAATGTTGCATTTCCAGGACTCCAGACTATTCATTTCAGAGTTGGGCACAATGATCCCCATGGGTTCCTTCCAACTCAGAATAACCTGTGATTATCTGATTCTTGAAAAGCTCAAGTTCCCACAGCACTGTGCCCATTGCCCACCTTGGTTGTATCTGCATGCCCTGTTTAGCTGGCAGGCTGTAGTTCATTCCTGTGGGTCATCTCTTAGAGCACTTTGGTTTCCTTTGGGAAGAATACAGCACATGAATCCTCCCCCAGGAAGACAGACTGATCAGAGTAACTCTCTTCAAAAAAAGAAGAAAATTTTCTTCCAAATCACTCTGGGAACACATAGAAATCTCCTTTCTCAAAATATCTTCAGTAGGAGCCTAGAAGCAACATAATTTCATGCAAGTGACAGCTTCCCCTGCCCCAGAGGCACACTGAGCACAGTTGGTTTGCCCCTGCTTTTCACAACATAATTGCAACTTCTGGAGTTGCCTCACCTTGGCAGTTCAGTTGTTTTCAGCTGGAGTACCCCTCAGCTATGATGAGAAATGCAAGTAAGACTTGTTTAGACCTGATCCCTGGCCTCTGCCAGTTCAGCAACTGACGAAGGAGAGTTTGTGTCCTGCTGGCATCCACCAAACTGGGCTCTGGCTTCCACCCAGCAACTGCTCTCCTACCTCAGGCCCTTATACACCCAGCTTTGCACCAGCACCACAGGCATTACCAGCATGCTCCCAGCACTGCTGAAAGCTCTTTACTTGGAATAGCCTGTTAATGGATTATCAGACAATAAAACGCTTCAGAAAAATATCTTGCCTTAAATGACCTTGACAAATAAGAGGCTGATATTCATTGTAGTCTGTGTGACCATCACATATTGGTATATGAATGAGATCCACCCAAAGGACTGAGTATTCTAATGGAGTATACTGAGAGGAACGATGCTCTTGGCCATAGTCATAAGCAATTCATTGTCCAGGCCTAAATCCTTCTGAAATTGAAGATCTCTATAGCTTGCTACCTTTGGAGAAGGTTTGAGGCACAGGGCTAGAGATCACTTCCTCTTGCCAGTGTTTGGTCCCATATTTTCTTCCTCTGCACATACATACAAACAACTGAATATTAAATAATTAAAATGTGAATTTGTGCCCTATATGATAGCAACTGAGGGGCTGGAAATGAATTCCCATAAGACACCCAATTCACCTCCCTTCCCTTAAAATCAACTCTACCACATCCTTCCTGACTGCTGCTTGACCAACTGACCACAGGTTGAAAAACTCTCAGGACACCCTTCCCAGAAAAGCACCTAAAAACTATCCTTACTCTCAAGGCTTTCCTACGTGCCCAAAGGTTTTTCTCTTAGTATAGTTCTTTCACATCTTAAAGTATGTGGGAAATTAGCAAGGCATCAAGTAGAATAGCAGAGTTGCAAAAAATAACCCATAACAGTACAAGCCTAATATTTCCTTCTAGTTCCTCTGCATGCATGGGTTATGTTTACATAATATAGCAAACACAATGGCAGGCTTTCTTGAAATGCATTCAGATGAGTGGATGCAATACTATTTGAACTATATTCAGAACAACTCAACACATATAAATCATACACATTAATATTCATTTAAATGATACATATTCATTACATATTAATAAGAAATGTCAGCATTGCTAAAGCAAGTAGGTCTACGACAGTAGTGCCTCAAAAAGGTATTTGAGAACTAGTAACTGACATTATTGAGTTGACTGTTCTGTCAGCCCTCTACCGAGTCACAGTCTTACGGCCACTCCTGTGACATGTGGCCCGAGACTCTACTCCTTCAAATATGCTCCAATTGTACCAGCCAGGCTACTCCTTCTCCCATCTAAGCTTTCACACAGGCAATGCAAGCAGGGCTACAAGGGCTAGATCCCTGACGTTTATGCTCTTTGCCTTGTTTATCCTTCTCCCACAAGTGGTCCGTGAGCACCTTCTTGTAGCTGCAGATGAAGCCAGAGACTTGCTGATTCTCTGACATGTTAGGTGGTATTTACCTTCCTGGCAGATAGTAAACCTTGGGTGGAGGGCTCACTTCCAGGAATTTACTTCATAAAAAAGCCTATCCCAGGATGACTTTATGAGTGAGTCTCTTACTCCTGTTGTGAAACATGCTCAGGCAGGACTGGAGACAGAGTTGAATGTAGAGAGTGGCAGCTCCTGCAGAATGTGATGGACTCTGCTCAGCCTGGAGAAGGCTGTGCTGGGGAGCAGACTGGTTTCCCTGCTGGCTCTGCCTGAGCCAGATGGGCACTTCTGGTGCACTGGCTGCTGCACCCTCCCCACATCGGGGATTGCTACCTGGACACAATGAAGGTGGGAGCAGGGAATCAAACAGGAACATGCAAATCCTTTCCTGATGGCACAGGCCATGGAAAAAAACATTTTGCTCCCTAAGGAACTACCCATGGGTCTGTTGGGACAGGGTCTGGGAATCAGCACCCATCCCACTCCCAGTGAGGAGTGAGCTGAGGGTCACCTGTGGCATCGCTGGGCTGCTGGCCCCAGGGGCTGCTGGCCCTAGGGACTGACATGGTGTCCTGGGCCATGGGGCAGCCCTGTGCAGCTGGGCAGGGATGGCCAGGGATGGCCAGGGCTGGCAGTGTCTGGCAGCTACAGGACAGAAAACTGAGGACACAGGAGCTTGTTTCTTTCCTTCTCGCACCCGTGCCATAACTCAGTCATCCCTGTCCTCTGCACCTCTCCCCAGACCAACCTATCATCCAGCTCTGTGGGAAAAAGTTCGAGGTCAGAGGCATTTCTGTAGGGAAAAATCTGTAAATGCAGTTTCATTCGGTGGAGAAACTAAAAATTCAGGACACCTGACTGCCTCTTTACTCCCACAGATCCACAAATGCATCACCAGCAAGGACCTTTTTCCCTGATTTTTTCTATGCTTACGTCTAGTATGACTTTCCCTGCATGGTTCCAGGCTGGGAGCTGGACTGGCACAGGGAGAACTGGCGCAATTGCCTCTAACAGCCGTTGGGAAAAATTTACTCATTATGTGGAGACATTTCACTGAGCAAAGAGATAAAAATCTGCTATGACATCTATTAGTACATGTTTTATTTGGTTTAAAGTAAATGTCAAAACTGTAGACAGGCACAGAACAAGCAACAGTGCTGGACGATACCTTACATGTACAACATATGGACTATGTAGCCTTACATTCACCTGGTTTCTTCCATATTTCTCCGGTGTTAAGTCACAATTTATTTTTCTTTCCTAAATTAAGTTTCCCTTTGAGGAAAACCTTGTTCCTCCTCATCTGAGGGGAACATTTCCCACCCAAACCTCTTCTTTCTCCCCGACAGATGTGGCAGCAATCAGCTGCATATGCTCTTACAGGTCACTTGTCAGTGACTGAAAATCACTAGCATAAAATAAATACCAAACAAATGTGGTGGCAGCATATATTGAATTTAAATGAACTGCCAGCAGTCAGTTCAGAACAGAGGCAGGAGCTTATGATGTCTGGTCAAATGAGGACAATATATCATTTATCCAGTTGTAACACAGCCTAAAATGACCTCAGACATTCTCAACTCCTGATCCCCAGCAAAAGTGAAACTTAGCTCTTGCTGTTGGCAACTTTCTAGAAAAAAGAATAATAAAAAAAATTAATAAATTTAGTACTATCTTGCCTGTAAAGGATGTTTTTTTAGGAAATCATAAGAGTTGAAACTGTTTTACCTCTAAAATCACTTTAGAATACATGCTGCTGGATATAGTCCCTCTTAGTAAGAGTCTTGTTTTCCTTGGAAACAACTTTATTTGACATTAAACTCCTACAGCAGAAGCTACTGCCCTTTATATTAGGACATGCTGGCCAACCCATGCTGTAATGAACTATTTTTATTCTCCTCCCTTTTCTGAGGTAAGGTCATGCCACGTTCTTCCCTGATGAGTTAGCAAGCAGCTTCTCAGCACCACGATCCTCTGTCCTCTGTGCAGCTGTTGCCCGTGTTCTCCTCTGGCCTCTCCTCTGCTTCTGGAGTTTCAGACTGGCAGGTTATGCAGATTTGCTTCTTGAGACATTATCCTGGATAAATCTGAAAACAATACGATCTTTCGCTCTGTTTCTTCTTGCCCAGAGACACTAGGAGGAGGTATTTGTGTAAGAAAGGATCTAAACTGGCTGCCTGTTGGTAAGGATAGGATAGTTACAGAAAATGTCCCTTTGGACAGTTACAGAAAATGTCTCTTTCCTCTTCCCCTGCAATCAACCCTCCATGTATGAGAACACGCCCAGGGACAGAACACTCAGAAAATAATAAAGAAAGCAGTGTGGCCCCTCAATCATCTGCAATACTTGCAGAGTTGGGGAATTGAAAATGCCTTTTTAAGGTTTAGTCCTACATTTGCAAATTCAATGCATACTTAGGTACCCTGGGAAAGAGGCCTTGATGTTCAGAGACATTGTGCAAATTTGATTTCTATTCTGCAACCAAGCTTCACATTAACAATGCAAAACAAGCCCACTTGATCTAGTTAACTAGAAATGAATTTAGCTGTCCATTTCAAGAATCCTCCCAGAAAGCATATTAGCTTTAATCACCCTTTACCCAGGGAGATAGACTATTACTTATATTTGAAAAATGTCTTTTCTTTCAGCAATCTTACCTACTGCAAAAAGAAGGGAGGAAAGGGTTACTACTAAAGCAGTATCTAGGCTTTTGTTCAGAGTCAAGGATATTTGGTATTGCTATGATAATATGCCTGGCAAATAGAGTGTGCAGCTGGATTGGAAAACTATTTAAAATTCAACAGCTCAGCTGTGTGGCTTGTTCAACAAATTGTTCCTTGCACTGAGCAAAAACTGGGTTTTTTCATCCACTTTTAGGGTACGCACTTTTAGTGGTCAAAGTAGCGTTTTACATATGTATATCTCCAGAAAAAGGGAAAAAAACACCAACCAACCAGCTATGGCTACATCTTTTTTAGAAAGTTTAGATAGCCAAACCACACCAGTAAACACATTCATAAAGACAGGGTTATAAGAGTAAAGAATGTACATAGAAGTGCAGCTTACACTGGGCAGGGCACAGCCAGAGTCTGCATTACTATGAATTCAACTACATCTCCTTTGGGGTATTTTTGGCAGTTTAACTACATAAGAACAATTGAGGTGTAAAAGTCTGTCTGTTCAGTTGTCTTCTGAAGATGTGGGAATCATTTTGTGGACTGAGAATCCTTCAATTCTCAGAGTTCCACTCCATGAAAATAAAGGTGCAGAAGGCTTTTTATTTGCTTGGTCATGCTGTGATGGTGGTCTAAGAACATGGACAACAGAAGATTTATAGGTGGAGTTAATTTTTTTGTTAGATCAACTATTATAGTTGTACAAATTAACAAGTTTTCTGCACATAAGGTCTTCTTGTGCCTTCAAGCTCATTTAATTTTTACAGCCATATCAGCTGTAAAAATAGGTTGGGAAATAAAGGTGGTAGCAGAAAAATCAAGAGATATACAGGGGTGAGACAGAGCAGGTTGGTTCACACACACTGTATGAGCATATTATTAACTTGAAGAAAGTCTTTTTGTATAGACTTAATCAGAACACTAAAACCAAATCTTGTTAACCAACTCCATTTTATAACAAATATGCAGAAACCAACACTTTTCATATGATCCTGGAAGTACACATCCTCTAGAAGTACTTCAATGTTCTTTACAATTTTTTTTCTTCATTAATTTACTAAGAAAAGCAGGACTTGTAACAGATTCTTATTTTCTCCCTAATAGAAGTGATCTCACAGAGAAAACACTAAACTCCTGACTGGATTTAATACAAACTTTTCTGAGGAAGAACATCTGGTTGGAAGAGGCTAATCCTAGAAAATTTCTGGTTTACAGCAAAACAGCATCTTGAATAATTTTGTGACCTTCATACAATAGCTGATAATAAGAAATCAGTTTGGAGTTCTTTGTTTATATTAAAAGCAACCAGCAACTTTTAAAAATAAATATTAAAAAACATTTGTGTTTTTCACATTTAGAAGTGTGATAAACCCAAAAACTTAGTTCACAGGAAAGAGTGAGGTTGACAATGCAGCAACTTCGGGCAATGCTTAATAAAACTAATTACTGATGGTGTAGTATCCTTATCCCTGCCATGAGAGAGGTTTTATGAGGAAGGTATAAAATCCTTTATAGAATGCCTAACATGTCAGATATTTCTGCCTATAGATGAAAAACTAAAAAGTTATGCAGCCTATGCCTTCTAAACCAGTATGCAGCAGAGAAATATGTGGGCTATTATAAACAGGAATGAAAAAAAAAATTACAAAAAACCAAATCAGATCAATAATCTTAAACTAATCTAGTTCTCTACTGAATTGTGATTACTGATACCAAAAACTGCCTGGGTGAGTCAATCATTCTTTGTCTAACTCTTTTGGTTTTCAAAGAATTTTTTGCTTATTTGAGTTGGGTGGTACTTTTCCTTTCTCTTTCTAGCTCTCCATTTTATAAGATTTTCATATGAGAAGTAAAAAGGAATGTTTATGCACTGATAGTCCTTGTTATTTAGAGTAAGCCTTTTAGTAAAAACTAAGGAGAAAATCAGCATAGAAACAAGGCAAGTTTTTGAAGGGCCTAGTTAAAAGTTTTATCCGTTGTTATTACATGTAGGATTATTAAGCACAACATGAATGAAACCATAGACACTGAATGCATAGTGATTAAGATGAAAGAGTGGTGATATTTTTAGGAGAGTGATATAGACATTTAATTTTGTAATGCTTTAATGCTTTGATTTTGAAAGCTTTGTAAGTCAAGTAATAGAGAAATTTTAGACTTGCAACTTTATGAGATAATGAAGTCAAGATACTTGCAAAATTCATGTTGAACTACTGTTACTCTTCTAATAATAGGAGTGCTGAAAGTACAGCATTATCCAATCAAATTAAATAATGAGAGTCTCCTGGCTGAATTTTCTAATGCACATTACATAAAATTATATGTATAAAGTAGATACTTTAATGATAAAAACTGCGAATTTGGTTTTCAGTTAGAAAGTGAACTGTTGCACTGATGTTCTCTCTGATATACATCATCTGCTTAGCTCTTGCCATGATGGTAAGAACCATTATGGTTTTCTTTTCTTAGAAAACTTACTTGATATTAATACCTGTCCTATGCCATTATCCTTCTACTGAATGTTGTACATTTATTATAATAAATTTAATAACCTCTATGCGTATTTTTAGGGCATAGCTTTTCAGTTGCTCTTCTGTACAGAATATTCGATGTGGGAAATTACTGGGTTTCTCACCCTAAAGCTTTCTCAGCTCTACTGAACCAGCAGAAGCAGCAAGTGAAGACATGGGATAAAAGACAGCAACATTTTAGCTGATAATATTGTACAGAAAATCTGGCTTTAGGACTGGGATGAAACTGCGCTTTCTGCCATTCATGTCATTATAAGCAACAAAAATTTGGCCATTGGAATTTACAAAACAGATGCTGAAGGAAAAATAAAAAAGAGTCAGGCTGGCTATAGGTATCTTTGCTGATTCTGCAAGGAAATGAACAAAAAAGGCATTTTTAAAAAAAATAAAGTAATGTGACCAAACCACAGACAGCTTGAAGTGTTAAAAAAATATTTCTAGCTATTCTGTGCTCTGCAAGGAGAAGAGCAGGATGATGAAAGTCTTGTGCAATAGATATTTGAATTTAGTCCAGAGTACTAGTTATGTAAACATAGAGTGAAAATTATTCCTGGAGCTATGAATGCAGATGATTCTTCAGGAGTATTGACATTTCTAGTGTCTGTATTGACATTTCTAGACAGCCTGTCAGTCTTCTTCTTAAAGATGGCACTTCATTATATTTTCAGGAAAAAAAGCAATGCTATTTGTGACACATTCTGGGAGAAATGGCATTTTTTATACACAGGGACAACCATGATGGAATGGGCTACTGAAGAATGAATGTGTAGTGCAAAACAAAGCATGAAAAACACTATACTGAGATCTGATGGCTCTTTAATTTTATAAGGCATGGCTAAGACTAAAATGCTTTACAGCGTCTTTGTTTTCTTTTCTTCCATTGCATGCCTTAAATGATCACAGAGCAGTAAAACCTATTTTTGCATCTTAATAGATACTGGAAAAACCTTTACAACTTCATTGTGATATAAATTATTTCCAATTAGGGCAGAAGATTTACAGCTGGCTGGGACAGGCAAAGCATCTGATACCATTTTAGACTCCCTAGGGAATCCTGCAGCAACTACAGCTGTCACTTGAGAAAGGACTGGTTCTCCTTCATATGCTGTAACTTTTCTGACAGCAAGAACCTGAAGATTTCAAAATTACCCTAGTCATTTCTTTTTGAGTAGTTAAATCCTACCTCTGAAGTTTACACACTGAGACAAGGTAGGTACGAAGGACCTGATACCATTTTTACTTTGCATTGTAATTGGTTGTCAACAACAGTGCTGAAGACTTGCCTAAACCCGCCCAGTGGAGAGGTCTTTGAGCTGGATGTTTCATATGTAACTTCATCATGTGCACTTCAATGCTGAGACTGAGGAACAGTTCTGAATTTTCCATACACAAAGGTGAAGAAAAAGTCCCTTCCATTTCCACCAAACCAGACCCTGGCCAAATCCTCCCTAATGCTGATTGTCAAATATAAGAAACTTCTAAAATAGAAGGGTACTTTGCTGACTCTTCTTTTGCCTGCATAGCATCTGAACAGAAAAATAAGCCTCCTGTTTGACAATTGGTATGATGGCTGTTAGGTAAGTTCCAGAGGATGGAGACTACCAGACCCATACTGCTGTTTTAAAGCCAATCACAGCCCAAAACCTGCCTTTGGAGAACCTCTGTCTTGCATAACAAGAGGCACAACCTATGGGAGCTCCTGAGAGAAAACTGGAAGTATGGTCAATACAGGAGGTCAGTGAAAATGTTGAGAGCACAAAAGATCTTGGACAAATACAACTTTTATAAGAGCTAGAAATAGGTATGAGATTCAAATGCACAGAGAAGGGGATGTTTTGAATCAGAGCTTCATCTGTTTTTTATTGTAGAAAGAAGTGACATACAGAATATACTGTAAGAGGGGACCCAGCCATCAGTCTGGCTACTTATCAAGTTTACTTAATCTATAATGGATTATTTTTTTCCTTAAGTTTTAATATAATTTTAATGTAGCACTTGAAATCTCGTATTTCAAATATGCATGCTGCTTTCCAGGAGAGGGCAGTCCATTCCTATGATCAGCTGGCTCCCATCACATTCTTAATCCAAGAAATATGACTAGAAACTGACCAAGACAGAAAGTTTCTTTGGGAGGGCACAACCAAAACCCCAAGAGGTGAGTCCATATTATAAAGAGTTGCCTTGGACAAGAAAAACTAAAGGTTCTCGACTGTCTCTCTTGAGGAAGAAAGAATGTAAATATTCTAGTGATTGTACATTAGTAACCAGCAATGTGCAAAAAAGAGGCACAGAAGTGGAATGAGTATATCACCACAGCTGTACAAGGGGAAATGAAGAGTTCTCCCTATCTATTACACAATTATTGTAAGTGTAATAAGGGAAGGTGCTGGATCCTGCACCTGGGACAGGGCAGCTCCAGTTGTGTGCATAGACTAGGGAATGAGAGGCTGGAGAGCAGTGCTGTGAAAAGGGACCAAGGGTCCTAATCGATGGCAGGTTGAATATGAGTCAGCAGTGCCCTGGCAGCCAGGAGGGCCAACCCTGTCCTAGGGGGCATCAGGCAAAGCATCATCAACCAGTCAAGGGAGGGGAGTTAGTGAGTGCTGTTGTTGCACTGCATTGTAATCTGCACTGCAGGAGATCAGTGTAACAAAACTTAAGGAAGGATAAGGTGATCTCTTTCACAAAACATCAAAGGAGTTGATTTTACCCTTTCAAACTCATTCTCTCATGAACTTCATTTGCTCATACTCCTACACCCACAGGCACTCAAAGCAACTCTTGAGGCAGGACCTCTGTGGATCCAGGTGGCCTGCCCGGGATCACTGGTGGAGCACAAGGGATGCTGGCTCCTGAGTCCTCATCATGTCTCTGGAGTTATTTTTGATTAGCAATGGCTAATTAGTGTTTGGACAGATCTTTCACATGATTTAGCAGTCAAGGACTGTAATGAGGTGGTACTTTTCTCCAGCCTGTCTTCCTCATTGGTTAACAGAAGAAGACATGGCATAATGGGGTGTGCAGTCAGGTAGCTTGAATGCTATAGAAGGAAGGTCAAGGCATGGTGCATACCTTTCAGTTCTTACATTTTGGTTGGGGGCTACAGCATATATCACCTGAATAATAACCTAAGAACTGAACTCCAAAGACTAACAGAGTATTTTGATTTGCTTAGAGAATCAAACAGAAGCTTGAAATACAGTAATAAACAATAATATAGTAAATCAGTGAATATATTGACAAGACCAAATAACTAGAAGAGTAAACTTCTAAGAACAAGGTACTTTCTATAGGCTCCAAGGTACTTTTCTATAAGGATAGAAAAAGATAAGCACAGTTAGTGGGTTAGGATGACAAACTTTATACTAGAGAGTTGAAAGACAGAGGAGTTCATTGTAAGTGAAGAGTATTTGCTGTTTTTATTAGGAAGATTTTATTAGGTTAGGAATGTATATGAAACTTTGAATTTAAACTCAGTTCACTATATTAGCTGGAAGTTGGACCTAGATATACCCTAAATTATTTTTTGTGCATTTGCTATCTCGCCATCTACCCACATCACAGTCAAATTCACTTTATACAAGTTCCTTCAGAGTCTGAGCCGAGTGGTGAGGGTAAATGCATTTGATAGGCAGGAAAATGTATTCTCCAAAGGGCAACAACTACTATGACACAGTCTGTGTTCCCTCCTATTTTTCAGTAGTTCAGTGTATTGTCTAGATGGGCAATCATTAATAATTTTGCATATCAATAAGAGCACATAAAAAAGACTTAAGTTTGAGAACTTTTCTTCTATTGCAGTACTCATAGGGTATGTTTTGCTAGCTGCATTGTACTTTTCCAGAGAATTTTACCTTCCTCTTCCCCTTCATTGAGACTTTTTATCCTGTAAACTTGAAGAAGAGCTAAGTTTTCTGTTTGTCTCTGAATTTGCTTTTGTTAATCTGTGGTTGTGCCTTGTGACATCTCCTTTGCCCTAGCACACTCTCCAAGCCTAAATCATCTGCCACTCTTCCCAGACCTTTAGTATAACCTGCCACAATGCAAGGATCATACTTTTTTCTTTCTTCAGAAAATTGCACAAAATATTGTCTTCTCCTCAGCAACTACATCTACAACTCAACTCAGAATGTGCTCTGTGTCCATGCCTAGAACTGGATGTACCGCAAACTCCCTGGTTAAATATATATAGTTTTTTCTTTGTACCTCACTCACCCCAATGCGGGAATGTTCTTGCAGTGTTCCTAGTTCTTCCAGCCTGACTAGTAATGATTTCAGTATCAGGATGTCCTTTGTCTGTTGAAGAAGGGACAAAGACTACGTCTATACTAGTAAACTAAATGTGGCTAGAACCTGGACTTGCACACTATCCTGTGATGGTGCAAGATGTTCAAACATTAGCACATTCTCTGGCATAGCTCTGGCCTATACTGGCTAGCATGGTCTCCCTTAGTGCCAAGACATAGTTTTGGGGTTGACAGAGTCTAGGGACTTTTTCAGTAAGCAGTGTAATTGTCCATTCCATTGTTGATAAAACCTAGCCATATATGCAGAGTCTTAATTGCAGGCTGTACAAATGTCCCAGCTAGCTAAGTAATGCCTGATGACCTAGCATTCCTGTCTCTTGACATTCATGAGAACATATATGCAACTGCAGAAAATATACCCTTTTTAAATTTTTTTTTTAAATTCCCATTTAAATGGAATCATATCTCACATAAGTAGGAGTTTACCATAAAAGTGTTTTGCCAGAAATTGAGCGAACAACACGTAAGTCCTGTATAATTTTTAGGTCCAAGGACCCATGAACACATACACATGTGAATTTGAGTAGGGACTCCTATCTAGCAGTAGTTCTAATGAACTCAGTGAGCATTTCCCCACATAAGTGCTTTCACCATGACGACTAGATGGGACAGTGATGACTGAATGGAACAGTGAAGGGAATGGTCTTCCTCTCCCCAAGAAGTTAAAAGAACTCAATTATTTTCTCTATCTTCAATCAGAACAGAGACAAAATCTCCAACAGTTTCACAAAAAGAAACATTTCACACACACAAAAAAAATTGTTGATCAAAAAAGTGCGATTTAGGATGGAACATAAGAGATGAGCTGTTGGCAGGTTTGAACAGAGATTTATGCAGGAAAAGTAACAATACAGTGGAAAGATTTAGGGGAAAATGACAGATGAGAAAGCTGAAAAGGAGCCAGTTAAATTAACTAGATTTGTCTTATCGTTTCCATTACAGTTTACAGCTAATGGTAGGCTTGCTAGCCATTGTAATTACTTTGCTATATAAAACACAGTACAGGCCACTGATGAAGGACAAGCTGTTCAATTCTCCCATCTATTGCTCTCTAAAGCACTTTAAAGGCTCTTGTAGCTCTCACAAATATTTATAAAGAGATGGTTTTGGAAAACAGACAGCTATTTTGCCATATGTCTGAATTGCTGTTCTTCAATATGCTTTTAAAGAGTAATGACAACTCCTAGAATTTCAAGTGCAATTTAAAGGGATCCTCTTCACTTACATTTAGTCCACAATTTGAGTTTTGTGAAAAAAAGACTGGATGGTAATTTTTAACGTTTGGACACATAATTTTTTTGTTTGGTTGGTTTTTTTTGGTTGTGGGGTTTTTTTTTGTTTGTTTGGATTTTTTGTTTTTTCTGTTTTGTTTTGTTTTTTTTTAAATGAGACACATTCTCTTTTAAGTACTGTAAGGCAACTGTGTGGAAAGTAAGAGCAACTGGCTAACATAAAATCAAAAATACAAAACAAACATACACATTTGGGAAACCCCTTACTGTTCTGTTGTGACAATGTGGTATCACCCAGATCCAGGGCTGGCATTTCCTGCCTGTGGAAGAAACGGATCCATGGTAATCCAAGCTTCTGCACTGACATATCAGTATGTATAATGAACAGCAGAAATCAGTCCCTTAATTTCATTTCTGTGTTTAAATTTTAAAAAGAATCCCCATTTCCCCCCAACATTCAGGAAATAGGTAAAAATCTGTTAGAAAAATCATACAAATTAGTAAGCAGTCACAGGAATGCTTGAGAATAAAGACCAGAAGGCATTTTTCAGAGTGTCTGGAACGACTTCATGCAACAGATGGTCCTTAGTAGGAGCACTTGCATTTTAATTTCAGTTTGGAACCCTGCATTTGTTTGTATTAGGGCAGTAAAACCTTAACATACAGCTCTAAAATTTCTTCAAACACAATTTTTCATGAGTAAGATTTAGATTATTGTTAAGGATCTGAAAAATGAAATAGATTATTATCCTTACGATTTTTTCAACTCCTCATTTTTGCTTTCTCCCCACCCATATGAAATAAGAGATGTGAAGAACAGCAGTTCAATTTTACCATATATCTTTAGTTGTTTTCCTTTCTGTTATATTTTTATGTTCACTTACAGATAAAAGGAAAAGTAGAACTCTCCTGTTTGTCAGTCATCAGGCTTAAAACCTTCAGGGTTCAAACCTGTGATCAAAAGTGTCTTTCTGGCTGCAAAAGCTTTGCAGCACGCATGCAAGATCAATAAATAATTGATGGTGCTCAGTAGAATTTTAGTAAAGACTTTTACATGATCCCACTCAATCAGGCTCAAGAGTGTAGCACTGGTAGGTTGAATGGGAAGCTGGAAAGAAAAATGTGAAAAGTCAGCTGGAAAAGCAATTTTGGAGAGAGTGGGAAAAAGTGAGAGTAAGAGACAGGTGTAATGACAACAAAGTATGAAGAGAAGCACTGCAGGTACAGAGAAGAAGAAAAAACATACTCTTAGGAGAATCCAAACCAACGTCCTCCTTGTATGTGCAGTAACTGGACTTTATCAAACTACATCTTAGTGATTCATATGAATATATTCAGTCTTATCAATAAAAATTATCTAAATTCACATGTAAAGTAAATCCCTGATTCAAAATAAAACAAAAACAGAAGGATCTGAATATTGTCTCATACTTAAATATATCTTACTGTCATGGTTTAAGCACCACACAGCCACTCACTCCCAGCCCCCACCCCCAGTGGCATGGTTGAAAGAACTGGAAAAGTAGAAGTGAGAAAACTCATAGGCTCAGATAAAGACAATTTAATAACCAAAGGAAAAGCCACATGTGCAAGCAAAGCCAAATAAGTAAGTCATTCACCCCTTCCCATGGGCAGGCAGGTGTTCAACCATCTCCAAGAGGCCAGGGCTCCATCATGCATAACAATAACTTGGAAAGGCAAACAGCATCACTATGAACTGCTCCCCCTTCCTCCTTCTTCCTCCAGCTCTATATGCTGAGCAGGATGCCATATGGTATGGGATATGCCTCTGATTAGTCTGGGTCAGCTGCCCTGGCTATGTCACCTCCCAACTCCTTGTGCACCCCCAGCCCACTTACTGGTGGGGTGGGGTGGAGTGAGAGGCAGAGAAGGCCTGCCCAGCAGTGACTAAAACATCCCTGTGTTGCCAACACTGTTTCCAGCACAAATCCAAACCACAGCCCCTTACCAGCTACTGTGAAGAAAATCAGCTACTACCCCAGTGCAAACCAGCACATTCTGCACCCTTATTTCATACCATTTACATCATCCTCAGTTACCACACTCCTCAGTACAACCGCATTAACCACCATCCCCCTTACTATGCTTGGACATAACAAATATCATTGACGTAATCTACAGACCACCCCTGTAAAATGCCCATAAAATGCACATAAAATGTCCACAAATCTCCACAAAATGTCCAGTTAGTTAATTTAGTCCATGACTTTGGACTCCATCTGCTGTGATAGTCACTCAGGATAGAAATATGGTGTGTTGTATGCAGTTTTCAGCCATCAAAACCCATGCCATTGAAATCACTGGAGTCTAAGTCAGCACACTTACAAAAGAAAACAAAAATTGTGGTAGAAAACATACTGGGGAGAATGGAAGGAAGCAATACATCTCTAGCCTTTACACTCTGTGATGTGACAGTAATTCAATGTGGTATCAAGATCAGTTGTGAAATATCAAGGTCTATTTTCATTCCCATCAGGTTTCCTGCAGTAGTTTTCATCAAACCTCACATAAGTGAAAATTTAATCTCTAAAGCTCTAATAGAAAAATACAATTATGGAGTAATTAAATTTTTTTCCTTTTTTTTCTTCCCCCTTATGTTTGTGGCTCAGTTCATGCAACCCAAAAGCCAAGAAAATGGATAGTCCCCTTGTGGATCTGATGTGTCTGCCTGAATATTTGTCCATGAGATAAGCTGTCATAAAAAGTCTGTCTATTGATACCAGAGTGGCCCCAAGAACCACCAGACACATATCTACTGTTTACAGGGAGTTCAACAGTCTCAAAGGGCAACACTACTCCTCTATATTTTCATGCAGGTGATCTATTTGACTTTTATTGTCATAACTATTGTTTCTAACCTACTGTTGATGTTTTTTGGAAGATACAGAGAGAGGACACTGACTGAACAAGAGGGTTTTCAGTAACACAAATGTCATACCTGTATGAATCTACCTGAAGAGCAAACAGAGCTTATTGCAGGCTAGTGACATTAACATGCTAGGCTCATCAGTGTAATGATACTATTTCAGTTTCATTTTTCACATACTATCTCTTACCCAGCCAACAAAATCCCATCCCCATTCAAGGATATGTGAGTGTTATTTTTTTCCAAGTGAGTGTTTTGCTTGAACAAGGGCCACAAAACTGGAAGCACGTGATACCATTTTAATCAAAATGGGACTAATTACACAGTGTCTTAAAAACATATCTGTCTTGCTTACTTTTGTGCTAAGAGATACATGGCACAGTGAGAGATATGTGGAAGAAATCACTCTTTTTAAATTAACCTCAGCAATAAGTAACTGTCTTTGGTAATCTATGATATAAAATTGCTTAAAGCACACTATTAATGGTTATTTCAAAAAGGATAATTCATAATATTTAGACAAATATGAGAAGAACAAACTTTGATGTGTGGAGTGTGCTACCCACGCAGCTCAGGCATAGCACCTCCTTCAGAGTTCTGTCTTTTATTCCTTTCTAATATCCTCCCCCCTCCTTTTTTTCACTCTAGAAGATAAGCTGAAACAGAATGCACCACTGATGAATCAATATCACTTTATATCTATCTCTTAACTAATTGACATTCTGTGGTTGTTATAACATATTTAGCAAATATGGCCCTATGCAAGCCTGCATGTTATTCCACTACCATCAATAAAATAAAATCAGAGATATTAACAGAGTACTTATAGATGGAAACTCATTAAAGTTGTTCTGTTTGCAACAGGAGTACCCTGTTGAAACCAAGAGAGGACAACATACGAAGAGCAATAGTCTGTTTTGTTCAAGCTGTTCTCCTGCTACACTTTCTGACAGCATGTGACTTTATCTCCAACTTCCTGTGTAGGATTTGTGTTAAAACATTATTTCTTTTATTTTCATTAATGATGACAAATTGAATAAAGCTCGTTGTTTTGGGAGTGGTACAGGGTAGTGCTGCTGGAAAAGGGAGTGAGTAACACAGGAGAAGACAGCAAAGACAGAGTCCCCAGCAGTAGAGAGTGTTGCTTCTGCAAACGCATATTAATTTAGTGCATAGCAGAGCGTTCTTCCCAATCAATGCCTTGAGACTTTGCACTATTCCATTTTAGATCTCACTTGTAGTTACCTTGCATGTTAGCTTCTTATTTTGTAAATGCCTTGTTCACAGAAGAGCCATGAGGATAAATATATCCAAAGTTATGCACGAATCAAATGTGATAGCAAGGAGGTGTGGTGGTGTGGAGGTGTCCACAGGAGGACATTGGTAGTATGGAGAAAGGGAGTCAGAACATTTTTTTAACACCCTCTTACAGGTTTATAAAGCAATGAACTTGTGAGCCATCTTTGACCCTCTGCATCTCTAATCTCAAATTCCTTGTGTGCTTCAAAATAGTTCCAGTTCACCTACTCATTCATTTTTTCTCATAAAGAAATGTGCATTCTAGCTAGTTCAAGCTGAACAGAAGAGAATTTGGGTGGGATGCATACTCAGGTGGCAGTGAGAATTAACTGAATCTCTAAGCAGCAGCAAGAAAAGAAAAATGTGGCTTAAACTGTCTGACAAGGACATCAAAATAAAAATGTAAAAACTGATTTCAAAACATAAACAATATTCATTATAAGCACAGGAGTAGCACAGGAAAATTGATAGGACAGGAACAGAAAAAAATTGATCTATTTGCTTTGCAGACATTTCTCTTAGAAATGAAATTGGATTAATCAAAAATATTTAAGTGGCACAATATCGCAATAACTGGAAGCAATAAGGATGATCACATAGAATAACTGTTTCTAAATAACCCACAGAGCACATCCCTGCTATATTTTCTATTTTTTCTATATATTTGCCACGTGGTATTTCTGAAGTATCACATAATTGTACAAAATCTATTGACATGCTTGTTGCTATATGTTAAAAAAGTAGCTACAAGAAAAATGCAGACTTTTTAATGTCTAAATGAAAACACACTAACATTTTTGACAGTATAAGAAAGCTGATTGTGTACTAGGTTCACTGAAACGTTTAGCCCAAATACCCAAAACTTTTACAGGTAAATTAAACAGCAATATAAATACTTCTAAAAGTTTATAAAATTATTTACCATTTTGTAAATGTAATTAAATTTCCTTGAAAACTAAATCCTGCAATAACTAGGCAATTGAAGATTATAATTTAATCTCCTAAAGTCTATTTTGCTCCTATTTTTTTAACATGTAAAAAGAAAGCCTCATTAAAATGTAGTCACAGAAAAGAGTGCATGTTCCATGCCTTTGCTGTTTCTGGTTTTGGATTTCAGAAAAGGATTAAAATTAGGATTGTAAAATTGTGAAATATTTCTTAGCAACAGATAAGCAGCCACAGGACCAGCTCCACTTTTCAACAGTGTTCAATAGATGTTGTTTTAGCTGAAATGAAATAGAACTTTATTTTAGACTTTCAAAAGTCTAATTCTAAGAATGTCAGAAAGACACCCTTGCCTAGACTTTCCCTCACGGCAGTTATAAAGGGATAGTGACCCTGGGTAACAGGGTATCCAATATAGCAGTTTCTCTAGCGTTATCCCAGCCAGCCATTTTCATACCAGCTTGATTGCAGCTTAATTTCTTAAGCCTGATACCACTCTAGTGACTTCTATATCTTAATCTTCTCCTTAACTCACAGAAAATTTTGTAGCAGTTATTAGGAGCTTGCAGCAGGTTGTTACAAGCATGGCACTCATTTTCATGACTGTGCCAGCACCTACAAAAGATATTTCTTAAAGATTATACCTACAGATTCTGTTGATGTGCTACAGGTCTCTAACAAAGTTACTAACATTTTAGCTTTAAATCTATACATAACCATTTTCAGAAAATAGTCAAAACATTTAATAAAGGTCTTTGATTTTTGTAATTCTGATACCATAGGTCTTATGCTCTTGCAGTGACCAGAAATCTGCCAGCAAATCTGAAAATCTCAATGTGACTTCACAGACTTGATACTGAAAATATTTGGCTTTACCTTTACTAATTCAAATGTAAGGGCAAAGAAATATTACTGGAGCATAGAAATGCAAGAGAAAGACAGCTTCCCTAATCCCTTTTTTTGCCCAGCTGGCTGGGTTGGAAGTCGTGTTTGTGAGTGCATAAGCTTTTATTGATTCCCACTGGAGTTACACATCAGCAAACAAATGTGGTAAATGAAGTTAATAATTTCCTCTGTTCTGATCTCCATTTTTTTAATCTCCAAACATGACCTGGAATGCAAGATATTACAAAATAATATTTAAATGTTTGTAATGGGTGCTGGGAGAGGTAAAAGGCACTCATCTTACTAAACATACTCATTTCATTTAATTAAAATGTAGATAATATTGGTGAAAATCATGGAGAGTATCTCTGAGCAGAATCCTGCTCTCTGCATGTTCAAATCCAATTGTCTGTGCTATAAAAGGGCTACCTACATGTCAAGGAATACAGGACTGAAAAGGACCTTCAACCCAGTTCCCTGCAATTGGAGAGTCGTATCATGTCACCACACATAAAAAAATTATCAAAGTTCATTGCAAAATTATGTATGTTGAAAGGTTATTTCGTACATACCACTCAAAGCAGGAAGGATGCTCTTAACTCTTACAGCTCTGGTAAAAGCATAAAAGCAAATACTGAGGTAAATTGAGAAGGAGTCAGATGAATTGTTATTTACAAGACTCTAAAAATTTCACAGAATTTAGAGTAAATTCTGACTTAAATGTCTCTAATAGGATTTCCTAACAGAAGCCTGTGTTGAAAACTGTTTGAAAGCATCTGGCAAAGCCTGGTAGTGTCCAGTCTCCCTAGAGGCAGACTCTGCCTCGAATCTCAGTGACTTATTAAAAATGACTTTCACTTGTGGAAGTTCCTAGCTCTATGAACAGGGAAAAGATGCTTTAGTCTAGGGTGTAAGTGCCATTTGGAAACCAGGTATATGGTAGATGAGGAAAATCAGCTGAACAGAGGCAGGAAAACCAGTGCATAAGGTTCAGTTCTCCTTTGATTTATCAATGTATAGTTGTTATGCAATGGCAGTTTTCGAGAAAGAAAGACTGAAAACACTGCAAAATGCACAGTGGTCCTGGAATTTGACCTCAGAGGTCAAATTTCATTACCAGCCAAATTCTCTAGCACTTACGGTCTCCATGGATCAGTATGATGGAGTAATTAATATCAACTCCAAACTTTACCATGTTCATTCAAGTACACTTAAGGATAGGAGTAGCATTTCACAAACTGGAGAAGCAGTCAGGGGAAAAAGGGCAGCGTAATACCTTAATTTTATTCAGATAAAATAGCTATGGAAAATGTAGTGGAAAAAGCTAGATGTATAGCAAGTGTGTGAAAAGCAGACTGATCATTCCAGTTGTTCACCTGATGAAGAGGAGTTAGTACCAAAATCATCCAGTTTTGACACAGCATTTCCAGTGACAGTTAGAGAAAGGATGCTAAAAACAGACAATTATCTTGCAATATTAGGAGTGAAAAAGGTCTCCAGGACAGGTTTCTTGTCATCAAGAGAAAAGTAGTATTTCTGTGGCAGTGGGTAGGTAGACACAGTAGAAACATTCAGATGCACAGAAGGCTCCGTACTCATGATGGATACGCTTAATTTTAAATTTGAAAAACTCAGAGCAGACACAAAATACAATCTGTCCTGGCACAAAAAGAAAGCTCTGAATTAGGTAAGCTGAAAAGGTGTCTTAAGGACAGGTTAGACAAACTTCTCATAGGTCTGATGTAGAAAAAGTTGCACTGTTGTAGGAGAAAAAGTTAGAACAGATAGACTTGAGCTTTGGAATGCACATCCAAAATAAATTAATTTTTTTGTTGTAGTTACCAAGTTCAAATAGTGAAGCCTGGGATTACTAGAGGGGACAAATGACCCCAAATAAAGAGGAGGATGAAGGGACTGTCTAAAAGACAGATTAATAGAGGGATTTTCTGAAACTCATTACTTCTCCCTGAGCCCCAGCATACAGTCAGGTGAAATGGCAGCACCTTTTCTGGGGAATATACAGGAAAATCTTCTTGTGTCCTGCTTCTACTAGAAAAGAAACGCAGAGTGGAGTTCAACTTACCTAACTGGAGATAAAGTTAGGGTATTAGGTAAATACCGATTTCTAACTAGTCTGTAACTAGTCACCCTTCAGATTCCCTTTCCAACCAATGGAGGAATAGGTATTTGGAAACAGTTTGTCTGACTAGACATTTATGTCTCTTTTGGGATGAGCCACATCCTGGGAATTCTCATTTCTCTCATTGACTACAGAAAGAATTTAGTGAGATGAACTTGTCAGGAGACATCTACACTATAGATCTCTGCATTTGATCCTCCATGATAACTCCACCTACAGTGTACACAGTCCCGTGGAAAGAGGGCTTGCTTTATTTCCATCTGTTCTCAAGAATATGCTGAGCAAGTTCTCCTTCCACTTCAATATGTTCAGCATTAATGAGAGACCATGAGAGAACTTAGTTGTCACCAGATCAGTCAGGAGGCTAGGATCACACATTCTTTCTTTGAACTAGGCAATAAAGCAGTTTCTCCTGCCACAATGCAAGGTTTTATATAAGACTACAGACTCTTCTGTGTGCTACTCGTCTATTTTGATCAACATTTCTTCTTTCTCATACATAGGCAGCCTAATGTTTCAGCCATTTCATTAATTTATGAGGGGACAAACACTGACAATCAGGTGGCAAAATTTAGCTGAGAGAACAAAAAAGTGAAGTGCTTTCCCTTGCTTGGAAAAGGAGAAGACTCTGGGGAAAATATATTTAAAAGAGTGAGAGATATTTTATATTATAGGCAGGAGTCACCCAGTGGGCTTTGAAGTAGCTGCTAAAGTTTCAACATTTTGACATTTTTTTGCAAAAGGAGAGTGCATACCTATGATGTTTTTTGTGATGACCTTGAGGTACTGTGGTGCAGACTATTGCTTGTGATGATTGCAATATCTAAGCAGCTTTGCCACTCAAGATCTTTAGTCAGCATGTGCAATTGATTTATTTCAATAAATCAAAGAGCATTCAGTTTTCCATACTAGTAGCCCTCATATACA
Organism: Campylorhamphus procurvoides; assembly: GCA_013396655.1. NCBI lineage: Eukaryota > Metazoa > Chordata > Aves > Passeriformes > Dendrocolaptidae > Campylorhamphus > Campylorhamphus procurvoides. The sequence goes on from WBMV01005073.1 coordinate 166,451, forward strand.
CTTTGACAAAGTTTCCTTATTTTCCATATTACAAATGTGTTCATACCATCAAAACAGGTTTTTGATATTTCCATGTGTTAAGGTTATCACTAATTGTTTAATTCTTTCTGTTTTTTAGGTTTTATTATAATTTCATTGTTGTTAACTGGTAAGAATTTCTTTCCTCTGCACAAACCAAAATAAAAATGCTAAATAGACAAATGAATTAACTACTCCTATATTTAATTCAATATGTACATGAAAATTAGATTATCAAAGTGCTGCTGCAGTCAATGGGAATTGTCACAGACTTCAATGGAGTCAAAATAGCATCATCAGCAATATGTACAGACAACTGAGCAGACTTAAAAATGTACATGTGTAAAGAAGAGAAACTGAATAATACCTGGTCTATCTGCAATGCTATATCAATATTCTCAGTTCAGTAATGTAACTTTTTTTTATACTTCTACCAAAGCATTGGTATGAGCTTGTTAAATGAAGAGACTCCATTTTTCTCAAGAACATATCTGCTGCTTAAGGCATGACATCCAAATCTAAACTCATGCATACTTGTGAAACTCAAGTTAGCCCACTGAGATATTTTGGACATTATCATGCATGATTTATTTTCTTAGAATAACAGTGTACACTGCTGCTATTGAGAATACATATCCTGATATTAAAACAGTTAAGGTATTAATAATATTTCTTTTTGTGGACAGATTCAGTTCACTTGTGTTTCAAAATTTCTTAAGCCAAACTTCACAAATAACTCTTTTACTCTACATTCAGGATACTGTAGTGAGAAATGACTTACATATTTCTGAAAGCCTCACAGTTCCTCACTCAGTAATCACGTCTGAGGAGAAAAAGGAAAAAAAAACCAGTTGTTTTTTTTTCCCCACTGAAACACACAAACTCACATTCAGGTCTTTTCTGTAGCAGGCAGCATCTGAATGTGTAAGGAAGAAGATCCTCTTCTTTCAAGGAATCAGGAGATGTCTCAATTTAAGTCTGTCAAATATGATAGTAACACAGACATGGCTAACTTCCACTGATACTCTTTCATTTCAACACTTGTGCCTTTTTTTTTTCCACCTGTATCACTTTATCATGCTCACTGTATTTGTTGTTTATCACCAAAGACAGTGAGGATTGAAAATCACTGCTCAAGAATGTGTAACAGCAATGAAAATATCTTCCTCCTCCACAAATTTTTTCATTTCCTGAGGGAAAAAGCAAAAATAGGAATAAAATGCATACACCTTCCATATGCCTTCTAATTGTTCTACCTCCAATTTACTAAGTATTATACTGTGGTTGCAATTAACTGAGCATTATATAAGAAATGTGGGAGGCAATTTTTCGTCCTTAGGCAGCAAAAAGACATATAGTGTAAGTATAGACATGTGATCTGAAATCATACTTCAATTTGGGCAGACAATATTCCTGGAATTTCTTTTGCTACTCAATTTACCTTGGTCTCCAGATCAGCCAGAAGGATGGAATGTAAAGTAGGCTTTACTTTTAAAAGCATCAAAACTGAATTTTTGCTGAACCGATCCACCTATTGATCATACTACATAGCTGCATAAATTTTCTTTAAAAAAGGGCTGTTCTGTGGAAGTATGGAAGAGTACTGCTTATAACTTTATAGCTGGATAAAAAGGCATTAACATCACAAGTTCCAAAATCATAAAGATCCTAGTAACCACACTGTTGCATGTAGGCAGGAGGTATTTGGTTTCTAACTGAGTTAATTTTCAGCTTCTTTGCTATTTCCTTGCCCATTCCACTGAGCTAAATTTATATGGAAACTTGATGCTAGTCCCTTCTCTTTTCCCTCTGCTTCTTTCTGCCTTGTTGAAATGATTAAACGGACAAGAAAGGAAAAGGAGAAGTGATTCAAGATTGAAATGTCAGTGCTGATGGAGAGGAGAGCTGTGCAATGGAGATTTAAACATGATACCCAGAGACAGATTTTCACCTGTTCTCATTTGCAAAGTCACATAAACATTGCAGAGTACTGTAGCCAGTATTTCCAGAGCTGGATCACTCCCATAATACTAATGGTGTCTTGCTAATTTAAACCGGCCTGCAACAATAAATTGAGTAACAACAAGGAATGTCTGAGTAAAGGTAAGAAAATTCAAGGTCTTCTTCATATCTTCCAGCTTGTGAGCCAGATAACTAAATCACTGGCGCTTTCTTTCTCTTCATACGAAAGTAACTGGTTATTGAAATGAGAACTGCTCACAATAGCTTTGCCTTGAATTCGTCCTACTATTGAAGGTGCAAAGGTTTGACCCTCGTAAGTGTATTGAAGGATTCCCATATCAGTAAAACCAGGTGAGGAAGGAGGTGCAGACATGAAATTAAAAGCCAAAGAAGACTAAGCAATTAGGAAAGTAGTGACAGAGACATTGGCAACAAATGAATAATAGAAGACAAAGCTATGAAAATGTTATGAAATGCATTAAAAAGCAGGACAAAAATCAGGCTTTCACACACATTTGATCTAGAAGACCTCAGTACTCATTAATTATAACAGGAGACTTAACATTTTATTTAATGTGCAAACACAATTTAGGGAAAATAACCAGTAGAGGTAATGAAAGGACATGAATTTGAGGGTCTCAAACTAAATTCATGACCTCTTAAAACTTGCTTGCAAAAATCTGACTCTATAAATAGTGTGATAAATGCAGCAAATGAAAAATGTGAAGCTTATCATAAGGCATATGACAGGAAAAAGTAAAGTTTCGGAACAATGTATCACTAAGAGATATTATTCAGATTTGTTTTACTGACTTTGAACACATATATACCAGATATATTCCAAATCTATCAGCTTGACAGAGCGGTTCAATGTTCCCAGGTCCAGCCCATAGCGAGGCCAAGCACATTATTACCAAAACACACACACACAACCACATACACATTTACACACACACACGGCTGGCCTCATGACCATGGGGCCCACTTGTCACCACAGGAACAAGCTTTCAGCCCCTCTGGTGTCTCCATAACTGGGCCAGGTTCATGGCTGCTTTGATAACTAGCTCCCAAGCCTCTACCCTAGGCACCAGCTAGCTGGGCTTGATCGTCCCTGCTGAGCACACCCTGATGTACACACTCACACGCAATGTATACACACTGCTCTCTGTCTTTGCCACCATGACTCATGGCCTCACTCCCATTGCTGCACTTTGACCTCCATACACACATGAGCACACAGAACAGAATGCCACCCAGAAAAATAGAAATGAAGTTTTGTGATGTGGGCGAAAGAGTCAGCAGGGTAAAAGTGAGAAAACTTGTGGGCTGAGATGAAGACAATTTAATAGGTAAAGGAAAATTCACACGCACAAGCAAAGCAAAACAAGGAATTTATTCACCCCTTCCCATGGGCAGGCAGGTGTTCAACCATCTCCAGGAGACCAGGACTCCATCACACATAACAGTGACTTGGAAAGACAAACACCATCACTATGAACTTCTCCCCCTTCCTCCTTTTTCCCCCAGCTCTATATGCTGAACAGGATGTCATATGGTATGGGATGTCCCTTTGGTCAGTCTGGGTCAGCTGCCCTGGCTGTGTCACCTTCCAGCTCCTTGTGCACACCCAGCCCAGTCGCTGGTGGGGTGAGAGGCAGAGAAGGCCTTGGCTCTGTGTGAGCACTGCTCAGCAGTAACTAAAACATCCCTGTGTTGCCAACACTGTTTCCAGCACAAATCCAAACCACAGCCCCTTACCAACTACTGTGAAGAAAATCAACTACTCCGCCAGCCAAAACCAGGGTAAGTGTAAGGAACATGAAAGGAATCAACAGTTTTTATTAGACAAGTAAATGGAAAATAAGACACACAGCTTCCATTTTAAATGTATTGTAATGGGGTAGGAAAAATAATTTCTATATCCAGCTCTTCATACATTCTCAGGCTGACATTATACAGAACCAGCAGAAAGTCATGGTCTCCATGAAGCACGAGTACCTGCAAGCTTGCTTCCACTTGCACATGTACGAAAGCTATTTCCTTTGCTACTCTGCATTTTTTCCTCTGCTATCTGATGTTTCACAGCTTTCCACTGATAAATATATTGTAATGACAGTGAAAAAGGAGTAGGATAGCAGTCATGGGGAGTGGTGTAGCAGACAGTAGGCACAGTGTTGTTCACAGTATAGCAGTGTTCACTTGTTTTCCAAAGTGAATGAGCTTGGTGACCTTTAAATCTGTTCCTGCTGCTTCTGCAGTTTGTTTCTTACCCACTGCCACTCCACCCAAGCCACTGGACCCTGGTGTATGTTCGGCATATAACACTTCTGGAACAGGCTTTTATATATGCAGTAAGTAGCGAAGTTTTTTTTTAAACTGTTGTGGTTTGCTTTCGTTAGGTTCCAGCCTTGCTTGGGGGTTTTGATTGCTTTGGTAGCTCTGTTTTTCTTTTGTTGTACAAGATGTCACATCTAAAAGAACTGTTCATTATTACACAGGACTGTAATCCTGATCAGTATTGCTATGAGTCCTCCCGGCAGTGATTGGGACCCAGGGCTTGATGCCATACAGCTCAGCAGGCCAGGAGAAAGGGCCTTGGAGGTGAAATGTGGAAAGAATGCAGAAATTTTGAGCTAGGTTAGGGAACAAGAGCGTAGCAGGGCCAAACTCCTTTGTTACTTACACTCATGGCAGAGCTCTGTCCATCTTCCTCACATAACATCTGTCACAATGCCATACTTTCCACCCCTGGTGGAAGCATGCAGAGAAGGAGGGGAGTTGCCATACTATGCAGCTGCCCCTGATCAGAGATGTATGAAAACAAACAGAAAATAATCATTCTATATCCACAAAATGCTCAAAATATATTGTGATTTTGTAAAACTACCTTGATTCACTATTAAAATATTCCTTTTACAAGTACCTGGAAAATTCAGATAAACTAGATTTTAAAGTGCCAAACAAGATGGCTTAACCTTCACAATACAGAGAGCTTTGGTGCTTTTTTGATGTTTTCAGGTACTATTGCCTATATTGGATCATTTGTTTTCAGCCGTCTGCTCTGAGGGATCTCCTTCCTAAAAGAGCACATCATCTGAGCCCTATACTCCAGCCTCTGGGCGCATTTACTTGGCTGATTTTGAAAGCCCCCATGTGCTGTCGCTCAGCCTTGTACTCTGGCAGGCAACCTGCAAGCAGAGCTCAGACAGATTGGCAGCAGTCGCCTGCAGAAAACACTGCACTGCAAGAGACAGGGAGGAAATGGTAACTTTTTAAGTCATTACAGCTGTTTCCAAATAAAACCTGATTTAGATCACAGCCAGATGAAATATTTCAGCTGTCCCTGAGACCAGATTACCCCCAAGACTATTCATACCATTAACTTATCCCTCCATATTCTGCCTTTAATTGGCTGGTTTGTTTTTTTGTTCATACAATATCCTAGAACAGAAGAGGTGGGCAGTAAAAGCACTGGAGCAGTGAGGCAGCAGCAAGTAGCTGGGATGATAATCTTTCCACCCAGCTCATCATAAGAGTTCACCTGACTCCCCCTTAGAAAGCAGATTGACATGATTAAGGCAGCAGAAGAGAAGTGCCTACAGATGCAGTCAGTGGCTGCAGTACATCCCTGGCTGGGTGACTAACAGGCTGTTGGGGATGAGGCCATCCTCTGATGGCCAGAGGTGCGACTGCTTCCCACACCTCTGCTTGCTCCCTTGCAGGCTGGAGTGAGCTCCCACACCTCTTGCTGCATAACAAAACCTGAGGGCTTGGCTCAGGCCATGCAGAGGGTGCCAGCAGTGCTCTCTAGCAGACTGCAGGGTAGTATGTGCCAAAGGGAAAGCGAAGTGAAGTCTCCCCAAAGATAACCTCACAGCTCCTTTGATACTAAGGAAAGTTCCACAGTGGCTGTTCTCAGCTGGTCATCCATAATAACTTGGGTCAGAAGAGCAGATACTGTCAGAGGCAAGCTCCATCACAGGTGACCTCTGAGTCACCTCAGTGAGTCACCTCTGCCTGGCCTTGCCACTGGCTATGGAGCCCCCAGCTGCAGCCCAGCGTGGGAAGGCACAGCCTCCTTGCTGTGAATCATCTTTTCTCCATTGTCATGCTGCTGGTGGTCCCTCAGCATGACTTGTGAATGTAAGGCTCAGCTGCCCACAGGGTGTCCATCTGGCTGGGGTGCCCCAGCTGGTTTCCTCTGCCCAGGAGGGCTGCTGCCCATAAAAACGTCAGGCAGCAAATCATTCCTCAAGAGTGACAAGCAAACATACAGCAAGCCTGGGTTTTATTTGTCTTGTGATAGGGTCTGCGGAAAATGACCTCTGCTCACTATGTGATGTGCTTAGATAGAAATGGAAAAAGGTACATTTCTCTTGACTTGAGTGCAGAACTGCATCTCCTGGAGCCTGACAGGCTGCTGTGACCAGCCAGCACAGGCGAAGTTTGGTGGATGAGCTGAACCAATGAACTCGTCCATCTGTTTCACTGATGGACAAGAAAAGCCTTACATTCAGCCTAGGGGGCTGCTGCCAGTTCTGCCTTAGGGTGCTCCTCTGCCAGAGATAAGCAGTGATATAATGAAGGGACAGGGAACCAAGGGATCCAACACAGACAGTAAAAACAAATAGTGCAAACACTTCACAAATATCGAGAATGACAGAGAAGATTTCTACACTTTGTCAGTCTCTCTGGGTCATATGGTGTTAGTGCAGACCAAAAAAAAAAAGAAAAGAAAAAAAAAAGAAAAAAAGATGACCTATACAATTTTGATGAGGGCTTCGTCTTGCTATTCTAACAGCTATTTTGTTTTACAGGCAGAGGAGTCTCTAGGACAGAAAAGGGCATTGCAAACAAATGAAATTATTTAACAGAAATAAAATGATCTTGTGCACAGACTGAAATTAAGTAAGAAGTTCTACCTCTATATGTAATGCAAACTTTATTTTCTTATAATTGGCCATCTATACAGAAGAAGTCCTTTTAGCTTCATGGCCTTTTAAATCCTTTCATTTTTAAGGAACAAGCTGGCATTCAGGATCAGAAAAGAATCCAAGTTCAGAGGCGTCTTTGTAGAGAAAAAACTGTGAATGTAGTTTCTCTCAAAGGAGAAGCTGAGTGTTCAGGGCACTTGGCTAACTGTCATCCTTGTCCCTGCAGATGCACAAATGTAACACTAGAAAGGACCTTTTACATATTTTTTCCATGCTTATGTTCACTCTGACTTTTTCTGCTGGTTACAGGGTTGGTAGTTGGACTGACAAATGGACTGTGTGTTATTATAATCACATTTTTGAAATCCTCTGGATTAGCATGTGGGTTTTGCATTTCACTCTAAAGCATTTCATTAGGCAACTGAATAGCAGTTACCAATAATAAAATGTTTGTCTTTATTTAACATGAAAAAAAACTATAGAATATGCAAATATAAAAAAAGAGCACAGCCAAGAGTTTTGCAATTTTTTATATCTATTTTGTGATTTTTACATATATATATATCAACATCAGGCTGAAAGAACTCAACTGAAAAACATTTATTTTTTTAGGTAGTTTTGAAAGGGTTCCCCAGGTAGCAGGTGTGAATATTGACTGAAGGGCAGGATTTCCCTTCTACAGAACTATAACCTGTAGAAGGACAGAAGCCCCCTTTTATTTCTTGTGGGGCTCAGGCCTGGTTGCTTTTCAGTGTCTTGCTGATGAGACAGCTTGCTGTGCCTAAGGGAAGGAGGAAGGTGGTGAAGAAGTGCAGCTTCTCAGGTCACAGAAGATCTTTGGAGGAACTGATGCAGAAAGACTGCTGTGACTGGTCACATTATGTAGTCATTTGCATAGTACACTCTGCATAATTTTTCATCTTACATATAATTGTAATTTCTAACACTAACTGGATAAATTACTTGGTAATGTGTCTTAACCTCTCACTAATACACTAGTGATGTAATATGGAGGGATTCTAAGATTATTTCTCCCATATAATCCAGACCAATGGTACCAGATTCCTGAAGGACATTAGAGAGATAAAAATCAGGGATATTTCCATGCCCTTCTTGTACATATTTAATGAATAGCTAACTATTGAATAATATGCAAGAATCTGCCATTCAGGAGCTCCCAAAACATCACTACACAACTTGCTACTTTTGCCAAATACATTCATCCAAAACACCTTGAGCATAGTTTTAAACCTGTTATTCTTTAGATTCATTACCAGAATTGCATATGCCAGTGTATTTTCAAACATGTACCATTAAAGAATAGGTAACATAGTCACAGAGGTATGGACTGATAAGACATGTACAGATAGCAATAAATAACTCAAAGTAACACAATATATAACACAAAATAACCACAAAGATAGGATGATGCAAGCTTTAGAAAGGAAAGACATACAGGAATACTAGCAGGATAAGTAACTTGAAAATCAAAACGAGACAGGAAGAAATTTCCATCACAGTATCTTCAGGGCAATAGTGCAGGCACAAGCTTGCATACAGGCCAGTATATTGCGATATTGCTCAGTTTTATTTTAGAGAAAGTTTCCCACAAGAGCTCCTTGTTCTGATTAGGGCATTATACATTCTCTTTACTTAGTTTTGTTTGTTTGTGAGTGAGAGGGTTTTTTTGTAGTGATCAATACAATGAGAAACCCATCTGTGGTCTGTGCTGCTCTCCTGGTCTAGCACACAGGGAGCAGCTAGTGCCCTGTGGAGGTGCAAGTGACCGGCTGGCACTTGCATAAGCCATCGTCAGGTGAGAGGCTGATTGCTTCTCTGAGGAAGAGTTGGCTGGATTCTGATTTTGGACATTAAAGTACCAGTATTCGGGATTTGTACTGGAAGAGTTTTAAGGAGTTTTTATAGTGTCGACACTGACAATATAGAAAAGGAGGGGCACATTTTTAACATAATGGTCTTAATTTGCATCTAAAGTACATGTATGTGTCAGAAGGCACATATGACAGAGAAGACAACTTACCTGTATCACTTCAGAAGCCAGCTTTAAAACCTGTATTCTGGAATGAGGAAGTATCTTCGATAGAGGCCTGAACAAATAGATTTCCAATACTTCATTTGTTTATTGCAGTTTTGGGCACAACAGTGAGACTAGGAATTGGCCAAAAATGTTATTTATTTAGCACTTATAAAATATAGCAAGTGAAAGAGTCCAGCCAGATTATCCAGTATTGTCTTACAAAAAAATAAGGAAAATGATGGTTTCTGTCCCAAAGAACCAGCTGTCTAAAAGAAAAGACATACATGAGTAGGTAAGTTCAAGAAATAAATCAGATCTGGGAAGAAAATAACAGGAAATGCAGGTAATTGGTTAAGGCTTGTCTGGTCTGTACTGAATCTGGAATATTTTCCACAGTTTCCCAAACACATCGCTTCTGAGATCACAGTTTATTTCACCTCAGAAGGAAATAAAATTTTTGCCTGATGAACCTGCCCTTTTGGAAGTTCATTCAATTTGAATACTGTTGCTTTATGCATCACACTTAAAGGACAAGTGATAGAAGAGGAAGAGGAGGGCCTCATAGTAGCTCCTGCCAATCCCTGCCACTGAGGAGAGGCAACAGTAGAAAACTTCAGATCCAAGTAGTAATGATGCATATTGATCTTTGTGGACATGGCCTTCTAACTGCCACAGTCTGGGTTTCTTTTTTTAGCAGCTTAGCATGCTTTTACCAAAATAAATATAGCTGCATGAATAGTGGGAAGTTATTTTTGAATATTTTGGTCACTGCTAAATACAGAATTGCTAACCCAGGCATTCAGAAGTCATGATTCAGGTCCCTAAAATGAGAAGGCTGCCCTAAGTATATGTAAATCCTTTTTTATTTTCTCTCTGTTTTGCTTACTGAAACGTTAGAATACTTCTGGATCATATCTTCAAGTACTTTTCTTCAAAACTGAAGACAAAAATTTAATCTGGGTTTGTATTTGCTGCTAATTCACACAGTTTCTGCAGCTGGGATTTATACAAATTATTCCTAATGCTCTGAGGTAAGAGAATTTCTTTGCTTATCTGCCTAAGTCTCTGTTATACCAGTAGGTGAAATTTCTTAATCAAAAATGGAAATGTCACTAATGAACAGACAGACCAGGAGAGGCACCGAGGCACCATTCATCTCCCACCTTCCTTTGACTTCACGACTTTGATAGAAGGGGAGCACAGTGCCCCCCCTTTACAAGGCTGACATTAATTAACCCACAGCAGAACAGCAGCAATCTTCCCAGTGAGGCATTTGCTCATGCAGCATAAATACACTATTAATGTCACACAGCACACAAATATCGTGGCACAAATGTCAAATACTCTGAGGAATACTGACAACAGGCATTAGCATGAACTTGTTTGATGAATGTTTTGTACAAGTAATTCCAATTTGTGACGCATTTGGGAGGTTGGCTTTTTATTGCTTGTTTGTTTTGCAATTTTAAATGCAGCTTATAAGCAGAACAAGGGTCTAACTTTGTCCAGTGAAATGAAAATAATATATTGCTTGTTCAGTCGTAACCTTAAGCCCACTATGATTTAGTACATCCTCAGCTCCTACTCGCCAGCAAATTTTAAACTTGGCCAGTGTTGATAGTGCCTGAGACTTCTCGCAAGAATGGTTTGTTGTCTTCCTTCCCTTGAAAGGATCCATTTTTAAGCAATCAGTGTCATAAGAGTCAGTGACTGTTTAATTCCTAAGTGCACTTGAAAACACATTTTTGTGGATGAAGCACCCTTTATTCACTATTGTATTTTTCCCGGAAAAACCAAAAGTCATACAGGGGGAATATATTTGCCTTTTCAAGAGTACTGATTAGCAAGTTTATCTACTGTAAAATACTTTTAGCATCCTGTTCTACTGCAGACTGATCTTAGCTGAAAATTAATAAATTTGTTCTGGCACTCTAATATCTATTACGGGTTCAGTAGCCATTCACTGAATACCTCTTCTATCTTCTGCTTTCTCTTGTGAACTCCATGTTTTGCTTTACAGGGTCATCTTTTTGCCTAAATAAAATGACAATGCATTTCTGGAAAAATAATTTCATTCTTGTCTGCAGCTCTCATGTGCCTCTTTAACCCTCCCTCCTGCTTAAAAGCTTCAGTCTGTTTCATACCTCTGAAAGAAACAAATAGTCTGACAGGGAAGGGCAAGGGCAGGGCTTGCATCACCCTGACCCGTTCCTGCTTGTTGAGCCAGCTTGACAGCCCAAGTCAGAGGTTACACCTCCCTAAACAGGTGGAACTTGAATACTCTTCCAAGTGTACTAGAGAGCTGGGAGGTAATAACCAGAGTCCCTGAACAATTTCTCCTGGGCTTTCTTCTTGTGGCTGACTGTTGATGTCCGACCAAGAGGCAGAGCACCTCCCCGTGACATGGCGTGTACCCCTGCCCTTGCAGATACCACACAGCATGTAGCATGGGTATGACTCACACCACAATAACCTGAAAGTCAAGTCAGTGTAGGCCATGCACTGCCACTACCCAGGGAGGTAAGGGGCTGGCGCACTTTCCTTCGGGCTCATGGCAGGTCAGCACTCCTCAGACCAGGACTAAGGTGGCCTGCAGCAAAAATGAGCTGGCCCAGGACATGTCTGGCATCTGCTGTGACCTCACCCTCCTGCAAAACCACAGGGATTTCTCTCCCCAGTCACTGCTGAATTTGCAGCTCTTTGATTTTGCCAATGTTTTCTTTAAGCTTTAGCCCTACCAAATGCATATTAAATGCATACCTACCTACCCCTGAAAGGTGTTCCAAGATACTAAACATTGCATTTCCCTCTGCACTTTTCCATTTGACACAGAAAATGCAAAACAGGCTAGTTTGGTTTAAAGACCTTGAACGAGACTGAAATTGCTAATATTAAGTATCTTACATGGATGGAGGCTAGGGGATTTTAAAAATTTCTTTCCTTATCCAGCACTCTAAGGAAATATGAACCTTGACTATAATGGGTTTTTGGTGGCACTAACATGTATATGCAGGCTTTTGTTTATAACCAAAGAATCTGGGTGCTGCTCTGATAATATATTTGGCAGATGGGAAGCACACAGCTGGATAAGCATTCAACAGCTAAATTGTGCAGCCTGTTCCTTAGAGAGTTCCTTGCCCTTGGCAAGAAAAAAAGAAGGCACATCTTTATGGCACTGAAACTGTCTTATTTTATCGACAAGAATAAACTTTCTCCTACTTGTAGCTACAATAAATGACGCTTTCACAGTAAGCTAATGATGGGTGTCTGTAACGTATGCCAGTAGCAGTTCTATTATTTGATGTAGTTATGCTGGTAAAAAAAATGCACACTTTATTATAGTTTTATGTTGCAATGGAAGGAGTTTCAATTATGCTCATAAGCACTGCTGGAATTGTATTCATAGCTCTGCCAGTTTTCCTCCCTATAAATACACCAAGAAAACCCTTTTTCAGCTAGTCAGATTGTACAGAAATAAAGATCAGTCTCAGGATGTATGCTTTGGAAAAAAGCGCTGTGTAATCCAAGCACATGGAAGCTGAAAAAAGTCCAGCAATATACAGAGGTGAGAAGCATGCCTCATAAAGATATCATAATAAATTACATAATCACAGACTCACAGACTATGCTGAATTGGAAGGGAAAAGGATCATCAAGTCCAACCCTTAGCCTTGCACAGGACCCTCCCCAAGGGTCACACCATGTGCCTGAGTGTGTCATCCAAACACTTCTTGAACTCTGCCAGGCTTGGTGCTGAGAGCACGTCCCTGGGGAGCCTGTTCCAGTGCCCAACCACCCTCTGGGTGAAGAATCTTCTTCTAATATCCACCCTAAACCTTCCCTGACTCAGTTTCATGCTGTTTCCTTGAGTCCTGTCACTGGTCACAAAAGTGAAGAGATCGGCACTTGCCCCACTGCTTCCCCTTGTGAGGATGTTGAAGTCCGCAATGAGGTCTCCCTTCATTCTCTTCTCCAGGCTGAGCTGACCAAGTGACCTCAACTCCTCCTCATAGAGCTTCCCCTCCAAACCCTTCACCGTCTTCATTTCCCTCCTTTAAACACTCTCTAAGAGCTTAGTATCTTTCTTATATTGCGGTGCCCAAAACTTCACACAATATTCACAGTGAGGCTGTCCCAGTGCAAAGCAGAGTGGGACAATCCCCTCCCTCGACTGGCTGGTGATGCTGTGCCTGATGCCCTCCAGGACAGGGTTGGCCCTCCTGGCTGCCAGGGCACTGCTGACTCATGTTCAACTTGGCATTGACCAGGATCCCCAGGTCCCTTTCCTGACCCTGCATTCCAGCATCTCATCCCCAGTCTGTATGAACCTCCAGGCTTGCCCTGTCCGAGGTGCAGAAACAGCATTCTTTTGTTGAATTCCCTATGGCTGGTGATTGCCCAGCCCTCTAATTGATCAAGGTCTCTTTGCAACACCTCCTTGCTTTCGAGGGAGTCAACAGTTAACGATCTAAATATCAACTAGCTATTTTTAAGGCAGATGTTTTACTTTGAAAAAAAAACCAGCTAAATTCAGTGCAATTAACAGTTGGTAAATGAATACTTAATCCAGGTTAGTATAAGGCTCAGGTTACACCAAAAAGGTAGTACCTACAGCATCCTCTTGTTTCTGCTGTTCCATCCTTTCCATATCTGCTGTATATAACTATTATTACTAACAGAAGCTTCTACTAAATATAACACCAGGATGTGTTCTGTTGTGGCTGTAATTGTATTTATCTAAGCACATTTCTCAAACATTCCTCCATATTATATAACAGAAATATTACATTTCTAAATTAAAATTAAATTAAATTAAAAAAAAAGAAGGATAAAGTATGTTAAAAGAAGATTTTAGGAAACCTAGCAGACTTGCTTTGCAACATCATGTGGGTAAGATGGTTGATTCCTTATGGTTCTGAGTGCAGACACTGTACATTTAAACAGTATCTTTCAGATTATTTTTATATGCCAATAGCCACATTTTCATAATCAGCTTCTGGGACTCTGACGACCAATATGAGCACAACCTTTTTATGCTGAACCTCCATATTTATGTACAAATATAAGGCTCTGTGAATGTCAAGCTGGCAATCAGATTCACTTCTGGTTTGTGCTAAAAATTGTAAATAGTATAACGTAAAAAAAACTTACCAGTGTACTTCCATTACTGAACTGCAGACCAAAATGCTGACAATGAAGTGGGAAAGACATTCCATGGCATATTTCATAGGCTGGTTGGTTGGTACTGCTTTCTCAGGTAGAAACCTTTTAAATTCAAATAAAGATCATTTGACCTTACAGGAAACTAGAGTCTGTAATGATGTGACACCTATAACTTGTGGCTTTCTAGGAGACTCATACTCACTGCATTACATCAGAGAGTAATTTTGATAGCTCTGCCCTTACCCTCTTCAGATGAGTGATGAGGCAGGCAAAACATCCTTTTCTGAAGTCTATCTGAGCTGATTACTTCAGGGAGAGAGATCCATTCACAGTTAAATCCTCTTACTCAACACTCTAGTTGGCAGGCTGTTGTGGATACGACAAGGAGATTTGGAATAGCTCTAATAAACGTTGCATGAAATGTAACTCTGAAGAATACTGGTAATATAAATAGATTTTATGTATTTGCAACACTAAACACGCTTACAGGCGATTTCCAAATACCGGCAGTGTGATAACTAAAATATATCAGAAAGCTCAGCAGAGGTACAGTACCATGAATGGGGAATAGCACAGAGCCATTCATCACTCGTTTGGGCAAATCTCACCCAGGGAAACCAACTGCTGAAATCAGAGGAATTTAAGATTTTCAAAATCTCACTTCATACAAATGATTATGGGTGTCACACTTTTTGCAGACCAGTAAAGCTGACCACCTAAAAAAATCTGACAGGTTTGGTTTATTTGACATGTAAAATGCAATGTTGTATCATTTACACAATTTGAATATCAGGATTTTGTATCACTTGAAGTACAAAAGCAAAAGATATGGTTAATATTTATTGTTCTTTAGGAGTTTCTTAATACAATACATATGGTTCAAATATAAAATAATTAAAAAAAAGGGAGTATGGTCAGCCTTGCTCTAAAACTTCCTTAGTAAGAAATGGCACAACTTTGGAAAGGAAGAGAAAAAGGACTTGCTCACAAAGCTGTGATTATATCTATATATTTGTTATTGTGCCCTTTCTTCTGACAGAAAGTTACAATTTAGTAGGCAGATGTGGTTATTTAACAGCATTGTGAATTATATATTTTAGCATAATTTAATTCTTACTTGCAATTGTTCTTTATTAAATTTTAAACCACCACAATTTGTACCAAAATTATAAATAATAACAAAAAGGTTTTGTGCTGTGTGCTTTTGAAGTGGTTGAAGTGGAAAGGTTCCTCTGGAGATCACCTTATCTCAACCTTCTGCTTAAAATAGAGTAAGCAGGATCAGGTTGCTCAGAGCCACAACCTGGTCAGTTTTGAATACCTCCAACGATGGAGATTCCACAACCTTTCTGAGAACCCAAGCCATTGTTTGATTACCCTCATGATATGGAAAGTTTTTCTCATTTAAACAGAATTTTCCATGGTTCACCTATTGCCTCTTGTCCTTTCACAGGACACCACTGGAAGAGCCTGGGTACATCTTCTTTACTGCTCCCCATCAAGGATTTATACATATTGGTAAGACTCTTCCCGACCTTCTGTTCTCCATGCTGAACAGTTCCAGCTCCTCTCCTCAGATCTCATATGCTCCACCCCCTTCACTAACCTTTATGATCCTTTGCTGAACTCACTCTAGCATGTCTCTTTTTTGCTGGGGAGTGCAGAATTCAGCTGTCATTTGGGGGTGTTTTATAAACGTGTAAATATAAATTTTAATGCAAAATTTTTAACTGAAGTGTTATTCTTGAATTTTAAAATCCAAATAAGTATAGCAGTCCTATTCTTCTATTAACCTTAACTGCCCCTTTAGAAATATAACATATATTAGAGTTACCTTCCATAGCTTATAGAATACCTATCTTCTCATTCTGTGAGTAGTTATCTATGCCTAATGAAGACCATGAGAAGACTATCTCAGGCAGATGGGCCCTAAAGAGCCAGTTAGAAGATAAATAATTCCATGATCTCATCTCAGGCAGGTTGTAACTATGCAACATTTAATAAAGTTTTGCAACTGACCCATACTGAATGCTTCTGACAGGTGAACAAGCACACTCTAGTCAGCAGTCCTTCTCCAATACTACTGAATGAATAATGTGTGCTTGCCCTGCTGAATTAGCATTTTTTCCTAGCTCAGTATGCCACAACATCCATGCATCATTAGAAAGCTGGAGTCTTTTGACTGAGTTTGGTCGATTTTATGTTAGTGTCTCAATGCCTAGGCTAAGTAGCAGGGCTAATTGACTGCTATCTCTGCTGAGTTTAAGGGTGAACACAATTTCTCTCCCAACTTCAGACTATCTACAGTTAAACAGGAGAAGTAGGGCTCAAACATATCATAGTGTTCAGCATGGAAGAGAGGAGGAACTAGGCAGTTACAGATCCTCAACTTCAACAAGGTCATCATCCTGGTCTCAGCCAACATATTATCTCGTTCTGTTTTCCATGGACAGAAATAAAAACTAACATAATTTTGACCCCTTTGTATTTCTGATTATCACCACAGCTGAGAGCAACTGCTGTGGCATTGAATGGCTTCAGAGTGCAATTTAGAGTTAAAATAGCTACTCTTAAAATTCAATGCCCATTGTATCCTCACAGTCATAGTGAAATCCTCCCAAAGATGTTGTAGAAACCATCTTTTAAACAAACAGCTCAGCAGAGAATGTCACATGGATCTCAGTTCCCTAGTACAAGGATCATAATCTGGATTCCTCAGCTGGCTGTAGCTGGAGAGACTGCTGTGCCAAGACAGCATATTAGCTCACATCATTCAACAGTTATTTCAAGTGCTGTGTGCTGTGTCTCCTAGCATGGATATTTCTTAAAGTAAGCATCAGTACCTGTAAAGAAGAGGAAATGTAAATCAATTATAATGATTGAGGCCAATAAGATTCAAATGAGAATAAAAGACTCTGAATGCATTGAAATAATGTCAAATGGCAGGCAATTACCTCTTTACAGTGTTTTATACTGCAGGAATAAAAATAATATTTAGAAGGATGAAAATAATTATATTCACAATGACATGACAGTTTTTTTAAAGTAATGGACAGAAATGAAGGTGTAAAATAAAAGCTGAAACACTGCATAATGGGACACAACTGTGAGTTGTAGAATTAGATACTGTCTTACTATGCTCTAGTTGGGATGGCATTGAAACAAAGGGAGAATATCTTAACTCCTGTTGCTGTTCACCAGAACCAAGCCATCAAGAGGATTACACCACAAAGCTCACCTTGTGAAGTTGTGGACGAAAATTATTCCAGATGATTCAGAGCAAAAGGAGGAAATGAATCCTATAAACACTTATATGTATGAGTAACTGTTCTCCCAGGGTTGTCCCATTGATTTCAGTATGCCTATTATATAAGTGAACTGATGTGTATATAAATGTTTGCAGGGATTAACACTGAATGAAGATTAAAATTTTCTCATGGCTGCTTATAACTCCATACAGCTGATGCAACTGTCAGGAACTGTTCAGGTAAGGAGTATGCCAGATACACTGCTTTTCTGTGATTACTCCCACTTTATAGAAAGAGCTGTTGGAAGGAAGAGAGATGGACTGGAGCTTTAGAAGATATCCTTAGACAGGAAGGTTTGATATAGATCTCACAGCTGTCTTCTGCTGGGATAACACAGCTGCTGTAAGGCAGGCAGAGAAAGAATCTCAGATGCACAATCAGATATTTTAAAAAGATACAGTCTGGAGCTTTGTTGTGCTTTCTGGGCTGATGGTAATAAACAGAATCACTTTATAAGTTTTAATATAAGCAATCGATCAAACTTGCAAGATGCTTGAAAACATGGAGAGTTGTGTGCAACAGTGCACTAAATGCACTGTCAGGCACATGCAAAAAACAGACAGTTATGCTCTGGGTGCACAAATATTATTTCAGAGGATGGGCCCCAATTCTTCAGTGGAGCTTCTTTGAACATGAAATTACTGTATTGAACACAGATGCAGACAAGCATTTGTTCTTGTTTATAAATGTCCCATGGCTGGTCACTGAGTATGTCTATTATACAGTTGGGGAAAGAATTATGGTATGATTTAGTTTTAAGCAAACTTACTCTGCTGTTGATAGTCAAGTTCAAGTAGCACTGAATTCAGTGTGGCTTATTTTCACTGGTCCAAAGTCAGTTCTTGGGAAGACATAAACTACTGTAGCCAAACTGCTATAATACATGTGTTGACACAGAGACATTTTCCATCTCTTTTTATCTAAAGACAGTAATTTTTATGTCCAGTGCCTCAGTACCTTTGAATACCAGCCATTGGGTTTAGCTATGCCCGGATTTATAGGCACTAAGCCCAAAGACCTACTTTATACAGTAAAAGCATACAGCTTTAAAGCATTCAGCTTTAAGCACAGCTGAAATTTATACTTCTCTTATGTGGGTCATGCCATTTTAATAATGGCAGAGGCAGTGTTACGTAGAGTTGTTTTTTAGGACAGGAAGTACCTAAAAAAATAATGCTCAGTTGAAGTGATAAGACAATAACCCCAGGAATGTCTCTGACCTCATGCTAGTCTTACTAACAAATACTCCTTTAATAGTGGTGAATTAATGATATCAAGCCCTGTACAATCCAAGAAGCAGCATGTGAGATGACAGTGTTCAGACAGAAATATTCTACCTCTGTCAAGCTAGCTGACTCCTATTATAGCACGGGTGTTAAACCATGCTGCTGAGCAAGCCTTGGCAGCTATCATGCGACCTTCCGAAGGGAATGAACCACAGTGGTAACGGATGATTGAACAGGGGTATATACAGTGTGACTCCCTGGTTTCTTTCAGCTGCACACTTCAAACCAGTTGCAGCAAAGCTCGAACTATATGACACTGAGAATTGAGTTCTGTTTCTTCCAACACCCCCCCCAAACTGATCTTCTGTGGGAACAACAAAACTGTAGATGGAAGGATCTGCATATGTCCAGGTAGTTCATGTTTTACTCTTCATCACATAGCAGAAGACCATTTCTAATCTGTGACCAAGAAAAAATGAATAGTCTCTCTTTAGCACATTTTACTAGATCTAGATTAACTGCACCTAACAGACTGCTTTCCAACGTCTGACTAATTTTGCTTTAACTTTAAAAGAGCTTTTAATGGAATTAAATAATTTATTGGAAGGAAAAATTAAACGTAAAAAGCTGGTTTTGTCAAGAATTTGATTTTTTGCATGTCATCATGGCTAGGCTTCACAAATGAAGATTTACAATTTTGCATGTAGTTCAAAGTAAAGAATAATCTGATTACCACATTTCATTAACTGACTGTTAAAAAAAAAATAACAGGTTGTGCCTTATTCTGCACCAACATTCAGAACTTGAAATAAAAGTTTGGTCTTGCGACAGATACTGGGAGAAAAATTTTCAAATATTTTCTTATAACGTATTTAATTACCTACATGGACCAAATCTTTCTTTTCCTTCTTTAGTACTTTTTATATATAGAAAAGAGCTGTAGAAATGACAAATGGCAAAAGCACAGCTGTATGTACAATCCTATCTGATACCTGTGAGGAAATGAGGAGAAAGGAATTACAGAATATATGCCCTAGGAATAGATAGAAATTGCAAGGGTAGTTTCAGTAGAAATTTTAAAAAGCTATTTGAAAGACCTATTTTTGTTACTGGGATGCTATTACCATCTCTTAAATTTCTATTGCAACTTCTAGGACTGCTGGTGTAATAAAAGGCATGTTGCTGAATAAAATGCAATTCCTAAGCAATAACAGCATTTGCTAAATTATAGACTCACATGGCTGATGATAAAAAGAAGAACATTCATCTTAAAACTACACAAACCAGAAGTTAAACCGAAATAAGATAGTCTATTTTGACAGTTTTCTGTTTCTTGCTTAGTGTTTTTTTTAACCTAGAATTTCAGAGTCATGATTTTATCACATCAGACAATGAAATCCATTCCTAATATATTAACTCAATTTTCTGACAGATAAAGACATCATTTACTGTGATGTCTATTTTAATCTTGTGCCTTCTTCTGTTCCAGTAGTGGAACCACTGTGAACAATTTCATTTATCAACGTTCCATGCACCTGTGCAACGCTGTTTGTTAAGACTCAGAAACCAGCAGTCATGAAATCTTTGAAATAAGATGATATTCCTTAAAAGAAGCCAAAAATAATTCAAAGTATTTTTATAGAGTTTTGTAAAACTTCTGTAACTTCTTTGAAGTTTTTCTTTGCTAAATAAGAAAATCACTCTATATATAGGCTCTGACAGCATCATGTCATCTGCTGTTTCCTGTACTATCAGCTCCACATATCGCTGCACCTCTTTTAATTTCTTCCTAAGTTTTCTGCAGGCCATTCATAAATCTCTTACAATTTTCTCCTCAGTGCCAGGAGCTATGTTGCTCACTATGGTCTATTGCAGACAAAGCAGCATCACTGTATCAAACTTACAGCCTTGCTGTGCTTGGCCACTTATCTATAGTGGTAAAATTTTCTTGAAGTTATACCACAAAAATGTCATGCAACCCAATATGCTGGGTTGCCCTGAAGGGGAAGAGGCGTGTAGGGAAGATTTTCTGGATTTCCTTGTTTGAGAGCCTGCAGTGAACCCCAGCTTACTTCAAAACATTTTCTTAATGTTTACAGAAAGCAGTGGCAGTGGTCAGTCCCCATTTTCACCTTTGCCCAGGGCCCTTGGGATGTCTCTGCATCTGCACCACTGTGCCATCCCATCTGTGGCAAAAGGCAGTTATCAGATTTTTTTACCCTAGTGATGAAAACTGCGTGCTTCTAACGTACCATTACACTGATTGTTTTGATTGAAGAATCAAAGAAGCTGAAATATTTTGCCACGATTGGTAAATGCTCCTCTGCCTTGCAAATTGCTGCAGAGTTGGTGTCAGACGACGATCCATGCCGTAACTGAAAAGAATGTTAAAATTTCATCAATGACATTCAGCCTTAGTTATCTGCAAGCATACTAAAATCCATGCATACTGTGAAATAAGCAGCTTTACCTTAGAGAATGAATGTTTTTATGGAGATGACAAGCAATTTATTAGGTTAGCACTTCACAATTTCTCATCTTGATTTTCTTCGGCTACGGTTTCTGTTTTGCTCACCATGACAGATTTGTAGGAATGTATTGTGTGCTTTTATAACTGCTTTAAGGTTTTGGATGCAAGTATTTGACGAAAAATCTTTAACATGCTAAATACTACATAATTCCATTACATGAGGTATCTTAAGTAATAATTCTCAACCTAAATGCTGAATATCTTGATGTTTATGCCCATCAGGGCCACGATGATCCAGGTATTTTTCTTGACCCATAGAAGTAAATGGGAGGGAGCAAGCTCAGCGCCCGCCGCGCCCCCACCGCCGGGATGAGCGCCGGTGCTCCCGCAAAGCTGCGGGGACGTGGTGTGTGTGGTTCCAGAGGGAGGCGTTCCTGCTCCGCGCTGCGGGACAGAGGGTGTTTGTGGTTCCAGAGGGAGGCGTTCCTGCTCCGCGCTGCGGGACAGNGGACGCGCCGCTCCCGCAGCCGGGCAGGGACCCGCCGCTCCCGCAGCCGGGCAGGGACCCGCTCCCGCAGCCCGGCACGGACACGCTCCCGCAGCCACCGCCCGCTGCCCCCGCCGCGCCCCCGGGCCGCACGAGAGATGCCAGCCCCCGTGCATGCATGAGAGACGCCGCCGCGCCGGTCCCTGCAGCCGCCGCCGCCATGGAGGAGCCGCCGCCGGGGAGGTGAGTACGGGCGCTGCCCCACTGCGAGCCCGTGCGGGGGCTGCGAGCACCGGGGCTNTCAGCGCTTCTGCACAGCGCCCACGGAGAGAGAGAGCGCTTCGATAAGAAATCTCTAGTGGCTGCGGTGGGTAAGGCAGCGCTTTGTGGACGCTTCGCAATTAAAAGCAGCCCGTTTCCTTCGGGCGCTGCCGGGGCCGGGGCGGAGGGTCGGGGGCTTCCAGGGAGGGCGGGGAGCGGCGGCCTCAGCTCCGGGGAGGGGGGGCTGGCGGGCCGAGACCTGCNCGGGGAGGTTGTGCCCAAGATGGCGGCCGCGCGGGCGGCTCTGCGCGGCAGCGCTCCCGCAGCAGGGTAGGGGACCCGTTCCCGCAGCTGGGTAGGGACCCGCTCCCGCAGTAGGGAGCCACCCGCCGCTCCCGCACCGGGCACGGA